>ML782398.1:266359-343349 GCA_009831015.1 Picea engelmannii
GTGGGGGGGGGGGATCCTCGTTAAAGGAAGCGCTCAGCTCTACGGTCCAACAACGACCGCGTGGATGGATGGCTGACAATACTTTTCGGAAACCCCCAAAACATTCTTATTTTATTGATGAGGGGGGGGTCTGGAATGAAATGGTTTTCTAGTGCCCCCCCTACTCTAATGTGGCAGGAATCTAGTGCACCATACTCCCACCACTTATCGCAAACCACTTTACCACTTACTATTTACCACTTTTCTGGCATACCATCACCGTATCATGACATCTCTTTCCACTTTTTCCCCTACAAGACCCATCTCAAAACTCTCTCAGTCCATCCCCCCTGTTTCACCCATCACAAGTCCCCTCACCATTGCTGGTCTTCAATCAACAACCCAACTACAACCATTACCACTAACGTTTTTGTTTGAATTCCAGGTATTTTTCACAACTATGGTGCCAAAATCCAACAAAGCAGAAGCTGGGGAAAATCCTTTCCTCCCACCTCCTGTCGACCTCAACAAGATCCCACTGGCTAACAAAGATCATCTAATATGAGATACAAGGTGCGGATTTGACTTCGCAGATTTGCAGTCATGGCTCAAAGACACTTTCTTAGATTAGAGCGATGAAATTGGGCTCTGGGAGTCCAATATTCCTCTATATCTTTTCCCCCAGGTCCATCATTTCCCTGAATTTTCACTCAAATGACAGGCTCATTACCTCCCTGACCAGAGAGCCATAGTCTCATCATCAGGAGAAACTTTGTTCTTCATCACACCAGAGGCCATTGATCAGATGATGCAGATACCTAGAACCGAATCTGCCTCCCCTTTCAATATTGAAATCATAACAGAGTTAAATACCATAAACTATCTTTTCCTCAAAGAGCCCAGATCTTTGAATTTTTCCTCCCACGAGATGCTCAGTTTCCCAAGTCAAATCCCCCGTATCCTTCCTCCCTTTTCTCAGAAAAGGGAAACCAATTCATTTCATCAATATGTTGTCTACTTGGTTATTTTTCAGACGAATGGGTGGATGAAACTATATTGGGTTTTCTGTCCATTTTCTCTACTAAGGAAAATCCCACCACTCAGTTCGACTACAACACTTTCCTAGTGGAGAATATTCATGAGCCATTTTCAAAATTTGCCACAGAGGGCATGTTCCGGTACTCCTCCGTACTGGATTACATGTTCACTTTCTTTCAAGAAGATAGGTTCTCTTTCTTAATGTAGAAAATGGACAAGGACAGGAAGCTGCAGGCGATAACATCTTGGACTTCACTGCTCAGACGGAATTCCACAGAGTTCAGTTTCAAACAGTTCATCAAGTAGTTTTACCACCCAGTGGTGAGCATGCTTAGTGGCAGACCAGAACCAATAATAAATGAGGAGATTCAGAGGATTTTACACCTCTTAGACCTTACAAAAACCGGAGATTGGTGTCTTTACCAAAATCACACTAAGATTAGAATATATGGGTGCGAGTTATCTCCATACAAGATGCCCAAGCATTTACCCGTGAGGATATTTTACCTGGAGTACATAAGACAGATGATAAACTCAAACAACATACTCTTTGTATCTATGAAGAAGAAACAACAACTCAAGTCTTCTTACCAAACAAGCTACTCCATCGAGAAGAAAACATCAGACACTCTCAAACAGGAATTGCAATAGCTTCAAAAGCAAATAGTGGTAGGCAAGACACTTGCTGAGGCCAAGGAAAATATTTGGATGGATATCTCCAAATACATAAATGAAATATGGCCTATGGTGAAAACCATGTTCAAGCAAAAATAACTGGTATAGAGGAGCAAACAGGCCATTGAGAAAATAATAGGAGAGCTGGGAGAAATGCCCACAGAAGCCATTGAGATCATTAGATTCCTGAATTTGAAAACCCAGGAAGAATTAGAGGATTTGAAGATTGAAGACAGGATGGAAAACATCGTTGAAGTCAAGAGGGTTCTGACCAAGAGAGGACTAATGTCACAGTTGGAAGAGAAAGTCCAAACTATGGACATAGGAGTTCAAAGATTTTTCAGTAAGATCGAAGCTCTACAGAAGAAAGGTCTCCTAGACTTAATGGTCCTAAATGATAATTTAATGACCCTTCCTGATTATAAACAAAAGATGGTCATGGTGGCCAAAGATAGTTCAAATTTTTTGGGAATATAGGGCAACGTAACGGGAAAAGCGTTCTTAGAAACTTTGCAGCCAGACATCAACATACAGCACGAGATCCAGTACATTTTCATTGTCAAGACAACTTTTTCCAAGTACACAAAGATGGATGAAATATACCGAAGACTACTCAAAGTCATTATTCCTAGTCAGCTATGATGGGAAGAGCTATGCAATCTAATCGAGTAGGAGATGAGGTGTTCAAGTCTAGTTAGCAATCAGATCAGACAAAGTCGTGCAAATGACTCACCAACGCCCTTCCCCAAAATTAGCTTGAAGAATTCGACAGATCATTAACAGTCCCTAAAGTTTTGTATCTTGTTGAGTTAGTTAGTTAAATTTAGAATCTGCCACATCCTGATCATTAATGACAGGGTCATTGTAACTTTGATTATAAATATTTCCAACTTAGAAGTATTGAGGGTTGTTGATTTTTACGCCCGAGCAAGCTCTAGTTGCTATAATTTTTGTTAAGAAGTTATTTCCAGTAATACAATGAGAAGTTTCACAGGATTCCTGTGTGTAAATTGTTGGTGAAGTTCCCTCTGTCTACGTACAAGTTTTTCCTTCTCAGTTATCATATTGTCTTTCTAAATCTAATATTTAAAAGAAGTTAAAGTTGCAGAATTTACCATTGTGTACTCTGTTCTTAATCTTTTATAGATTTAAATGTTTTTCCTCTGATGTTATAACAGAGAAATTCTTAAATGATTTTGTTTTTTAACTGATATCTCGTCTTTTTCAACAATGCACCATTTTTATTCCTAAAGAATCCAACATTAGCACTATCTCTCCCTGTGAAACGAATCTTGTAAAAGTTGTCTTTAACTTCTGTCTTTTTAAAACAGACCCCATAGACCAATGGAAGCCTAAGTGATATTCAACAATTTCATTCAAAAAAATTACAAACAACTCGGTTATATTCTTTCTAACTAGCCTGAAATATTGAAAACTCAAAAAAATATAAAGTCACAGAGAGATCCCTCTTTGAAATTGGTAGGGCTAGCTCCCAGTTTCGAAGCGATTGGTTAAGGTTACCTCTGATAAGTTTCTTCTTACCTCATAACAACCTCTAGGAATTTACAGAGTGATAACAAAGCGTACATCAAATGGAATCCATTATGATATTTTTGTGTTCTTCTCAACCTCAGAAATCCAACACAACTGACGACACTAAAAAAGACTGAGTGCAGCTCCCAGAAATGGCCCACAAGCGTCTTCTCCTCAACAGCATCCCTGCATAAAAATGGCTTTGGCTTGGATTTGCTTCAGCATAACTCTTATTTGATTGTCCTCCATGGCCTCAAGAAGGCCTGGGTTTTATATATCTTAAGTTGGTTATCCTTCCCCAACTTCCTCCCAAAATCTGGGCTCAAAAAAAGCCCAATATCTCCCAATAATGGGCAAAATCCTCCATTAAGAGGCCAAAAATCATAATAAAATCCAAAAACCATATAATAAAACCCACTTATGTTAGTTATAGGGCTTATCCCCCTCACCCTGGGCGTACACCCCCCTTTTATGGTCACATGACAACACATCTATCCAAGCACCAACCCTTTGGGCTACGCGTTGGCCTAAAATAGGCTCCAGTCCCTGGTCTTTGGGCGCTTTCCACGGGACCTATGGGCTATGGATAGAGCCCCGCGCATCAAAAGTGGATAAGCCCCTAGATTTTTGGTGGATACCATGTAATCGATTGCTCCCTAGTGGATGGGCATTTATTCCATGTGCCGCACTCCCCCCCTGTCATATGCTACAACGATAAACCACAGGTTGGGGCTTAGCCCCAACCCCCTCCTTCTGCGCCATATTACAACATATACACTTTATATAGTTTATGTTTGGCTTATATAACAAGCTTCAAACATGGCACATTGGTGGTTGGGACTTTCCCAAAGCACTTGGACTATGGTGGGTGGTCGAGGGTTCAAAACCCATGGACCTCAAAACAGTTTTGGAACTTTCCACACATGTTCTGGCTGGGTGCCACATGGTTGCCCATGCCTGGGCCACATGGCACCACCTCATTTTCCTAAAAATTGACATGTGTCACATGCCACATGTCCAAATCAGATTTGATCTGTCATCTTCCTAGACAACTGCTACCACATATATCTGCCACATTAGCATCATGAGGTGTCTTTGGTGATGTCATGCTAACATCAACATTGACTTGTTTCTATTCCTTTGACTTTTTTAGTTGTTTGAGAAAATAGCCAGAGTGCGATAACTCTCGTATACGGAGCCCGTTTGAGAAAGTAAATTTCTACCTCTTTTGTTTGAGCTTCTGCTCAATTTTGATGACATATTGATAGATTGCGCCCAAGGATGAGATGTCCAGAAACTCTATTCATCCTGGATGTATGTATGAAGACCACCACGATACTTGAGCATCGGATGTCGTTCAAAATATTTGATACCCAACTTGGTGCACAAGGTCTGGAATATATTTGTGAAAGCGGGCACCGCTTGGTCTCTTTCTTGCCGCAGCATGGTCCATTTTGTGTACAGGTCATCATAACTTCCAACAGGGTATTATTGTTCCTTAATAACATCCTTGAAGGACTCCCAAGTGACTGCAATTGTAAATAATGAGGGTTCCTATATTTACTTTTGCTAACTGAAAGTTTCCCACCAATATTTGACATGGGGGACGACTTTGAGGAGCGCAAAAGTAATATTTTCTCTATTCGAGAAGTTATGGAAAAATAAATACCTTTATAGTAGATTCAACCATTTGTCTACTGCATCTTCGTCTATATGAACTTAAGATATAGGAATATTGAAGTTGATTTGTACCTTGAAGGGGGCGACACCTTTGTTTGAGGAAGATGTGTCGCTTGTTGATAGTCGCCGAAGGATTTGCACAAAACTATCCATCATCTCGTTCCTCTGTTTCATGAGGGATTCCTTGAGCAACATTTTGAAGGGATCTCATGTCTCATCGTATTTATTTTCTTCTTCCATGAGAGTTTGTTTTGGTGTGTGAGAGATTTTTTCCTCAAGAGAAACAAGCTCGAGACCCAATTCTTTGTACCCTGGCCTCGTTGGTGACATGCATTAAGAACGACAAGGAGAAGACCAATCTGATACCATTGATCCAAAATATATTTGCAGAAAAAAATGAATACAGATAATTATCAAAAGATGTTTAACACAAAATAATATATATACAGTAAATATGGTTTCTATTCAATAAGGAAATAAGTTGAAACTGTAAAATGCAGCGGAAACAAGCTTGCTAAAATGGTGGCGACTTATCTCTGAGAAGAGATGTGACGATTGCACTCATTCACAAGAATATGATTATAATGAGGCTCTGAAGGCCTTTTTACAATAAACATGAATGTCAAAAACCCTAGACATCCAAAAAATCTAACCCTGGGAGATGAAGCACCAAAAGTCATGTGGTCGTTTGGGTATGTTAGTACATCAACTTCTCGGGCTCGTAACTTTTGCATACGATCTCCATTTTAGGCGCACGATAGCCCATTGGAAAGGTCTATCCGAGAAATACACATTTTTCTACCATTTAACAAAAGTCATTATGATTGTGATGATCCCTAAAAAATGTTGTTTAGGGCCTCTAAACGGCCCTGCAAGTTAGGGACTTGAAAACTAGGGAAAAAACTGCCAAACTGCCAAAATGAGATAGTTGGAATAGGTGGGAGGCCACCAAAATCCATCTGGATCAACCATGGTCTACTTTGGTCCACCATATTCAACCATGGTCAATCATAATCAGCCATGGTCAACATTGGCAACATGGTCACCATTATCAAAACTTTTCAACCATAGTCAACTATAGTCTTTCATGGGCTACAATAGACAACCATGGTCAAACGTGGTCATCCATAATGTCCATGGAAAAACATGGTCAAACATTGTCAACCATGGTTGTCCATGTTCAAACATAGTTAACCATGGTCATCCATCATCAAAGATAGTCAAACATTATCACCCATGGTCGAACATAGTCAAACATGGGAACCCATGGTGAACGATAGACATCCATGATCATACATAGTCACCCATTCTTAACACTTCTTCCACAGTTGACCATGGCTTGCCACAGTCAATCATAGTCAACTATTTTAAATATGTAAATTATAACTTTATCATAGTCAGCAATGGTTAACATGATCTTCCATAATCGACCTGGATCTACCCTGGTCAACTATACCCAATCATGGTCAACCATAGGAAACCATGACAAACCATATCCAACCTTTCTCAACCATAGTCAACCATGGTCAACATGGGAAACATGGTCACCATTGTTAAATGTTCTCAACCTTGGTCAACCATAGTCAACTATTACCTTTCATGGGAAACCATAGACAACCATAGTTAACCATGGTAAAACATGGTGATACATAGTGTACATGGTCAAACATGGTCAACCATAGTCCACATGATCAAAATTGGTCAACCATAGCCATTCACGGTCACTCATGGTCAACCATAATCAACCTTGTTGATACATAGTCAACCATGGTAAACCATAGCCACCCATGGTCGACATGGTCTTCCATAATTAGCCAGGTTCAACCTTGAGAAACCATAGTCAACCATAGTCAACCACGGTCAACCATAGGAAACCATGGGAAACCATAGTCAACTATGGTCAACATGTGCAACATGATTTCCATTGTCAAATGTTTCCAATCATGATCTACCATAGTCAACTATATCCTTTCATGGAAAATGATAGTCAACCATGCTCAAATGTGTTTATACATGGTCTACATGGTCAAACTTGGTCAACCATATTTAATCACACAGTCTACATGGTCAATAGGGTCAACACATTTAGCCATATTCAACCATGTAGAACCATTTTCAACAATGATGAACCATAGAAAATAATAGCCAAACATTGTCAGCTATAGTCTTTCATAGTAAGTTATACTTAACCATGGTCAACTAAAGTCAACATGGTCATCCATAATCTATCATGATCAACTATAGTTAAACATGGATAACCATGGTCAACCATATTTAACCACGGTCACCCATAGTCAACCACAATAAACCTTCAACAACCATAACTTGACCATACTTAACCATAGTCAACCAAAGTTGATTATGATCAACCATAGTCAACCATGATCAACCATAGTAAACCATGGTCTACTAATCCTCCCCATACACGGTGGCTCTCAATTAGCACAAACACACTATAAAATTGGTTGATATACACGGATCAAAATCATTAGTTTGGAAAGATGGAAAATGGTGTCAATGAATGTATATCAACCACTTTTATAATGTGGTTGTGCTAATTAAGTGTTGATATTGTGTTGGACAAGGATAAGGATAATGATGAAAACCAAGAATATTTCCTCGCTAATCGTACAACATCATCATGGAAAAATGCCTACTAACATAGATATTAACTATATTAACTAAACCATAATCATGAGTGCATTCCTCATTTTTTATAAACCTTTAACGATTTGGATATGTTATCCTTGCTTCAACATACATCATGGAAGACTCATCATCAACCAATCATAAATATAATTATGTCTTCATATCATCAATTTTGATCAATAGAATCCACCTGGTATACTTAATCAAAATTCAAAGGTAAACTCCAAACCTACATCATTCCCACATTGTTCAATGATTTTTCTATTGGTGATTCAAACATTGACTAAAGTTTTTGACCAGGCATGATCAAAGGCCTTCATCATTTGCATAGAGACCAAGGGATTTAAACCCATGATGTTGTATCAATTCGTTTATTTCATGCAAAAGGGAGAGTTAGCATCAGTATTTTTAGGGTAAAACTCATATTTTGTCTAAAGTTTGAAAATTCATGCCATGGTCTTGGGAAGATCAAGGTATTCCTAGATGAGTCATAGTTAGTGTGTCAGGGTTTATGAGGTCAACAATTAAATAAAGAATGACTTGAATGTCAGTAAGGGGTCTAGCCATAAGTTGGGTTAAAGAGTGTATCGTCTTTCTCATAAAACACCATAATAAAAATCAAAGAGTCAAGAGTTTATAAGTCCATCGTGCTCAAAGTTTTGTAATGGTCCATTTTTTCCTAAGTCTAGAATGATTTAACAAAAGTGGGAAATTATGTTCTAAGGTCAAGTCAGAGGTTAGGGTGAATGTCATGTCAAAGTGTATTATGGTTCATCATCACCTCTCATGAGGTCAAAGAAGGAACAATCATGACACTCCATGTCATTTGTACCATTGCAAGCTTAAAAAATGTATGTGTTGCACAAGTTCGCTGCACAAATTCCTTAATTTTCCTTGAAATGTCTTGTCAACTTGGATAAGCAATTCCCATTTCAAATTTCACTCCTTATCCATGCATGCACGTATATTGGCCACCTTTTTGTCTTTCTGCATTGCCTTCATGAGCTACGCATAATCCATATCCTCTCTAACAAGCTCCAAATCTCACTACTATGCAAACGATCACCCCACTATGCAAAATTTGTGTAAACTCCATTCGCTACACAAACCATGTGTGTTGTCATTTTCTACGCAAACATGTACTCTATTTTTTGTTCCGCACTCTTCATTCATTTCAATCACTGTCTAAGAGCCTTTCTTGGATCCCATTGCAAGTTTAGCCTCTGAATGAATTCACCTTTTATATAACCAGTTTTTCTTGATTCGAGCCAAACCCTAGCCATCCTAGTTTGTTGTGCAAGATTGCATCCTGAGCGTGAAGGTTTTTTTGCTTTGAGCAGTCTAAAATTTACTTTTGCAAGGAATACATCACAGAACCATGACTTCATAGGGAAAGAATAAATAAAAGGGAGGAAACATGTTTAGATATGAACCCCAAGGGATGACTTTGGTGAACTCGGACTCTGCATATAGGGTGTCCTTTGGGAAGGTTGGATGTATGAGATTCTGTGAAAAAGTTCAGGGGTATAATGTGCAACTAACCAAGCAGTTTTATCTTAACTTCAATGGTGTCAGCACAACCATTGCATGGGTCACCTTTCCAGTATCAGAAGAAATCACGTCAGCTGCTACAAAGATCCCTATACAGGGAGAGAAGTGGTTTAAATGTATGCCCTTATATCCTTTATTTTACATAGATTTTCTCAATCCTAAGTACAAAAAGCATAAAATTAGTGCCACCATCCGTAAGGAATATGTTTTGGAACCTTTTGAGAATCTTTTGATGGTAATCCAGAAATACTTTACTTGTGAGGGTAGATTTGATATGGTATATCAATACCATATAAGGATCCTTATGCATTTCACAGGGAAACTCCCCCTAAACTTACCCTTCTACGAATATAGAAGCTTGGGAAAAATGGTAGACAAAGTCCAAGCTAGGGTTGACCAACTAAAGAGTAGCATGTTCCACTTTTCCTTGGTGAATTTTTTGGTGGTTGAAGAGCTTAGAAAGATAAACATGAACTGGGATTCCTTCTTGACCTTAGAAAATATTTCCCTGGATCCTAAAGGAGATACTCCCTTGTATGATGAAAAATCGACATATAATAGTTTAGGGGTGAAAGGAGGAGGTGTTTTTGAAAATGGAAAAGGAAAAGATATTGAGAATCCATCACCCATGCATCTAGTTTTGAAGAAAAGAAGAAAACTACAATTCACCGATGAACCCAAGGAGACACAGGATCCAAGTAAACCACTCACTAGGTCATCTGCTAGGAGGATTCCCATACCCACAATTCAGACAGAGTTCGTTGAAGTTGCAGCCCAGGAGATGGATGAGGAGCAAGTGAAACCATGGGAGAAAGATTCATATGTCAAAGAGATGCAACCACAACTCAAGAAATCTCAGTATGTTATAGCCCAATTCTACCAGGAGAACAGGGAATTGAAAAGGAAGGTAGCAGAGAAGACTCCTGAAGAAAAAACACCACAGAGAAAAGCATGCCCTATGAAAGAAATGTCAAAGGAAAGGAAGTTCAGGTAAAGCCCTGAGACTACAGTTGCAGTGAAGCCCACATCACCTTTGACAAGATCCTTAGCTAGGAAGAATAGTCCAGACATACAAGGAAAGAAATAAGAAAGTGAGAGACCTCCTACTTCACCCACATAAGGAGAAAAGAACATAATATGGTTGAAAAAAAGATAAGATAACCTCAAGATGAAATCATCAATATCAAGGAAGAAAAGAGAATATCAGAGGAAGGAATCATGAAACATTACAAGGAATGAAAACCAACCATAGATAATGCATGTGCAGTCCTTTATAATGCTCAGTCAAAGTTTAAGAGGAATGCAACTTTGTTCAAGGAGGTGGGAAATTTAAAGAGATAGAACCTGTCATTGAGAAAATAAAATAGGGATTTAATATTACAAGTGAAATTGGATGACGAAGGTAAGGACATCCTAAATCTCCTTGTTGAAATTGCAGAAATATGAGTGAAGAAGCCTTATTTTTTGTCCTTTTTGGGTATGGAATCATGTCAAAATTTTGTTTACATCATCAAAGTTGTGGAAAGCATACATTTGTGTTGGTGAAGGGTTATTTCACTAAGGTGACATGAAATATTTGTTGTGCAGAGTCTGTTGTCTTAACTAATAAATAGTCATACACAACACTTGCATAGAAAATATTCGCTACGCAAATGTTGTAAGATCACCTAATAAAAAAAAGAGGATATATGATGAAAGGCATACAAGTCTTGAGGTAGAGGCATGGTTCCCAGCCATTTTCTACCACTTGGATCCACACGAGCAACCACAGAATGGACATTCACTACGCAAAGTCACTATGAAAATGTTATAGACAACACTTGCGCAGTAGTAACCAGGATTTGATCTGGAAGGGTGACAAAGTTGTCCAACAATGCCCATGATGAATCCATGCACCCCCTAGATGGATCTGATGAATCATCACAACCACATGGTCGAATTTTGCTCAAGATCTATGATTGTAAAGGATACTTTGGTTATGTTATGATTGGAAAAATCAGATTTTCTATTTTTAGTAAATCTTGTAGGAGTTGTTGTTCTCCTTGAAAGCAACTGGATCCATGATTCTAGAATGTAGTAGTTTGACCTCTAACAACTAAGTGTGGAATTATTTTTATATATGTGTTGATTATTTTCATGTGAAGAGGAAGAGTTGACAGAAGTATAGACATTTTGATCTTCATTGTAATTTTTTGAATCTGATAGAAATACAAATGCAAAAGTCCTGAACTCTTTATGAAAAATATTCTAATGGTGTTGATCTGATGATTGTTCCCTTATCTTTCTATGTATTTCTTGTGTCTTTAATTTCATCTTCACTTTTCTTCCATTTAAATTGGATAATTAAGGGTCTAGAATTCATTGAATGATGTTCTAGACTTGAATGATTTAAACTTTGTTTATCTTCTTAACTAAAGTCATAATTCATCTTTCATGGTACTCTGATTATGTTATGTGTTTATGTTCCTCTTTCACCCTACATAATCAAACTCAAAACTGAAAGTGCATCACCTTATTTAGCCTTTGTTCCTATGGGAGTTCTACCTACCGGTCATTTTTTTCTTTTGTTTTCAGGGGTTGACTCCATAGCCCTAGAGATATTATACCTCCTTTCCAAAAAACCTTAAAAAAGATACCTCAATCATATAAACCTAGCCATCAGTTCAAAAATAATCTATCCATCAGAGATCAAGCCTCAAAGAGAGCCCTCTCTAGTATAGAAGGGCTAGCTGCCAGTATTAAAGTTGGTTTGTAGGTTACCTTTGTAAGTTGTTTCCTTAACAAAAACAATTTACTCAGTGCTAACAGGGGGATTGTGAATTTCTTTTGGTAGTCCACCAGGTTTAGTATGCTGAAAACATGCCAACGAATTTCCCATGTGGCCACATGCACATGCAGGCAACTATATTAGGAAT
Source organism: Picea engelmannii (assembly GCA_009831015.1). NCBI lineage: Eukaryota > Viridiplantae > Streptophyta > Pinopsida > Pinales > Pinaceae > Picea > Picea engelmannii. The sequence continues at coordinate 278,380 of ML782398.1, forward strand.
GTGCATGCATGCACTCTTCTGTAAACAGATTGTGTAATTGGTGGATCTAATTATAATCACTTAATCTAATTTTTTGAGAGATGTTATATATACGAGCATACCCATAGAGGTGAGAGTGCAATGTGTGTATAGTGTGTGAGCAAGACACAATACTGTGGAGTACAGTGTGTCTGTGAGGAGAGGACGGTTGTATGCCTATGTTGGATATTGTAATTCTCCCTTGAATAATAAGAATACCGACTATCATTTCATGTGGTTTTTTCCCACATTTCATTTCCACATAAATCACTATATCAATTGTGTGATTGTTGTTGTATTGTGTTTGGTTTGATGTTCTTTTTATTCCTTTTTTTTTTCTTTTTCTACCTAACAAGTGGTATCATAGCGTAGAATTGAAGGATCTCATATCTTGAGGAGAAGATAATTTTGATCGTTGGGAACCAGCTCGCAAAGAAGGAAGAGTCTACAAGTTCATTCACGTATAGAGGAAGAAAATGCTCAACAGCTCTATCTGTGAGGAAGCATGTATTGGTTAAATATGTAGCCAAGGGTTTGGATGTTTTGGAAGTTTGTTGGTTCTTGAGTATAAGAGGAGATGAGGGTTTTTCTGAGAAAGGACAAGCCGCAGAGGTAGAGCAAATCCAAACTGTAGAAGTTGAGATTATTTCTTCGTGGAGATAGCCGCCGTGCAAAGGAAGAGAAGTTAGGTTTTTCTTGCTGGAGGATTCGCAATTCTGTTGTTTTTTACATGGAGTTAAACTCTTGTGGAAGATGTAATTTGAAGGAAAATCACGCGTGAGTGTAGGAAGTGAAGACTACCAAGGTTTAAATCTTGTTCGACTATTTTTATTTGGAAACAATGGAGGTACGATAACTAATCATAATCGTTGAATAAGATTTATAGACGAGCGATAATCGTTAGCCTATTGCTCGGCTCTATAATTCACGTTGGAGGGGAGATAGTATCTCTCCAAATTGATGTTGTCTTGTTTTATAACATCATCCCTCCTTGGCCATTGAGACAAGAATGATAGCCATTTCTGGGAATTATCGCCCCCTCACATTATAGGAGGGGCAATAATTGTGAAAGGCTAAGAAAAATTGTATGAAGGTATGCATGGAGTGATATGAAGGTATGAAAGCTCGTTTTTGTCTTATTATGCACATGGAAAATCACCCTTGGTAAACTTTATTAGTGGATGGAGGATGTTTAAAATAAAAGGGTGGATTATTTTAAAGTGTACCTCTTTTATTTGTGGTAAAAGGTTTTAAGTAAATATATATTAAATATTTATTTTGTTTTAAAATTTTTACTTAAATATTTTGGGGTTCAACCTTGAAATACCATTATTCCTCCATATTAAGAAGGTTTGGTTTTATAAGAAGCGATTTTGGACGTTTTTTGTGATAATGGAGTAACTGGAGAGTTCTAAGTTTGAGGTGAAGAAAATAAACAACAAGAATTTAACTTTGAGATATGGAAGCTCAAGATGCGGTATATGATTCTACAACAAGGCAACAACAAGAGCGGTGATGGTTGAGTCACCGTGAAAAAAAATGTATTTACCTTGAAGTTGTAAAACTTATTGATTGCATGTAAATGGGCATACATTTGTAAGACCTGGATAGGAATGTGTACCCCTAGTTTATTAGGTCATGTATTAAAAGTCTAGACATAGATTTAGGTAGATTGAATATGGGGGGGGAGGGACATGTATGTTGGGTTAACCTTGACTCGGTGAAAGAGTTGATGAGTTAAATCTAGTTTTTAGGTCAAAGCATGTGGTTTTTCGAGTCCATGTTTTTTTGGTAGCCTATGGTATTGTGTCCATGGATTGCATGTAATGAAGCCTATAAAAGTCTTGGTGAACTCCATTGTAAATGGGCCTGGAGGTAATCAGTCAAGACTTACCTGGCCGGCTTGGCTGGATTTGGTCAAGGGAATGTTCATGTTAAGGTGGAGCACTAAGTAAGTCCCTGGAGGTGAGTGGAAAAGGTTCACTTGGGTTGGTTTGGATGGATTTGGTCAAATATTTTTGAATTAAAAGTTAGAGGTGGAACAGTGTGTCCAGGTTAGAAAGGTGGATCTGTAGAAAGACGGGTGTGTTGGCAGTTCAATCAAGTGTTTCAGAATATATGATGAAGGTAAGTTCATATCCATGTAACTTGGAAAGTATTGCAAGGAAGATGATATCGAATAGGCATGTTGACTAATGCGAAGTTGCAACAATAGTTGTGGACAGAAGCGGTTGTGCTATCTGGTAACTCGGTCACCATCAGTTGCAAAAGACATGAAGATTGAGGAAGAAGTATGAACAGGTCATCTAGTAATTAATCAAATGTGAAATTATTCAGCTATGATACTTATGTTTTCTATCAACATTCTAAGTAGGACCCAAATCAAGCAGGTAGATCTTTGATATGGTGATGGTGTTAAGGGGTGAATATTGTGGGATCATACTACCCACATAATCATCATGGATAGAGATGCAGTGTTTGATGAATATCATTTTATAAAAATAGACATAGTAAAATATGAAAGGTCCAAAGCATGACTGGTAGCGGAAGGGTATTTGGAAGGTAATGATTTCCATGAAAGTCTCTCACCAATTGTTAAAATATTGTTTCTATTCATGTTGTGTTAGCACTAGTTGTGTTAGTACATCTAGATGTTAAAATTGTTTTACATGGATTTTTTTAGATAAGGGGATGTATTTGGAACAACCAGAACGATTAGTTCAGAATCATAACAGAATATTTGTTTGCAAACTCAAGAATCATTGTATGGCCTAAAGCATGCCAGGAAAATGGTACAAGATGTTTGATTCCTTCATGGTGAGCCAAATTTTACAAGAAGTGACTGTAACCATTATGTTTATGGTATATTCATAATCTTGGTGTTATATGTTATGTGTGTTGCAAGAACAAACATGGTTGAGATCAACGGGTTGGCTCAATTGGTTAGAACGTTTGTTATAAAGGATCTGGGAGCAGCAAAATAATTCTTGGGTATGGGAATACACAAAGATAGGAATGATGGTAAGCTTGTCTATCACAACAAAAGTATGTGGTGAAGATACTCGGGAAATTCAGTATGAATAATGTGAAACTGGTAAAATCCCTTTGGCTTTCCATTGTAATTTTTCTTCAGGTTTATGTCCTAATTGATGAAGAATAAATGTGTTACATGTCTCAAGTATTATATGCTAGTAGGAAGTTTGATGATTGCAATGGGAAAATGCAGTGGTCTTGTCAGTAGCCACATGAAAAAACTAGGTAAAGAGAATGGATATGGGTGATTCAAACACAAAAGCACAAGTATCACCTAAAGTGGTTGTAGTGATTTAGTCTGTGGTTATGATTCATGAGATTTGAATAAAATGAGACCTACCTCAGGTTATGTCTTGCAAAAATGCAAGGATCTATTGGGTAAATTTGGACAGGTACATGATGTGGTTTTTTGTGGTGGTCAAAGTGTTGTGCATTTGACTAAAGGTCAAGCATATCAAAATGGTACAAGTGCATCGGTTTATTAGACAGGTTACTGATGGAGGAAGAATGGTCCATACTAGAGTGAATCATGCAGGCATGGTCACGAAATGATATTGTTAGAGAATTTGTAGAATTGTGATGGTGTTTGGCTTCTTTTGAATTCCAGAAAAGATGAATGTATTAAGGGCATGATATATGAGGTAAATTGTTGTAAAGTTGATATTGTTGAAAACATGCCAACGAATTTCCCATGGGATCAATTGCACATGCATGCAACTGTATTAGGAATTTGCATGCATGCACTCTTTTGTGAACAGATTGTGTAACAGGTGGATCTAATCTAATTATAATTAGTTAGTCTAATTGTTTGAGAGATACTATATATACGATCATACCCATAGAGGTGAGAGTGCAATGTGTGTAGAGTGTGTGAGCAAGACACAGAGTGTGGAGTAAAATGTGTCTCTCAGGAGAGGATGGTTGTATGCATGTCCTAGCCATTGTAGTTCTCCCTTGAATAATAAGAATACCGACTATCATTGCCCATGGTTTTTTCCCGCATTGGGTTTCCACATAAATCACAATGTGAGTTATATGATTGTTGCTCTATTGTGTTTGGTTTGATGTTTTGCTTCCACTACCTAACATAATAGCCTTGTCCATGAAACATTTTGTGGACTTTGAAGAAGTTGTAAATATGAAAAAACTGGCACAACATATTTTTCAGTCATTTTATTCCTTAATATGCATATACCTTCATATGTTGCTTCATATATAACGATACCACTACAAATCTGATTGAATGGCAAACAAAATGCATAGTAATCATGTTTTCCATGGCTAGTATGATTTTTTCGCTTTATACAAAGAGTTATTAGTCCCTGTCGTAGGCATAGAGGGACTATAACGATCGATAATTCATTGACCTAGTATTAGTTTATCATTTGACCGCAAATATTTGCATAATATCTAATGTTAGAACTAGGGAACAAAAAGCATTGATTTTTGTATAATAAAAAGTACCATATATGTCATGATCTGATTGGATAACAGATTGGAGGTCTTATTGTCGACTTCACTATTCCCAATGTTTTATATGTTAATATATCCAAACATTTTGATCGTATACGGTCTTTTTGAATCATATATATTTTTATGCATTTCTTGAAGGTGAATTAATGCTAATTTTAGTTCGAATGTTTGTCTTATCATTTTCTGCTAGCTAAATTTATCCCAATGTTTGATATGCTAGAGTATCCAAGGTTTGTCTATTTTTTATTATTATTGAGTACTTAAGGTACATAAATCATGCCACATACATTCTTTCTTAAATGTTTAAACAATGTGAGGCCCTTGGATGGTTCTGACAACCTTAAATGTTTACCTAATAGGCCTAAGAGCGAGGCCCTTGGACGGTTCTGACAACCTTAAATGTTTACCTAACAGGCCTAAGAGCCTTTACTTAATATGTATATCATGGAACAAGCTAGAAATTTTATTCAATATTATTTTTAACGTTTTAAACTGTAAATTTGAAATTTTGGAATTTTGATTTTGTTTATGATAATAAAGGTGAAATTTATTTTTATTTTTCATTTTTCATGTCCAGCTTATTTCGTGATATACATTTTGCACCCAACACTTCCACCATATACATTTTGCACCCAACAATAACAGTCGCGTGTTGTTTCATTTTTCATGTCCATCTTGTTCCATAATATACATTTTTCACCCAACACTTTCGTCATATACATTTTGCACCCAACAATTTCGTCATATACATGAGACTCAATAATTTATAGAATATTATAACATTATAATTTATAGAATATTATAACATTGTATCAAGATTTATAGTAATTTATATAATGCTATAACACTTTTTACTTTATGAATATATAAACAAATATTTAAATTTTATTCAATATTATTTTTAATTTTTTTAAATGTAAATTTGGAATTTACACCCAACAATTACGGAGTGGCAGGTTCACATTTTTCATTTTCATGTCCAACTTGTTCTGTGATATACATTTTCCACCCAACACTTCTGTCATATACATTTTGCACCCAACAATTCTATCATATACATGAGAGTGAGTAATTTATAGAATATTATAACATTGTACCAAGATTTATAGTAATTTATATAATGCTATAACACTTTTTACTTAATGAATAGTATAAACAAAAATTTAAATTTTATTCAATATTATTTTTAACGTTTTTAAATATAAATTTAGAATTTTGGAATTTTGGAATTTTGATTTTGTTTATGATGATAAAGTTGAAATTTATTTTTATTTTTTATTTTTCATGTCCATCTTGTTCCGTGATACACCCAACACTTTCGTCATATACATTTTATAGCCAACAATTAAGAAGTCGCGGGTTCACATTTTTCATTTTTCATGTCTAATGTGTTCCGTGATATACATTTTGCACCCAACACTTCCGTCATATACATTTTGCACCCAACAATTCCTTCATATACATGAGACTGAGTAATTTATAGAATATTATAACATTGTAACAATATGTATAGTAATTTATATAACGCTATAACACTTTTTACTTAATGAATAGTATAAACAATTATTTAAGTTTTATTCAATATTATTTTTAGCGTATTTAAATGTAAATTTGGAATTTTGAAATTTTGATTTTTTTTATGATAATAAAGTTGAAATTTATTTTTATTTTTCAATTTTCATGTCCATCTTGTTCCGTGATATACATTTTGCACCCAGCGCTTCCACCATATACATTTTGCATCCAACAATTATGGAGTAACAGGTTGGCTTAGCAGCGGGTTCACATTTTTCATTTTTCATGTCCAGCTTGTTCGGTGATATACATTTTTCACCCAACACTTCCGTGATATACATTTTTCACCCAACAATTTTATCATATACATGACTGAGTAACTTATAGAATATTATAACATTGTATCAAGATTTATAGTAATTTATATAATGCTATAACACTTTTTACTTAATGAATAGTATAAACAAATATTTAAATTTTATTCAATATTATTCTTAAAGTTTTTAAATGTAAATTTGGAATTTGCACCCAAGGCGGAGTAGCTGGTTCACATTTTCATTTTTTATGTCGAGCGTGTTTCATGATATACATTTTGCACCCAACACTTTCGTCATATACATTTTGCACCCAACAATTCTGTCATAACAATTTTGTCATATACATAAGACTGAGTAATTTATAGAATATTATAACATTGTACCAAGATTTATAGTAATTTAACACTTTTTACTTAATGAATAGTATAAACAAATATTTAAATTTTATTCAATATTGTTTTTAATGTTTTTAAATGTAAATTTCAAATTTTGGAATTTTGGAATTTTGATTTTGTTTATGATAATAAAGGTGAAAATTTTTGTTTATGATAATAAAGGTGAAATTTATTTTTATTTTTCATTTTTCATCTCTAGCTTGTTCTGTGATATACATTTTGCACCTAACACTTCCGCTATATACATTTTGCACCCAACAATTACTGAGTCGCTAGTTGGGGGGTTCACTTTTTTCATTTTTCATGTCCAGCTTGTTTCGTGATATACTTTTTTCACCCAACACTTCCGTCATATACAATTTGCACCCAACAATTATGTCATATACTTGAGACTGAGTAATTTATAGAATATTATAACATTGTAATTTACAGAATATTATAACATTGTATCAAGATTTATAGTAATTTATATAATGCTATAACACTTTTTACTTAATGAATAGTATAAACAAATATTTAAATTTTATTCAATATTATTTTTAACGTTTTTAAATGTAAATTTGTAATTTGCACCCAACAATTACGGAGTAGTAGGTTGACATTTTTCATTTTTCATGTCCAACATGTTCCATGATATACATTTTGCACCCAACATTTTCTTCATATACATTTTGCACCCAACAATTCCGTCATATACATGAGACTAAGTAATTTATAGAATATTATAACATTGTACCAATATTTATAGTAATTTATATAATGTTATAACACTTTTTACTTAATGAATAGTATAAACAAATATTTAAATTTTATTCAATATTATTTTTAATGTTTTTAAATGTAAATTTGGAATTTTTGAATTTTGACTTTGTTTATGATAATAAAGATGAAATTTATTTTTATTTTTCATTTTTCATGTCCGAGTGATATAAATTTTGCACCCAGCACTTCCGCCATATACATTTTTCACCCAACAATTACTAAGTCGTGGGGTGGAGTCGTCGAGTCATTGGTTCACATTTTTCATTTTTCATGTCTAGTGTGTTCTGTGATATATATTTTGCACCCAACACTTTCGTCATATACATTTTGCACCCAACATTTCCTTGATATACATGAGACTGAGTAATTTATAGAATATTATAACATTGTATCAAGATTTATAGTAATTTATATAATGCTATAACACTTTTTACTTAATGAATAATATAAAAAAATATATAATTTTATTCAATATTATTTTTAACGTTTTTAAATGTAAATTTGGAATTTTGGATTTTGTTTATGATAATAAAGTTGAAATTTATTTTTATTTTTCATTTTTCATGTCCAGCTTGTTCTGTGATATACATTTTGCACCCAACACTTCAGCCATATACATTTTTCACCCAACAATTATGGAGTTGCGGGTTGGCGGAGTCGGGGGTTCATTTTTTTCATTTTTCATGTCCAGCCTCTTTCGTGATATACATTTTTCACCCAACACTTCCATCATATACATTTTGCACCCAACAATTATGTCATATACATAATACTGAGTAATTTATAAAATATTATAACATTGTAATTTATATAATATTATAACATTGTATTAAGATTTATAGTAATTTATATAATGTTATAACACTTTTTACTTAATGAATAGTATAAACAAATATTTAAATTTTATTCAATATTATTTTTAACGTTTTTAAATGTAAATTTGAAATTTGCACCCAACAATCACGGAGTGTCAGGTTTCAGAATTTGCACCCAACAATCACGGAGTCGCGGGTTCACATTTTTTATTTTTCATGTTCACTCCGATATACATTTTGCATCCAACACTTCCGTCATATACATTTTGCACCCAACAATTCTATCATATACATGAGACTGAGTAATTTATATAATATTATAACATTGTACCAAGATTTATAGTAATTTATATAATGCTATAACACTTTTTACTTAATAAATTAAAAAATTATTTAAAGGTGAATTTTATTTTTATTTTTTATTTTTCATGTTCAGCTTGTTTCGTGATATACATTTTGAGCCCAACACTTCTGTCATATACATTTTGCACCCAACAATTACGGAGTCGCAAGTTGGAGGAGTCGTGGAGTCGTTTTCATTTTTCATGTCCAGCTTGTTCCATGGTATACATTTTGCAACCAACATTTCCGTCATATACATTTTGCGCCCAACAATTCCTTCATATACATGAGACTGAGTAATTTATAGAATATTATAACATTGTACCAAGATTTATAGTAATTTATATAATTCTATAACACTTTTTACTTATTGAATAGTATAAACAATTATTTAAATTTTATTCAATATTATTTTTAAAGTTTTTAAATGTAAATTTGGAATTTTGGAATTCTGATTTTGTTTATGATAATAAAGGTGAAATTTAATTTAATTTTTCATTTTTCATGTCCAACTTGTTCTGTGATATACATTTTGCACCCAACACTTCCGTCATAGACATTTTACACCAACAATTTCATCATATACATGAGAATGAATAATTTATTGAATATTATGACATTGTAATTTATAGAATATTGTAACATTGTATCAAGATTTATACTAATTTATATAATGCTATAACACTTTTTAGTTAGTGAATAGTATAAACAAATATTTAAATTTTATTCAATATTATTTTTAACATTTTTAAATTTAAATTTGAAATTTTATCAAGATTTATACTAATTTATATAATGCTATAACACTTTTTAGTTAGTGAATAGTATAAACAAATATTTAAATTTTATTCAATATTATTTTTAACATTTTTAAATTTAAATTTGAAATTTTGGAATTTTGAATGCTATAACACTTTTTACTTAATGAATAGTATAAACAATTATTTAAATTTTATTCAATATTATTTTTAACGTTTTTAAATATAAATTTGGAATTTTGGATTTTGATTCTGTTTATGATAATAAAGGTGAAATTTATTTTTATTTTTCATTTTTCATGTTTGTTCGATGATATATTTTTTGTACCCAACACTTCCGCCATATACATTTTGCACCCAACAATTAAGGAGTCGCGGGTTCACATGTTTCATTTTTCATGTCCAGCTGTTTCATGATATACATTTTGCACCCAACACTTCCGTCACATACATTTTTCACCCAACAATTCCGTCATATACATGAGATTGAGTAATTTATAGATTATTATAACATTGTAACAAGATTTATAGTAATTTATATAATGCTATATGATTATAAAGGTGAAATTTATTTTTTATTTTCATTTTTCATGTCCGTGATATACATTTTGCACCCAACACTTCCGTCATATACATTTTGCACCCAACAATTACGGATTCGCGGGTTCACATTTTTCATTTTTCATGTCCAGCGTGTTCCGTGAAACACATTTTGCACCCAACACTTTCACCATATACATTTTGCACCCAACAATTCTCTTATATACATGAGACTAAGTAATTTATAAAATATTATAACATTGTACGAAGATTTATAGTAATTTATATAATGCTATATAATGTTATAATATTCTATAAATTACTCACTCTCATGTATATGATGGAATTGTTGGGTGCAAAATGTATATGGCGGAAGTGTTGGGTGCAAAATGTATATCACAGAATAAGTTGGACATGAAAAATGAAAAATGTGAACTGGAGACTAATAATTTTTTATAAATTTCAAATAAAACTTATTCGGGTATACTAAATTATGCATGGATACCACATGTACTGCAACTTGCAACCCATGCATTTACTCTTATTCCAACGTAGCAGGGACCACGTTACCATGCAACACTTATTTATTAGACCTAACAAATTAAGGTGCTCCTTAATGTGTAGAAAAATAAATCAGTACATAAACCAAGAAGAGAAAACCCTCTTACCCCAAATTTATTTTTTATCCTTTATTTTATTTTCATTTTATTTTCATTTGAAGATTGTTATGATGTTGAAAGTATGAAATTAAATTCTTACTATTAAAAAAATCTACCATTAAAATTATAGGTTAAAATAATGATTACTTCGATCATTTTGATGATGTGTTTCATGAAGTTTGATTAAATTTACACGAAATAAAAATTCAGGTTAAAATAATGATTACTTCGATCATTTTGATGATGTGTTTCATTAAGTTTGATTAAATTTATACGAAATATGAATAAACTAAATCAATATAAAATTAGAATGGATTAAATTTATATGAAATATGAATAAATTAGATTATTATAAAAGTTTCTTTTATAATGTAGTTTTTTTTCTTGATATTTTTATTTTATTATAATAATAATAATTTAATTTTCTTTTTTTAGATTTGAACATGTGATCTCTTAAAAGGAAACACATGTTTTTAATTATTAAACTCATTTAAGTTGTACAAGGTATATAAATATAAGGTACATGGTAAAACTACAATCACTTATAATATCCTATCTTCATATATAGAGTTAATTCCAAGTGAATACTTGGTACTACATGACCTTTGCCTAGCTTAAGAGATGATGTAGCATAGCATAAAACATATTGGGTATCTTGTTATACTATAAATGATGAAGAATAGAAAATACTCAGTCTCCTGGGATAGTATAATCTTAAGAGATGATGTAGCATAGCATAGAAGATATTGGGTATCTTGGGATACTATAGATGATGAAGAATAGAAGATACTGGGTATCTTGGGATAGTATAGGAGGTCAAAAGGGTTCTTTTGATTTTGGAGTAAGACTTCTTCTAATTGATTAAGAGATGTCTTCCTTGAAAATAAAAAAGAGGTTGATGACCCAAACCCTAAAAACATTTGGCACAAGAGAAACACTTTCCCTTTATGTATGGTCAATTAGTTATTTTAAGTGGCATTATTTTTTTTGAATAATAATGATGATTCAGCAAACATTTACAAATAATTGTTAGTTGTCACTATTCTATTCACAGTTGAGTTATGATAGATTTTTCTACCTTCAAATAAATAAATATATAATCTTTTAAAATAATCAAAAAAGAAAAAAGAAAAACCATAACATTTAATTGTTTATGGATTTATTTTTTTAAATATTTGAATATAAGTGAGATCAAATTTTATATTTTATCTTTTATAATAATAATAATTCATTTTTAAGGTCACGGCTAAGCAAGCCACCAAATTTACAGAAGTATTTTGTTTTTTTCCTTACTTTTATTTATTGATTTATTATCACAATTTTAATTAAAATGTTATTATTATTTTAATTATAATGTTATTATTTTTATTATGAAATACTATGATCTACATATTATTTTATTTTATTTCAAAATAAATATTTGATTTATTATACTTTGATATTTATAATATATTTTATTTCAAAATAATTATAAATAAATTAATATAGATTTAACTTATTTTTTTTCATACTTATTAAATATTTATTTTTTAAATTAACTTTTATAAACTTTTCCTTTCAAATATTTTAATATGGAAAGGAGTCTCCACAGTCTTGAAAACCAACTAAGAATCCTCAAGAATTTTTGCTCCAATATGGGTATGACTGTTAATATTGATAAGACTAAGGTCATGATTATTAAATCCAATAAGATTTCTTATATACCTTTGTATATGACAACAACAACTTGGAGGAAGTGACTTCATACAAATACCTTGGAATTGATATTCACCACAAGCTCAATTGGAATTATAACATTGAGAAAAGGAGTATTGAGGGATGAAAAGTTTATTATGGGCTTGAAAACAATTGTAAATCAACCGTGGATGTGAAGTCTAGGGCTGTAGTATCTCTCGTGAATCTTGGAGAAAGATAGAGAAAATACAAAAGAATTTTATAACCTATAATCTCAAAATTAAAGGAAATACGCCCTATCTCATCCTCCTCTTAGAAACAACGCTCTCCCCCATTGAGAGCATTGCTATGACTAGATACCTAATGTATAAGAAGAAGTGAAACAACATGGAAGACAAGAGGCTACCTAAAATTGCTTCAAAATCAAGTCATAACCACCATTGACTCAAGCGAGGATGGAATAAAGATGCCCGGTCTTGGCTAAACTATTGGGGAATCATGGAAGAAACCATTTTGCAGAAAAAATATACTTTTAAAAAAAACTTCAAATCAAAATTTAAAGAGAAAATGTGGTGTGATAAAGAGTTAGAGGAAAAAAGAAAATTAAGGTGTTATAAAGATGTAATCAACCCTAATCTAGAAGATCAAAATTATCTATTTGTTTTGCCAAGTGTAAAGAAAAAAATAAGCATTGCTAAAATAAGAAAAAATTATCACTAGCTCCATAGTGAAACTGGGCGTTGGTCAATTCCTAAAAGGCCATGGGATGAAAGAGTTTGTCACTTTTGTGACACTAAGAAGGTTGAAGATGAAAAGCACTTTCTCTTAGATTGTCCAATCTATACCCATATTAGATCTCATTTTCAAAATATTTATCACACTACCAACCTTTCTAACATCTTAACTCAACAAAAGTATGGTGATCTTGGAAAGCTTCGCTTAATGCATTTCGAGCACAAAAACAAAATTCTAATAGAATTACAAGTAATCACTTACCCTCTTAAGGTCCGATAGACCAATTCGATCTTAGTCAACGTTAATAATCATCATCATCATCATCATCATCATTATTAATATATTTAAAGTTAAAATAAATAACATAAAAATAGAAATACATCATGCTATAAATTTATGTGATAAATATATTTAAATAAAATTAATTATTTTCTTTAATTTTATTTCTCTATAAATGTGTATTTCATAATTATATTCTCTATATAAATATATCTAACATTGGAATTTGGGCGCACCTCTCTTTGGCTAGGGTTTTACTCTAGCCATGCCGTCGATCCTGCTGGTTGATCTGATAGAATTCATTATGTTCCGTGCTAGATCCAGTTTGTTTCAGTGAGTCTCCAGCCCTGGAATTGTTCGCTGGTTGTTGCCAGCTTTTGAACTCTTTACTTTAAGCCCACGTGTTGGTTGGAATTGCTCGCCAACACAGTGTTGACGCAGCCATATTTTTGTTCTTTGGAAGATCTTTATGTGTCTCTTCTCCATGGGATGGTCTTCCATCTTAGATGCAGAAGCTTTTGCTTCTTTTGGTCAAAGCATCTAGATTAACAGGTCAAAACTGATCTGAAAAATATAGATTCCCTGTAAGGGTAGAATCCATCTCCAATCTGGACGTGGTTTGATGCGGTAATAAAGAAAACTCTTATTCTTATTCTGAAAGAGAAAGGTTTAGTAGGTAAGTTTATAGATATTGGGCCTAGTTCTAAAACTGTTCAGGGATAGATATCTAAGAATTGGGTTGTTCCAAAGTTTATTATTTTAATTTATTCTAGAAAATCTTTTTATGTATTTCTATTTGAAAACAAAGAAGATATGGATCAGGTTTCTATTTCTTGGATTCCAATGGATTGCTCCTTTCCCACTAGACTCATAACTTTAATCCAGACATGGGAATTTCTTCACTTTTGTATCGATCAGATTGCCACGCCTCCTCATTATTTTAGGGGGTTAAGGCCCTTTTGCCACACCTCCTCATTATTTTCTTTCTGGGGTTAAGGATCTTTTAAAGTTATTGAAAACAATCTCCACTTTGAAAATGCTAGAGGCGATTTAGTTTAATTTGGAGGGATAGAATCATCTTCATGGCCTTGATTAGGATTAAGTTCCTTTCAAATGTAAATTTTACCATGAGTATGTGCATTTTGTTAAAATTCGTCCAAAAACTCAAGAATCCCAAGGACCTTCTAAGTTGACTTCAATTTCTCAGAACAATGCCAAACAAGATTCATTCAAACAGGTCTAAAAAATTAATAAGAAACAATAGCGAGGGGCCTCAACTAGACAATAGGTACCTGTGTCTATTCTCTTCAATAACAAATTTAGTGTTTTGGAAATTCAAGAGGAAAAAGAGGAATAGATTGAGAAAGATTACCGAAAGAATAGTTCAAAATGCAAATCTAAGCCAACAACAAAAGAAAAAACCAAAACAAAGAATACAACTTCAAAAAATGGGGATGAGACCTCAAAAAGGGTTAGGGTTTGTGCAACTTTTCAAGTGAAGGAATGAAAACTAGAACGGGTGGTCATGGCTCCATTGAACAAGGATGGGAATTCAATTTGGGTTTAGGCAACTCGCCATGCTTCTAATGGGAAGATTTTCGTGAAAAAACGGTGGGAGAGCAGAAATATAAATCTCTTTCCTTTGCAGAAGTTCTAAAGAAGAAATCGTGTCTTTTGCGTCCTCCTCCATTAGCAAGAGGTAGGAAATCAAATAAACAGAATAGATAGAAAGAACCAGAATCAAGAATAATATGGGGTTCTCAACAAACCCCAGATGTGTTTGTGTTAAATGACTGGTGAATTAAGCATAGCAGTTAATCATGTTTTTTTTTGCATTATGTTATGTAAACATGTTGTTAGAATTTATTTTTGCAAAAATGATTAAATACTTCACAAACAAAAATAATTTATCTTTGTACTTCAGTTATAGTTTTTATATTAATATAAATTTAGTTTATGTTTTATACAGTCTAAGTGGACCTAATGGTTAAGAACATGTGTTACCTCCAGGTCACAAGTTCAAATCCAAAGGGGGTAGAGTATGTATACCCTTGTAAACTTTACCAATCAAATAATTGGATCCAGCAGCACAAGTAGGGTATGTATACCTCCTTAAAAATATAAAATTAGTATTGAAAAAAATATCTAAAACATTTAGTTTATTTTTCTATTATATAAATAATATTTACAAATATTATATAAAAAATATATGAAAGTTAAAAAATATAAAAGAAAAGATGACAAACATTTTTAGTTTATTTTTCAATTTTCTATTATAATATTTTGATATAAAATCAATTTATTTCTTATCATATCTTTAAGTTATGTGGTAAAAAAAAAAAAACACATTGTGAGTGAAGTACTTAATATCATATCATATGTTGTATATATTTTTATTTTTGTTATGAAATAACTTTTTTGTAATTTATTTAATTTGTTTTATCTTTTTCTGTATAGGAAATCTCCGAAGTACTTTCCCTCATTTGAGTGGTACAGAGAATGGATCAAAGCCATTACAACAATGTACTCATTAAGAAATCAACATATCACTTTCAAGAATTACACATAAATTTAATTAACTCATATTTATACACATATAATTAAATCATTCAATAATAACAACTTGGAGGAAGTGACTTCATACAATTATCTTGGAATAAATTTATATCACAAACCTAAATGGAGCTATACACTCAAAAAAGGATAAATTATACAACCATATATTGAGCTGAACTACAACAATATATGTTCCAAAGATATCTAACAATAAATAGTGGCTTTGGATTTCAAGAAAAATTGAGAGCTCCTTATTCGTTAGATAAATAAAACACTTATGTCCACCAAAAAAACATCCCAATAGTTCTTACATGAGTAAATTCAAACAAATTACTGACATAATAAAAGACATAAATATTGCATGACTAAGCTAGATTATGGGCCCATCTTCTTGTCACCATTTGATGCACTAATGAAGGATATTTTCTTCTTCTTTAATACTATTATCCAAGCCTCCTTTGTCTTTGATGAGGTCCTTGCTACTCCTATATTTTTCCGATTTGTCTTTATCTAGGGTTTCCAATTGTTCTTGTATCTCATCTTCTTCAATAGGTTATTCTTCCACTTAACCTTGTTGTGTCGATTATTTCTAATATGGAGGGACTTCTTTTGAAGAATTAACACAAGTGTTCTCTAAATGCACTAATGTGTCCATACTTTCCTCTATATCCACTTTGACTCTTCCATGGGAAGATCCAATTTAAATGGATCTTCCTTAGTAATCAATTGATGTTCTTCTTTGGCTCCAACCCACTAGGTTGGTTTTTTCTAATGCTTCTTAACTTTCCTTATCCATTTTGGGAGATTTTCTAATAAAAGTCCCATTTCAAAGAAATATCTAGAATAGAAAGAAATATGTTCATAATCAATATTTTGCATCCACCAGTAGTTTTCATATTTTCTAAATATTTATACCAGAAACTCTTTGTTGAAGTCTATTTACACATATATGCATGCATATGGAGTGGTTCTTCATTTCCTTTTTTTAGAAATTTTGTTATATTATCTTCTAATGGGTTTGACAATGGCTTGAAGAGAGTTAGAACCCCAAAAGTACAAAGACATATTTGGAAGTCTAACCCACACAAGAGACAAGGAAAGGGCATCAATTATGTTGAAATAATGTAACTGCAAAGTGTATTCTAATTATTATTGTGGCATTATTCATTAGATCAATCCCCATTGCAGATTGATCATGTCAGCTATTGTAAAGGACCAAATCCCCTTTTGTGGATTGGTCAAAATATAATTGTAATAGGCAAAATGAGAAGTCAGCCCCAAAATATATTAAACAAGCCCAAGAATATATTAAAGGTGGTTATAACCACCCAGATTGAGAAGTCATCCCTGCCAGTGAAGAGACACTTCCACATGTGCCAGAATTGTATAAATAAGGAGGCTAGCACCTCACTTAGACACACACTCACTTGTTCATTGAGAGACAAGTTTCAGAGTTGCAATTGGAGAAGAGAGAGAGAGAGAGGCAGATTCTTGAGAGAGGACTTTATGTATTTGTTTGAGTTATCTCTTGGCATTGTATTGGCTATCTATAATAAGGAAGTTCTTGCTGGGTTTTCTTCCCCTTGAGAGTTTCCCAGGATAAATGATGTGTCTCTTGTGATTGTGTATTTATCAGTGATCCTATCTTATGTTATTGTTGTCTATTGAAATGAAAAGAACTCTAATAATAGTTTAAACCTTAACATGGTTTTAGAGCTAAGCTGAAGAGAGCATCTTTCACAAGAGAAAGTGAAAAACATCATTGTTACCATACATGCAAATTAGGGATTTTTGTTGATAAAGTTTTTCATCCCTAAAACCATCTAGAAAAGTGTGCCCTTCCTCAAGGATCACTTTGGCATCCTCAGCGCAACTTTTTAGTGGCTAGATCTCCTGGAAATTGAAACCCTAGGTTCACAAAGTACCAGAAGTACCAGAAAAATAGAGTACCAGAAGTACCAGAAGTACCAGAAAAATAGAGTACCAGAAGTACCAGAAGTACCAGAGTACCAAAGGTACCAGAAAACCAGAAGCACCAGTCCATAAATCCGCAGATAAAGTTTGGAGGGGTAAAAGTTGGATTTTCTCAGATCCAAACACACCAGGCTACTCGCCTCAACCAAGCACACCTCCTTCTAAGTTCATAAATTGATTTTGAGCATTTTAATTTTTTGGTCATTTTCCTAGCTCTAGGTAAAACATGTGTGTAAGCACTAAGCTTGTTGACAAGCTGGAAGGTGTGGAAAACTTATGTGCCTAGAAGTATCAGATTTGACTCATTCTTGAAGAGAATGACCTAGCAAGATTCATCAAAGAGGAAGTGTCAGAACCCAACGATGCTACAGACAAAGCAAAGCATCAAAAGGACACGATAAGGGCCAAAAGAATCATTGCAGATTCAATAAAAGATCACTTGATCCCTTATGTGTCATCAAATAATACTTCGAAATAAATGTTTGATGCCCTAAGAAGACTATATGAAGAAAAGAACATAAACCGGAAGATGAATCTAAGAAATCAACTCAAGAATACAAGGATGCAGAAAGGAGAATCAATCCAAGAATATTTCTCCATAATATCCCAATTCAAATAACAACTAGAAGAAAT
Source organism: Picea engelmannii (assembly GCA_009831015.1). Classification (NCBI taxonomy): domain Eukaryota; kingdom Viridiplantae; phylum Streptophyta; class Pinopsida; order Pinales; family Pinaceae; genus Picea; species Picea engelmannii. The sequence continues at coordinate 296,858 of ML782398.1, forward strand.
CGAAGATGCTATAGACAAATAAGAACTTATAATGATGGCCCTTAATGGTCTCACAAGAACTTGGGATGCATTCATCCAAACGATCTGTGCCAGAACAAAGAAACTAAAAATTGATGGTCTATGGGAAGAATGCATTCAAGAAGAAACAAGAGTGGCTAACTGAGAAGCGTTACTAGAAAGAGATGATGACCAAGCCCTAACTACGCACACCAAAGGAGGAAGGAATAAGTCTTACTTCTAGAAATAAACTCATAAAGATTCTCACCCCCAAAACAAATCTCAACCAAAGAGATTCCAGAAGAAAGGACAACGAAAGGAAAGAGATTACTCATCTGTCCAATGCTACCATTGTGACAAGATGGGACATATTGCTAGATATTTTCCAGCAAGATGAGAAGAATACAAAAGGGAAAATAAGAGGCACCATGCCCATGCAGTTGAAGATGAAGAGCCACCCGCAAAGATGTTAAGAGAAAAAATTAAAGACTATGTCTTAATCTCGGCCCTCTCAGGATCGGTAACACCTGGAGAGGACACTTGGCTCATTGATAGTGGTGCCTCCAAGCACATGGTAGGTCAAAGAGATATTCTCTCTTTCATTTTAGAAAATTATTTTTCTCAGAAAGTGACACTTGGAGATGATTACCAATATCCGATCAAGGGAGTGGGAGAATCAAACTACAAGCTTAATTCAAGGAATTCAATGAATATGAAGGACATACTCTATGTACCAGGTTTGAAAAAGAACCTACTCTCCATTTCATCTTTAGAAAAGAAAGGCTTCAGATTTTCCTTTATAGATGGAGAAGTTCTTATGTGGGCTAAAGGAGAAACCATAAAAGAAGAAGAAATCATCATTGGAAAAGAAGAAGGTGGCTTGTACAAGCTAAAGGGTCACTTAGAAGCTGCCATGACCCACGCTATTGAGAATCCATGTGAACTTTGGCATAGAATATTATCCCACATCAACTACAAGGCGCTACCATATGTATGCAAAGTTGTCACAGTTCTACCAGAACTCAAGGTTGACCATGAAGGCGTGTGCAATGGATGTGCACAAGGGAAGAACATCAAGAACCCTTTTTCAAAGAGAGACAACAAAGTAGAAGGAGTCCTAGAGATCATTCATTCATATGTGTGTGGCGCAATGCCATCATCCTCCATTAGTGGGTATGTATACTATGTATCATTTATTCATGATTATTCTCGTAAGACCTGGGTGTATTTTTTGAAATATAAAGATGAAGTGTTCAACAAATTCAGGGAATTCAAAGCCTTGATAGAGAATCTTTCTGAATGAAATATCAAGATACTCAGGTTAGATAATGGAGGAGAATACACCTCAAAAGAGTTTTTGAACTTTTGCAAGGATGTTGGGATCAAGAGGGAGCTCACCACTCCCTATAATCCTCAACAAAACGGTGTAGCTGAAAGAAAGAATAGAATGATAATGGAAGCAGTGAAGACCATGATCCATGATCAAGATCTTCCTATGTGCTTATGGGTATAAGGAGCAATGACAATTGTATATGTGCAAAATTGATTGTCCCATAGTGCACTTGGGTTCAAGACCCTGGAAGAGATGTTCACCAGAAAGAAGCCAGAGGTAATCCATCTCAAAATATTTGGTTGCCCAGTATTTATACATATTCCGAAAGAGAAAAGAAACAAACTGGACCCTTCAGGAAAGAAGGGAATATTTGTGGGATACTGTGAGGTCTCTAAGGCCTTCAGGATTTATATACCAGGTCACCATGACATCGATATTAGTAGGGATGTGACCTTTGATAAGATGCAATGCTCAATAAATTGAGAAGATGCCATCTTGAAAAAGTATATGAAGAGGAACCTGTAATCCCCAGAGTTGTAGAACCAGTGAGGGAGGTTCCCAGAGCTGCAGAACCAGTGAGGGAAGTTGTAACTTCCCTTGATGAGGAAATTCTAGAATATCATGACATAGTATAATTTCAAGAACCTCCTCAGATGACGATCTCCCATAAAAGAAATCCTGCTTTGGCAAGAGAGATTATTCAATATGGAGAGAAATATGGTGTTCCTGAAGGAACCATGAGACAGGTGAAGAGACCTGAGCCATTCTCCAGTTATATGGCTTTGATGTGTGATATCCTAGAGAAAGAGCCTACTTTCTTTGAAGAATCCATTTAGAATAAAGAATGGGCAGATGCTATGACAGAAGAATACTAATCCAAAATAAAGAATGATGTATGGGAAATAGTTCCCAGACCAAAGAGAAAGGATGTGGTATCTTCCAAATGGATCTTCAAAATCAAACATGTTACTGATGGAAGTATTGAGAAATATAAAGCAATATTTTTCGCTCGAGGCTTTTCTCAGAAGGAAGGCATTGACTATGAAGATACATTCACTCATGTAGCTAGATACACTTCTATCATAACCATCATAGCACTTGTAGCTAAGATGAAGTGGAAGTTACACTAGATGGACATAAAGATAGCCTTCCTAAATGGTGTCATTGAAGAAGAAGTGTATATAGAGCAACCTCAAGGATTTGAAGTTGAAGATAGGAAGTCTTATGTCTGGAAGTTGAAGAAGGATTTGTACAGATTGAAGAAATCTCCTAGAGATTGGTATGGCAGGATAGACAATTTCCTTACGAGTTTGGGATTTACCAAGAGTAAAGCAGATTCTAACCTCTACTTCAAGGTTATGAATGATGAGCCAGTGATATTATTGTTGTATGTGGATGAATTATTCTTAACTAGAGAAGAAAATCTCATCACTGAATGTAAAAAGAGGCTCGCCTCAGAATTTTAGATGAAAGACATTGGCCTAATGCATTATTTCTTAGGTCTTGAGGTATGGAAGAGTCCAGAGCGGATCTTCCTTAACCAAGGGAAGTATGTAGTCAAAATCCTGAAGAGATTAGACATGTTAGAGTGCAAGTCCATGAATAAACCCATGGAAACAAAGCTAAAGCTACAAGTCAACACTTCGTCAGAATTGATTGATGCCATGCTATATAGACAGATCATTGGATCTCTAATGTACCTGATGAAAACCAGAATAGATATATGTTTTTCCATGAACACGTTGAGTCAATTTCTGGTAGAACCCAGACATGTTCACCTAGTTCCTGCAAAACATGTGATGAGGTAACTTAAAGGTACATTAGATTGTGGTCTCAGTTATGATGGAGATCATGATTTCACATTGAGTGGGTACATTGGTTCAGATTGGGATGGAAGTGTCTCTGACAGGAAGAGCACTTCATGATTTTGTTTTAGTTTGGGATCATCCATGATATCATGGTAGAGTAGGAAGCAATCCATCATTGCTCTCAGTACAGTGGAAGAAGAATACATTGTTGCGTGTTCTGCCAGTTGCGAAGTTATATGGCTTCGTAAGTTATTGACTGGTCTATTTGACCTAGAGATGGAAGCAACCATGATCCTATGTGACAACCAGATATGCATAAAGATGACAGAGAATCATGTATTCCATGACAATTCGAAGCACATAGAGATCCGATATCATTACATCTATGACATGGTGCAGAGAGGAGCCATAAAGTTCCAGTACGTTAGCACAGATGAACAGGTTGTCGATGTGTTGACCAAGCCTCTATCTTGTGTAAAGTTTGAGCACTTTCGATATAAGCTTGGTATATTCCGAAAGGACCTTCCTCGAAAGGGGGAGTAGTGTTGTGATGAGATATATCTAGTACTGTGATTCCATCTTAACCGCTGTGACGTAAAGCCAATCTAGTTGTTGTGTTGAGTTGTGCTTAGTACTGTGCTTCCAGCCTAACCATTGTGACGTAAAGCAAGTCTAGTTGTTGTGTTGAGATATGTATAGCATTGTGCTTCCATATTAATTGTTGTGATGTAAAGCCAGTCTAGTACCTTGCTTCCAGCTTTATAGCTATGACGAAAAGCAAGATGAGTATTGTGCTTCCAACTTTATAGCTGTGACAAAAAGCAATATGAGTATTGTGCTTCCAGCTTTATTGTTGTGACGAAAATAAAGACAAGTACCGTGCTTCCAGCTTGATAGCTGTGACGTAAAGACAATCCAGTATTGTGCTTCCATCTTGATTGATATGATGAAAAGAAAGACGAGTATTGTGCTTCTATCTTGATAGATTTCACATAAATCCAATCCAGTATTGTGATGATGAGCTAGCCTCATGCTATGATGATGTGACCAACCTCGTGTTGTGCTGCTAATGTATTAGTTTTATACTAACCCATATTGATGTAGATGATGATTTCATTCCTTGAGAATGACGATGATGCTGATGAGAAAAACGTTCGATGATTTATAGATACGTCAGTCAGTGTTCCAAGATGATATTGATGATGTTTTCCTCTCGCCCACATGATTTTGTTGATGATGTTGTCCACTCTCTCGCCTGATGTTGTTGAAGAATACCCTTCTTGTTAAGGGGGAGTGTTGAAATAATGTGCTGCAAAGTGTATTCTAATTATTACTGTGGAATTATTCATTAGATCAATCCCCATTGTGGATTGATCATGTCATCTATTGTAAAGGACCAAATCCCCTTTTGCGGATTGGTCAAAATATAATTGTAATAGGCAAAATCAGAAGTCGGCCCCAGAATATATTAAAGAGGCCCCAAAATATATTAAAGGTGGTTATAACCACCCAGATTGAGAAGTCGTCCCTACCAGTGAAGAGACACTTCCACACGTGCTAGAATTGTATAAATAAGGAGGCTAGTGCCTCACTTAGACGCACACTCACTTGTTCATTGAGAGATGATTTTCAGAGCTGCAGTTGGAGAAAAGAGAGAGAGAGAGAGAGAGAGAGAGAGAGAGAGAGAGAGAGAGAGAGATGCGCATTCTTAAGAGATTACTTTCTGTATTTGTTTGAGTTATCTCTTGGCATTGTATTGACTATCTATAACAAGGAATTTTTTGTTGGTTTTTCTTCCCCTTGAGGGTTTCCCAGGATAAATGATGTGTCTCTTGTGATTGTGTATTTATCATTGATCCTATCTTATGCTATTGTTGTCTATTGAAATGAAAAGAACTCTAATAATAGATTAAACCTTAACAAATTAATGGGTCGAAGGGAGGAGTCCAAGGTTTTATACATAATCTAGAGTTTCTATAGAATCAATGTCCAATGTTTAAAATCAAATCCATATCTTTAGCAAGATGAAACTCAACATTGAAAAATCCCTTTGCAAAGGGGAAAATAAAAGCCTCCTCTTTTAATTCAAGTTTCGAGGAGTCTAAAATACATTTGTACATATATATTAAATGAAGCTAGATACGAATGAAGTGGAAAACATGAACATCACTACAGTAGAAGGCTCCATGGATTGCAACATATTTTACTATGGGAGTAGTTATGGCAGGAGCCTCTTTAATGAAATTATGAAAAGAAGGTGGAACATTCTTCACACTATCATGGGAAAATGATTTACCCAGATTACCATTTGAATTAAGAGAACTAGATCTACATCCACTATCCATACTTGCATATTTCTCAAGACCCATTAGGCCCACTCAAGATATATTCTTGATAAAATGCTTTCATTTTATTAATTATAGTATGTATTATTTTACAATTTACAATTTTAATTTTTTATTAAAGTATTTTTTTGTAATTTTTCATATATGTTTTGATTTTAGTTATTATGATTTTTTTTAATTATTATTATTATAAAAATATTTTTTATAAGTTATTTATAAATACATATTTACTCTAAAATTATTAAGAATAGGGAAAAAAAATATTTTTTTTTTCTTCATACTTAATAAATAGAAAAATTAAAATATATCTATAATATATAATTGATTGATTTAATTTTATTGAATTGGTTAAATCAATTGAAATATTTAAAACATCAATCCCATAGTTGTGATGTCCCTATGTTTTATTTTCTTATAGTTTTAAGAGGAGAGTCATATAGAAGTAAATTCAATTACAAATTTACAACTAAATGGAAAAAGATAAATATGCAGTTGAAGAAATTGTGATTTTATACCAGTCATACTTTTAATTTTTATCAAATGTAGGAAGTAAATAAATATAAATAAGATTATATTTTATTTTGGCATTAATTGAATTATACTCATGAAAATTACAATGTTTCTTTTTTGGAAGCAATTTTTTAAATTTCATAAAATATTGAATTTAATTTTTTAACCAATGTATTAGGAGGAAAGTGATTCAAAACACCATGAGAATGAGAATTCAAAACACCATAATTCAATGCATAGATAACACATAAACACAGTACACTAGAATTTTACGTGGAAACCCAATGCGGAAGAAAACCACATAATTATTTTCTTATTTATCAAAGAGTACATTCATTGGAAGCACCAACTTCCTATTTTTCCAGCTACAACTAGAAGGAGGCTCCAACCCCCTATTTACAGTCTGCAACCTGAAGGATGATCCAACTCCCTAATTTATTGGCTCCAACTAGAAGGAGGCTACAACTCCTTTTTCTTGCCCCACCCAACCGCCCTAAAATATAAATGTAGACCAATTTGTCACTACCTCTGTCACTGATAACCTATTGTTGTTGTTGTCTATAATATTTTTTTTGGTGTTACTGATATCAATCTCTCATCATGACTGCAATCACACACACCTCATACCAATATTCACAAGATAATTCTCCAAATAAAATGCTTATGAATCACTAAGAAATACATGTTTCGTATTTCTTCATAATACTCACCCTAACACACATAGGAAGACATACCTTCAATATTGTAGCTGACATGAGTTTTAGATCCTGTACCTTCACAAATTTTCCTCACAGGTCTGTGACCCTATGCACTGTCTGCTCGTGGGTATCTATGCTTTTCCTCACTGCAACCCACAAATGTCCTCGTTTTTCCTCCTGAAAGTCATGGATTTACTCAAACAGTCTTTTTTCTGAAATCTCTTCTCCGTACTCTCGGCTCCTCCAAGCTTATTACTTCACTGGACTTCTCTACTTTTGAATCACTGCCTTATATGTCCAACATGTATTTTCATAAGTGATTCATAGAAGTGATTTTCCATTTGACTAATCATTTTTTTAATGAGGATATCATGATGAAATGCAACTGACATGTAACTCATGATGACATGAAACTCTCATGCAACTCACATGCAACTGTCAAATTTTTTTTACAACTACTTTGACATGCAACTTACATGCAACTTGTTAACCAATGTTTACAATTGCTAACTTCCTATTCAAGGATTGGCATCAATGAAAACCAATCTTTTGACAATTAATTAATCTTTCAACAATTAATCTTTCAATCAATTAATCTTTCAACAATATCCCCCTTTGGCATTGATGGAAACACTTAGACACAACAATTCTCATGCTCGTGCTAGCTTCCCCTGTCTTCATGCATGTTCTCTTCCTTTCCATGCCTATGTTTTTCTCTCCCCCTTTGAAATCAATGGAAAAGGATGAATTCTTCTTGGGGCTCCTCCCCCTATCTGCAAGCCTCTTTTTTCATGGTGCTTTCTCGTGTACTATGGGGATGAAACTACTCCAAGTTTCTATCGGATATAATCAAAAGTCTCCCTCGGAAGAGGTTTGGTCAAGATATCTACAATCTTTTATTTTGTCCCAACATACTCAACCTTGATGTTCTTCTGTGTAACATGTTCCCGTAGAAAGTCGAACTTGATCGGAATGTGTTTTGTCTTGGAATGCATCATTAAATTCTTAGATATACTTATAGCACTGGTATTATCAAAGAATATCAGAATAGGATCATCATATTCCACTTGTATGCCTTACAAAGTTTGATTCATCTAGAGAACCTATGTACAACATGTTGTTGCTGCAATATACTCTACTTCTACTGTGGAAAATGATACTGAAGATTGTTTCTTTCTCAACCAAGATGACAGAAAATCACCCAAGTAGAAGGATAGTCCACTTGTACTTCTTCTATCGTCTAAACTTCCTTCCTAATCTACATCTATGTATGCAACTATAGATAGATAATTCCCTTTTGGATACCATAATCCATAGTATTTTGTTTCTTGTGAGATATATGAATATTCTTTTTACTTCCATAACATGTGTTTCCTTCAATGTTGCTTGAAATATTTCCACCTGTCCAACTGCTTGCATCACATCTAGTCTCTATTCTATCACATAGAGTAAATTTTCAATCATCGATATGTAGAGTCTCTGATATGCATCCTTGGATATATTATCTTTTCTCAATTTTAAATTGGTCTTCATGGGAGTACTTACAGGCTTTCAATCTACCATTCCAAACGTATTTAACATTTCTTTGATATACTTGGTCTGGGAGATGAAAATATCTGTATCTTGCTGACATATGTGGAGTCCCAAAAGGAAAGACAATTCACCAAGTAATGCCATTTCAAATTCATTATGCATGTCTTTAACAAATTTCTAACTCATCCTGTCATCATCACTTCCAAAAATAATGCCATCAACATAAACTTCAATTATCAACATACTATCTTGATTTACCTTTATGTAGAGATTGTTTTTTGTGTTGTCTTTCCTTAACCCTTGTTGTTGTAGATACCTTTCCAATCTTTAATACCATGTTATGGGGGATTGTTTGAGTCCATAGAGTTCCTTCTTTAATATTCAAACATAATATTTATTTTTTGATAGTAAAAACCCTTATGGTTGTTCGATGTAGTCTTGTTCTTCTAATTCTCAATTTAGGAAGGAATATTTCACATCCATTTGATATACTTTGATTTTATTAAAACATGCATAAGCCAAGATCAATCTGACTACTTCCATTCTACAAACTGGGGAAATTTTTTATTCAAAATCTATTCCTTCAACCTGAGCATATCCCTTACACACTAACCTTTCTTTATTTCTGGTTACCTGTCCATCCTTGTTCAGATTGATTCTAAATACCCATTTTGTGTCAATCACTTTTTTATCTTTAGGCCTCGGAACAAGTTCCCATTTTTTATTCTTCTTTATCTGATCCAGTTCTTCTTCCATAGCTTTGATCCAGTGTTCATCAATTTTGGCTTCTTCAAAACTATTGGGTTCAACCGTCGACAACAATGCTAGATGTATTTGTTCTGGTGATCATAATTTTTCTTGTGTTTCAACTTCTGCATATTTATTCCCAATGATCTGTTGTGATGGATGATTTTTTTGCACTCACTGACTGGGATTTTTGGGAGATATTTGAATATTGTGTTGGTCATATTCCTCTTTCTTTGCTTCTGGATTCTCTTCTTCTTCTTCTTATTCTTCTACTTCTTCTACTTCCTCCTTCAAATCCTCTTTTCCTTCCTTCTTTGTTGAGTCTTTGATTTCTTCTTTTCGATTTCGTACACTTGTCTCGTCAATATATACATTGATTCTTTCCACTATTTTTTTGAGTCTTAGATTGAAACACTTGTACCCAAAAAACATTCCTTTGTCAACTCAGGAGTCAAATTTTTCAATCCTGCTATCTTCTCTTTTGATATAGCACTTGCTTCCAAATACTCTAAAATTCTTCGCATTTTTCGGTCCTCCTTTCCATAGCTCATAGGGAGTCTTATCATTGTTTATTTTGATCATTCCTCTGTTCAAGATATGAACTGTTGTATGTACTTCCAATGCCCAAAATATGTCACCTAACTTGGAATATTTCAACATGGTTATGTCCATTTCATGTACTGTCATGTTCTTTCTTTCAGTAAATTCATTTTGTTGATGTGTCCTGGTTACTGAGAATTTCCTTTTTATCCCATGGTTGCCACAAAAATCCATGAATTATTTCGATGTAAAATATCCACCATTCTTTGATCTCAAACATTTTATTTTCAGGTATGTCTCTATTTCAACCATCTCTTTGTATATCTTGAAGTGTTTAAATGCCTCTAATTTCTTTCTGGGAAAACAAATTGCAGTCATTCTTATGTAGTCATCAATCAGTAGCATGAAGTATTGTTCACCATTTAGTCCCTTTTTTTCTCATTGGTCCACATAGATATGTATGTATAATATCCAATGTTTTTTTCATTTATTACTCCTTTGATTTGAACTTGGTTATGGTATGTTTTCCATGTAGACAATGATTCAATAGAGTATTCACTAGTTTTGAAATTTCAATAATTTCTTTTACTCCCTCCTTTCTGCTAATTTTGACAAGATTGTCAAAGTGCATGTGACCCATTCTTCTGTTCCAGAGATAACTTTCATTTTCCTTCCCTAAAAACAACTTTCTTTTCCAATTTTATTCAAAACATATATGTTGCTCGGAGTCCTTATCGTTGTTGTCACTAACCTGCCCGATCCTTCTTTCTTAATTTCACATTTATCTGAGTTGAATTGAAGTTTATGTCCTTGATCGCACATTTGACTTACACTCAACAAAAAAAAATTCATATCTTCGACCAATAGAACATTTTCTTCTATTGCATCTTTACTTCCAAGATTAATTGTGCCTCTACCTATAATTTTGGTTGAATGATTATTTCCAAATGAAATTGATTCATCTCTTTCTTTCTTCATAGTTAGAAACTTTTTTTCTATCACTTGTCATATGATTTGAACAACCAATGTAAACATACCAATCATGTTTTATGTATTTGGTTTGTAGAGAAAGCGAGCATTGATTCTGATTTCTTTTCCATATCTCACGTGGTTCCAATATTTGATTGCTAATGTTATGATTTGATTCCATGGGTGGAATATTCAATCAACAATTCTTTTCTATGTGACCAAATTTGTTACGTTTGTAGCATTCTACTTCATTGCTCAATGAACCAAAACTGTTTTGGTTTCTAGTGTATGATTCATAATATCTTCTGGGATAATTTTTATTTAAGTACCCTGCATAGTTTATTCTGTTCTTGGAATAAGCTCTATATTTTACATCTTTATGTCCAAAATTAGCACAATTAAAACAATGAAAATAAAGGAATCTTTGATACCTGGGAATAGATGATCTTCTTTGTGATGCATTCCTTCTAAATTTTTCTTCTTGAGACTTCTTTATTTATGGAATGTTCTTCTTTGGGGGCTTGCATTTTTCCTTCTTGATATAATATATGACAATCTCTGCATAGATGTTTTTTCATGTTTCTTGTTCGGTTGTCTTGGAGCTCCATCCTTTCTCATTTTGTACTTGATTGTATCATAATCCGGATCTGTCATTGGATGGTCTTTGACTGTTGATTATTTGATCCAATATTCTAGTGTTCTTCTACTGTGGATATTTCTTATGAATATCTTTCTCAAAGAGAATATTTCTTCTTCCAAGCTTCCAATAATTTTCTCCTTTTCTTCTAACTAACTTCTAAGAATTACCTCAAATCTTTTGTCTTCTTCTATTTTAATTTTTAGACTCATGATCATCTTCTCTAGTTATTTAGAGTTGGAATTCTGAGATCCCTCTTTCATTTTTAACTCTTCCTTGAGTGACTTATTTTTCTTCCTTTCCTTCCTAGTTCTTCTAATGCACTGATTATCTCTTCTCTGAGATCGACCTCACCTTCTTCTTCGGAATCATATTCTACTTCCATGAAGAGTACTCTATCTGAATCACTGTCACTGTCATTATCCTCCTAATATGATCAGGAACTTTCCTCCTTTGAGTAGAAACGTTTCTTGAATAATTTCCTTTTGTTTCTTCTCTTGCTTCCCTTTTGATATTTTTTATTGGGTTTTTATATTATTTGCAGTGAAATTCGATTCGAGGTAGATCGAATGATGGTCAAAGGTCGAGGTGGATCGACAACAATTCAAAGGTCGAGGAAGTCGACCGGGAAAAGTTGAAGTCAAATATATCAATGAAAATTCAACCAATAAGAGGTCGAAGTACAGACATGAGATGACCAACTAGAGACCGAATGAAGGCCGACTGGTAGTTGACTAGTAACTCGATTGTAACAAAATCTCAAGATTTGCAGTATTTGTAGCCAATGATATGCATAGATATATAACTGTTTTCATGAGCCAATATTTAGGGTTTTCCTGATGTAAATCCTATAAATGGTCATGTTGTAAGTCCATAAAGTCTAATGTGAGAATTCTAATGTTGTAATGTTATATCATGGTAAATCGTACGTTGTTGGTCATGCATATGTAAGTCGGATTTGGATACAAGGTTTTTCTTGCACAGGAAAGAGGGTATCGTGTTTATTGTGTCTTAGGTGTGGACCAATGTTAGACATGTAACCTTTTATTATTATTGAATAAGACAACAAGAGAGAATAAATCTCAAAGTAATTTTGGTTTCTACCAGTTAAGGGTTCTAGGGTAAAATATCGGTGTATTGTATGATTTCTTATTTCATTTACATTCTTGATTAAATTATCCTTCTCTTATGTTAGGATTAGTGTGGAAGTTCCCTGCATTTCTTGACATGTGGTATGAGATCTTAGGTTTTCCCTGATAAGTGAGTGTTCAGAGTGGCTCTATGCTTTGGCGAGTATGTCAGAGCTTGATTTTCCAATATTGAATCTGAGAACTAAACCCCTGGTACAGTAAGAGTTGTAAGTCATAAATTTTGTTAATGGTCATGGTAAAGAATGGCGAGCAGTTCCATAATAGAGATAGAAAAATTCAATGGCCAGAATTTTAATCTTTGGAATATTAAAATGGAAGATATTCTTATGGATCGAGAACAATGGACAATGGTATGTCTAGGTACCCAGTCAATAGGAATGTTGATGGAAGAATGGGAGAAACTCAAAAGAAGAGAAAGAAGTACGATTCGACATTGTCTTGCAGATTCGGTGTTGTTGAATGTCTTGGGTTAAGATTCGACCAAGAAACTGTGGGACAAGTTGGGAAGCTTATACTAGTCGAAATATCTAGTAAATAAGTTGTTTCTCAGAAATAAACTATATCTTCTGAGGATGAGTGATGGCAGTTCAGTGACTGAGAATTTAAATGCATTTAACACCATGTTAATCCACTTATCATCTGTGGATATTAAGATCAATGATGAGGGGAAATGTATCAGTCTATTATGTTCTTTACCATACTCTTGCGATAACTTAGTTGTTTATATTGGGAGTAATACAACCACACTAGCGCTAGAGGACGTGGTTACTTCTCTGTTGTCGGAAGAAATGAGAAGAACATGGAAGAATTAACCAAAGATTCTTTGGTAGTGCAAGGTCGATCGATAGATAGATATAAAGGAATATTCTCCAGTAAAAATTTCAATTTGAAGGGTGTATCTAAATCCCTGGTTCAGTCGACACGAAGATGTTGGAAATGGGGTAAAGTTGGGAATTAAAAAAAGGATTGTACGTAAAAGGAAACAAAGGTCAGTGATTGATCTAATGAGAAGTAGTAACTGAGAGAAATACAACCTAAGACAAGGGCGGTGATGTGTACCTAGCGTTGACCAATACACAGTGGGATCAAGATGTTTGGTTGATCGACTCAGGAGCATCCTATCATATGACACCACATAATGAATGGTTATGTGAATATGAACAATATGATGGGGGTGATGTGTTCTTAGGGGATGAATCGACAACGAGAATTGTCGGATGGGGAAGATTTTGAATGTCACTACGGGATGGGAGAAAAATAAGCCTTCCAAGTGTGCTACACATTCCAAGTTTGGAAAGAAACCTAATATCTATCAACAAGGTGAGTGATGCAGGTGTGCATACTTTTTTTCAGAAGGATTTGTGCAATATGGTTAGAGGTGCGATGGTATTAATGCGAGGAGTTTGGATTGGTACCTTGTACAAGATGTTATGGAATGTCGTCTCGACTAGATGCAACAACATCACTTCCCCTAAACGCGTCTTGAATAAAACTCAACCCAAATCGATGTCGACACAACTTGACTCGACTCGAGCCAAGTCGGTTCAAACTGACTCAACAAGACATGTTGATATTGACTCGAAGGGGTTATGGCACAAGAGGATGGGATACATTGAAGAAAAAAAAAATTGACCTATGCAAAGAAAGGGTATGGTCGAAGTTTTTCCTGAATGTGGTTTAGAAGTTGACTTTTGTGAACATTGCATATATGGAAAACAAATTCGGGTGAGGTTCCCATATGGAGCGACAAGGGAAAATGGGATTCTATAACCGGGGTATTGTGATGTATTTGGCTTGGTTACAGTGCATTCACTTGGTGGATCCCTGTATTATGTCTCCTTCATAAATGATTTTTTTAGGAAGACATGGATATATTTCTTTAGGAATAAATCAGAGCCTTTCGAGAGATTTAAGGAGTTTAAAGATCTTGTGGAAAACTAGACAAAGAAGAAGATTAAAGTGTTGAGGACTGACAATGGTAGTGAATTTCATGGAAAGGAATTTGATTAGTTTTGTAAGTAGTGTGGCATAGCACAACAAAATACCACACCATATACCCCACAGAAAAATGGATTTTCTGAGAGAATGAAAAAAATGTTGATGGATAAGGCAAGGAGCATGCTCAATGGTGTTGGGCTCGCACAATAATTCTAGGTGGAGGCAGTTGAAATTGCAAGATATTTGGTAAATATGTCTCCTTCATTGGCACTAGTTGACATGACTCTAAATGAGTTATGGTATGGTAAGAATCCTTTGGTGTCACATCTCAAAGTATTTGGTTGTGATGCATTTGTGTGTGTTCCCAAGGAGAAGAGGATCAAGTTGTACAATAAGGAATTAAAATGTATTTTCATCAGATATAAATAAGGGATTAAAGGATATAAACTCTGGGATCCTGCATCAAGGAGAACAATGTACAGTTGAGATGTGGTATTCAGAGAAGTCGGAGACAAATCCGAGCCTGGGGAAGCTTTTTAGACCGAGAATAATCCCGATATGGTGCGGTTTGAACTAAGGAATAAAGAAGATGATTCAGATGAGTCGATTGAATCTGAGGAAGAGGTGGAGAAACTGACTCCGGTGGTAAGGAGGTTAGAAAGAATAAGAAAACCAATTGAGAGGTATAGTCCACCCGACATCCATTCTGCATTTGTCCTAACTTCCATCGACGATGATCCCAAGTGATTCAGTGAGGCAGTCAACTCAGAAGAGGGTAAACTCTGGAAGGACGCCATGGTCAAAGACATTGAATCCTTGTAAAAAAATGAGGCATGGGATTTAGTCATGTTAGCTAGTGGAAGGAATCTCGTTGGTAGAAAGTGGGTATTTAATAAGAATATGAATGTCGCAGGACAAGTTGAGAAGTTAAAACCTCGACTAGTAGCGAAAGGTTATTCCCAAGTCGAGGGAGTTGACTTTGGTGATATTTTTCCCCTGTTGAAAAATTAACTTCCATTAGAGTACTAATGTCTCTGGATAGAACATTCGATATAGAGATAGAATAGATGGATGTGAAGAAGAAAAGATGGATGTGAAGAAAATGTTCCTATGTGGGGACCTGGAAGAAGAAATATACATGAAACAACCTAAAGGATTTGTAGTAGAGGGGAAGCAAGAGTTGGTTTTCAAACTCAAAAGATCCCTTTATGGTATAAATAAATCGCCAAGGATGTGGTACCATAATTTTGACACTCACATACTTATTTTGGGATTTGTGAGAATCAACATTGATCACTACATATATTCCAATGAGGAAGTTGGGCATTTCATATATGTATATTTGTATTTCGATGACATGTTGATTACAAACAACATGGACGTAATAAAGGAGGTGAAGAAGAAGTTATCCTCCAATTTCGAAATGAAGGATCTCGGTGCAACTAACTTCATTCTGGGAATTGAGATTAAGAGAGATCAATCCGCTATAAATATCTAGTTAAATCAGAAGAAGTATATTGAAAGAGTTATGAAATTATTCAACATGCAGTATTTCAAACTGGAGAAGGTGCCAATTCTAATGGGAGCAAGGCTTACTGCTGAAATATTTCCAAAGACACATGAAGAGATATAGGAAATGGAATGTGTTCCCTATGCAAGTGTTGTTGGTAGTATAATGTATGTGTTGGTCTGCACTCAAACAAAAACAAAAATTTCACATGCAGTGGGAGTGTTGAGAAGGTACATGTTGACACCTAGAAAGGAGCACTGGATAGATGTAAAGAGAGTATTCAGGTATTTCTGTGGAATGAAGGACTATGCTATATGCTACCAAGGAATACCTCGAGGTGACAGTGGTAAAGTAAATGTACATGGATTTGTCAATGTTGTCTGGGCTAGAGATTTGGATCGACAAAGGTTGACCAGCGGATATGTCTTCAAGATGTTCAGTGGAGAAATAATATGGATGAGTAAGTGATAGGCGGTCGTAGCCTTGTCAACAACATTAGATGAATACATGCAAGCCATTCATGGAAGAAAGGAAGTGGTATGTATTCAAAGGTTGTATTCAGGAATCGGGTTTGAGGAGAAAGCTATGAAGGTAAGTTGCAACAATTAAAGTGCAATATTTCTAGCAAAGAACCCTGCTTATCATTCAAAGAATAAGCACATAGATGTACAATACCATTTCGTGAGAGATATGGTGGAAAGTAACAAGGTGCTACTGGAGAAAGTAGACACTTTGGAAAACATAGCAGACTCATTGACCAAGTATGTGAGTGTTGTGAATTTCTCTTGGTGCAGAGAGGCAATGGGAATTGCTTCCCTGGGTCTGTGAACAAAATTTTAGGAATCTCTTCTTTCAAAAAAGAAGACAACAAGTGGGAGAATGTTGGATTGTTATATTATTTGGAGTGAAAGTTGAGTCGAGGTAGATTGACTGACAGTTGAAGCTCAAGGTGGATGGACAACAAGTCAAGGATCGAGGAAGTCAGCCAGACAAAGTCAAATTCGAAGATATCGATGCCAATTCATCCAAAAAAAGGTTGATGTGCTAGCTTGAGATGACCGACTATAGATCGAATGAATTCCAACTGGTAGTTGACTAGTAACCCCACTTGGAAGTCGACTGTAACAAAATCCCGGGATTTACGGGATTTGTAGCCAATGATATGCACATATCTGTAACCTTTTTTGGGCACCAATATTTATGGTTTTTCCTAACGTAAAGCCTATAAAGGAGAATGTTTTAAGGCCGTAAAGGCTAATGTGAGAATGATAATGTTGTAATGTTAATTCATGGTAAATCATAGGTTGTTGGTCATGCATATGTAAGATGGATTTGGATATAGGGTTGTTCTTGTGCAGGAAAGAGGGTATGATGTCGATTGTGTCTTAGGTGCATACCAAGGTTAGACATGTAACCTTTTATTCTTATTGAGTAAGACAACAAGAGGGAATAATGCACAAAGGAATTTTGGATTCTCCCAGTTAAGGGTTCCAGGGTAAAATCTTGGTGTACTGTGTGATTTCTTGTTTCATTTATGTGCTTGATTAAATTCTTCTTCTCTTTTTCTAGGATTAGTGTGGAAGTTCCTTGCATTTCCTGACATTTCTTGTCCCTTTTAGAAACTTCTTCTTCATCACTATCTTTATTCTTATGAGGAAATTTATAAGAAAAATGACTAATACCACCACAATTAAAACATTTCAATGGAAGCATACCTTTATACTTGTAAGTTCCTTTCTTTAATTTCCTTATGATGTTAGCCATTGCTTCATGTTCGTCGGAATCATCACTACATCTGCAACCTTTTTTTGAATTTTTCTTCGTCTTCTTCTTTGTATGATTGGATTCCTTGAAATATGCTTCCTTTGTTATTGGGTTCTCCTATTATGTTCTCATCTCATAGGCTGTAAATATTCCATGTAGCTTGTCCATGCTTAGTGTACCGAGATCTACTCTTTCTTCTAGGGATGATATTTTAGGATCAAATATCATAGGAAGAGACCTCAATACCTTTTGAACAACTACTGAGTGATCAACTTCTACTCCCAATCCCTTAATATTTTTAACTATTTCGTCAACTAGTAGAAGTTAGGCTGCAATGTCTTCATCTTCCTTCATCTTCAACGGTTCAAAATTAGCTATGAAAATTTGAAGCTTAGCTCCCTTAACTTTGGAATTACCTTCATAAATATTTTGAAGTTTATCCCAAAGATCCTTTGAACTGTTAGAATGCATAACTTTGACAAATACTAAATCAAATAAATTGCTCATAATAGTATCTTTAGCTTTTGAGTTGTTTTCGATGATTTTCTTTCCATCTCTATTAGTTGGGGGAGTGGTTGGTGTTTTATACCCATCTACTAATGATTGCCAAATTGTTAGACATGGTGTTATGGTGTTGGCATTGATCTCAAAGAAGGAAAATATGATCAATGTTGGACATAGTATTATGGTGTTGGCATTGATGTCAAGAAGATCAATATGGTAATGTCATTATATGTCTTTGAGATCCTAAAGCTCATGATAAATAATGAAGTAGGTTGCGCAGAATACATAACACGAGGTGTAGAGGAATCCAACATAAACCTAAATCTCGAGAGAGGTAGTGTATTAGGTTACACAATATCAGAGCATGCAACATTAATACCTTTGGAAAGGTTGAAGGAAATCTTAGAAAAAGGAGTTCCTTAAGGAAGTTCTATTGGGATCAAATTCCAAACAGATCAGATGGAGAACACCCTCATAAATTTGAGGAAAATATGTTACAGTCAGAAGATATGAAAATCGTCGATCGATGACCAAAGGCACAGATCCATGATATTGTTTCAGTTGGAATCCAAGTATAAATCCAAAGGCGTTAGGAGGAATCATGTTCATTGATGAAGGTTTTAGTACAATCCAGGACCGTCAAATCGATATGGAGCCAAAGGCTGGGAGAAATTAAATCCCAACCATCAGATTGGGATAAATAATGCTCAACCATAGATCAATACCAATAGGACTTTGTAACTTCGACACTTTGGAAAACATTGGAAAAAAGGAAGGATCACGAAGTCATGAAATCCCTCCATCCCTTAGATCAAGGAGGGTCTTCAAGTGAATTCTCAACCATATGATTGTGTTTAGTGAAAGGAAAGGGTAAGCCACAATATCCTGGAGTCCCAGAGTAAATGAACTCATGCAAACCATCGATCTAAGATCCCTATAGGTGAGGTCTCACCCATTGGATCAAATAGTCAACTCAGATGCTGACACTCCAACGAAAATAAGTCTGAATCATGTAGGAATACCTAAAGGTTGAATCCCAAATTAACGAACTCACATTGATCATTAGATCAAAAGAAGAGAAGGGAAATCCTATCAACTGTTGATCAAGTGTAGTGGAAGGATAGGATAAGCGGGACCAAAGGCACAAAGTCCCAAAGTAAACAAAGGTTGTCTGATCAAGACAAGAAAATATCTATGGTGATAGATCTATTCGACACTTCGGCAACCATTTAAGGATGGTATAAAAGTGTCAAAACGCTCGAAGCTATGAAGTAATGAAATGTCAAAATCCTAGTCATCAAGACCATGTCAACAATTTATGACACATGGCTCAATCAAATAGTGAAACGTTTCAAGGTCGATGTGGCACATAAGGAGTGTAAAAATCACAAATTAGGTTGAGATGTGGCACACTCACCAAGGGTCCACGTCAGTCCACGACTATAGCCTATGAGGATAACCATCTTCTCCTACCAGCAGAAATACCCAGAGCACCAAAGGCCGAAGTCATGAAATAACATTGATCTTTGATCTAATATTTCTAAATCGCCCTATCGTACATGGGAAGGAATAGTCAACACGACACTGACCACTTCGATATTACAAGGAATCCCAAACAACTAAAAGTGCTAAAGGGTGAAGTAGTGAATTAACGTTAACCGTTGATCTACTTCGGGAGCAGTCTCGATTGTTAGATTGATTAAAGTGGAAGGATATCATAAGGAGTACTAAACAAATGACAAAAATTAGTGACCAAAACTTTATGAATTATTTGGTAGGTAAACCTTTGAAGGGATTAAACTACTTTAGAGTTCGAGTAACTCGGAGTATCAAAGTCATGAATAATCAAATACCTAGAAAGTGAGAGCTATTGTTCGCCTAAGCCTACAGTCCTAGATCCTGGACATGTGAATCTTATTAAGAATGGATGTGTTGATACACACTCTGACGGAATTTTCTTCGGGAGAGTTGGAAGACTACAAAGGCCAGAGTCCTGAAATGATGAAGTCCTAAAGTAAATGAGAACCATCCATCTTAACCTGCAAATAAAACATGACTGTTGATCTTGATAAGTGATTAAGTTCTCAATTGGTTTAGCACTTAGACACCACCCTTAGTCACAGGTCAAGGTCATATGTAAAGTGGTGATGAGCTAAAGGGCCAACTGGGTTAACACCTGGTCGCGATATATGGTCACTTGGTGAAATGAAGTGTCTTCAGGATAAAACATACAAGCCATGCACCTTATGTATTTAGTTGTTGTTCGTAGCAGTTTAGTCATATGAAAAAAAAGGGGAGTCACAAGCTAGAACCTATCCATTTCAGGTACAGGAAATTGAACCAGATAGCAAAGTAACATCTTGATTCAAATCTATTGAGAACCGACGATGCAATGAAAGTGTGGGATCGAAATAACGAAGTCGAACCATGACTGTGATCGACCCTTAAAAGGTTGGTCAACATATATATGATGACAAATTATCCCTTTCAATATATTGTATCAATAAAAATAGAGGAAGCACAAATGGATATTAAGTATGTAGTAATGATCCCATGGTCATTTGAAAAGAATGGTTTGAAGAAAGCGCCTGTTTGCAGATATTCAAATCCAGAACAAGTAAAATAATCAATGATGGGTGAAAATGTTGAAACAATTTGCAAGGGATTTGGAGTATTTAACAAAATATTAATAATTGTAATAATAGAATTTATTATTGCTAATTTAAATGAAGAGGTGCAATGGTTCAAACAAAGGGACACAATGCTTCAAATATTACACCAGTTGGAATATTATATAGACAAAAATATATGGTAAGAAGAAAGTGTCTCTATAGTCCATATCAGAAGATCAAAAGAAGAAGCAGATTCTAAGAAGGAAAACTAAAGATACTTATGTAGTGTGGGTGGAAGGGAGGATCAAGGAAGGATTCATATCCTTTTATAAGTAAAGTGTGAAAATAAGGGAGTTGGTACTTCCTAGGGTTGGTTCCCTAAAACAAGGGAGTTGGTGCTTCCTAGGGTTGGTGATCCGGATTTTATGAGCATAACAAAATGAATACAGATTATTATCAAAATATGCTTAACACAGAATAACATATATAGAGTAAAATTGGTTTCTATTCAATAAGGAAATAAGTTGAAAATGTAAGATGCAGTGGAAAACAAGCTTGCTAGAATGGTGGCGGCTTATCTCTGAGAAGAGATGTGACGTCTGTGCTCATTCACTAGAAGATGATTACAATGAGCATCTGAAGGCATTTTTACAATAAACAGGAATGTCAAAAACCATATACATCCAAAAATATAACCCTAGGAGATGAAGCGCCAAAATCCATGTGGGCCCCGTTTGGGTAAGTTAGTACATCAACTTCCCGGGGTTGTACCTTTTGCATACAATCTCTGTTTTAGGCACACGATAGCCCATTGGAAAGGTCTATACAAGGAATACACATTTTTCTATCAAACTTTGATTGCATTTTTGTTTAGACTATGGTGAGCCCTAAAAACGTTGTTTAGGGCCTCAAAATGGCCTCGGAAGTAAGGGGCTCGAAAACTAAGAAAAACCTGCCAAACTGGAAAACTGCCAAAATGAGCTAGTTGGAATAGGTGGGAGGCCACCAAAATTCATATGGATCAATCCTCCCCCCTTTGGGAAGAAATGGTCTCCATTGCATTGAGTTCCCCCATCAGATGAGGAAATTCTCTTGAATTTGGCCCTGGGTGAGCCATTTGACTTGGTGCAGGAGTTGCCTTGCTTTGACAACTCGATAAAGCTGGATCCTTTGCTGGCGAGTGCCCTTGACCTGTTTGTCCACAATCTGATCATTGGATTCCTATTGTATGCATTCGGGGTTGAGCTCTGTTGGTATCATCTATTATGCTACCTCTGAGGTGTCCAATAATGGTGGGAAATAAGGTTGAAGGAGATCCACATTGAACACTGGGTGCAGTCCAAGGAAAGGAAGAATGTTGAGCTCAAAAGACTTATCACCCACAACCTTGGTGATGGTGTACGACCCATAACAGAGTGGTCAAAGCTTCTGATGGGGTCCTGTAAGGCGTTCTTTTTGCAAGTGCAACCAAATTTTGTCACCCAACTGAAACTTATGTGATCCAGATTTTATGAGCATAACAAAATGAATACAGAATATTAATAGGTTCTTAACACAGAATAACAAAGATATAGTAAAACTGGTTTTCTATTCAATAATGAAATAAGATGAAACTGTAAAAAGCATCGGAAACAAGCTTGTTGGAATGGTGGCAGCTTATCTCTGAGAAGAGATGTGAAGGTTGCGCTCATTTGAAAGAAGATGATTACAATGAGGCTTTGAAGGCCTTTTTACCATAAGAGGGAATTCCAAAAACCCTAGACATCCAAAAACCTAACCCTAGGAGATGAAGCATCAAAAGTCATGTGGGCCTCGTTTGGGTAAGTTAGTACATCAACTTCTCGGGGTCGTAACGTTTGCATACGATCTCCATTTTAGGCGTATGATAGCCCATTGGAAAGGTATCGTCGAGGAGATTCATTTTAGGATCAATATGGAAGGAAATTCCATATTTCATACCTGGTTTCCCAAAAAAAATTGTTTAGGGCCTAAAAATGGCTCCGGAAGTGAAAACTGCTAAAAATAGTAAATTACCAAAATTGCCAGAAAATAGTTTTGAGCCAGTTGGAAAAGGTGGGTGGCCACCGATGTACACCTGGATCAATCCTCCCTTAGGAAGAAATGGTCTCCATTTCATTGAGGTCCCTCATAAGATGAGGAAATTTCTATTGAATTTGGTCCCGGGTGAGCCACTTGCCTTGGTGTAGGAGTTGCCCTACTTTGATGACTCGATAAAGATAGATCCTTTGTTGTCAAGTGCCCTTGATCTATGTGTCCACAATATAATCATTGGATTACTTTTGTATGCAATCGGGGTTGATCTCTATTAGTGTCAGTTGTTTTGCTACTTCTGAGGTGCCCAATAATAGTGGGAAATAAGGGCGAAGGAGATCCACATTGAACACTAGGTGCAGGCCAAGGAAAGGAGGAATGTTGAGATCAAAAGAATTATCCTCTACAGCCTTGGTGATTGTGTATGACCCATAATAGAGTGGGAGAAGCTTTCGATGGGGTCCTGTAAGGCATTCTTTCTGCAAGTGCAACCAAACTTTGTCTCCCACCTGAAACTTATGTGGCACCCGATGTTCATCATGGCGTTGTTTGTACTTGTCATTGGACTTCTGTAGGATATCCTAAACCTGTTGGTGGATGTGTTGGATCTTCTCAATGAACCGGGTGGGTTTGTCAGCTTCATTTGGAGCAGGAGATGAGTTGGTCGAGGTGACTGCAAGGGGAAGTACAACATCTATGGGACCCAATGGCTGGAATCCCAACCCCACTGAAAGGGGATGTGGTTGGTTGAGCTATGCAGGGCTTATTTGTAGCTATGTTGGACATAGGGATGACTCTCATCCCATGTGCAAGGGTTCTTTGAATTATACATGCGAAGGATATGCACAATCATTCGATTTATGACCTCGGCTTGGCCATCTGTCTGGGGGTGGAAGGTCATGGATTTGGTGAGCTTGGTATCTAGTAGTGACCAGAGGCTCGACCAGAATGTGCTGAGAAATCGACTGTCCCGATCTGAGAGAATGGTTTATGGGAGTCCAAAATGTACCCAGACTCGTTCAAAGAATATCTTGACAGTGGCCTCTGTTGTTATGCTCTTCTTGCAGGAAACCAGAATTTCCATCTTAGAAAAGTGATCAACAACCACAAAAAAACAGTCATTTCCCCACTTGGTGGATGGGAGGCTTGACATGTAGTCCATTGAGATGGATTCCCATGGCCTGTTAAGAGTAGGAAGAGGGGTATATAGGCCATGTTTCTTAGTGGTCAGTTTGACAATAGCGTAGGCAATGCAGGACACGATATACTTGATGACCTCTTGTCGAAGTTTTGGCCAATAGAAATGTTTCTGTAGCATCGCCACTATATTTTCAACGCTAAAGTGTCTTGCCACCCGACTATAGTGGGATTCCCACATCAGCTTCACTCGCTCGCTTGATCGAACAAAGATATGGCCCAGACGACACAACAACCCATCTTGAAGATGGAAATTATCGACAACTACGTTTGCACCCAATATTTGGTAGGTGGTGGCGAAGTCCAGGTCTGTCTCATAGAGTTGGGGCCATCTAGAGGTCTCATGGCCACAAGATTCTAGTACCATGGTGAGTGTCATGACTAGCTGTCCGCTAAGGCAATCAATGACGTGATTGGTGCTTCATGTTTTATACTTGATGTTGAGGTGGAATTGGTGCAATTATGTGGACCACTTTTGATGGTGGTCATTCTACAATTTTCCTTGTGTCTGCATGAACTGTAGTGGCTTATGATCAGTGTGGATGACTATCTCCTTCCCAAGAATGTAATGTCTCCACTAGCAGCAGGCTTTCACAATGGAGTACATTTCTTTGTCGTAAGTAGGGTACTTACGAAAAACATCAGATAATGTCTCACTATGATAGGCTACGGGGTGGCTATGCTAAGTGAGAACGGTGCCCACAACATAGTCTGAAGCATCTGTCTCGATCTCAAAGGGATGTTGCAAGCCTGGTAGTGAAAGTATTGGGGATGAGCAGAAGCACTACTTCAAATCATCGAACTCTTGTTGTTGGGACCGAACCCATGTAAATTTCACCTTACCACCACCCCTGGTTATTTGGCTGAGGTCCCATGCAATATGGGAGAATCCCAACATGAACCTGTGGTAGAAATTGGCAAGGCCTAAGAAGCTCTGAAGCTCAGTGAGTGCGGTTGGGGATGGCCTGTCACGGATGACTTGGATCTTGGCTATATCCACATTTACGCCATGATGATCAATTATGTAGCCTAGGTAATGGACCACGTCCATGCCGAAGGAGAATTTTCCAAGTTGACGTATAACTTGTGCTGCTGCACGGTGTGAAGAACCTGTTGAATATGTTGGAAGTGTTCGGCCCAAGTCTTGTTGTAAATGAGAATGTCATCCAGATACACCACTACAAAAGTATTGGTGAATGGTCATAGGATATCATCCATCATCCTCATGAAAGTGACCGGAGAATTTGTCAAACCAAAGGGCATGACCAACCATTCAAAAAGGCCTTACTTTGACTTGAAGGCAGTCTTCCATACATCTGTTTTTTCTATTTGGACTTGGTGGTAGCTAGAGTTCAAATCAATCTTACTGAATTATTTGGCCCCCGTGAGTTGATCAAGGAGGTCATCGATTCGAGGAATCAGGTATCAGTTTCTTACTGTGATTTTATTCATAGCCCGATAATAAATGTAGAGTCACCAGGTTCCATATTTCTTCTATACCATCATGATTGGGCTCCCGCAAGGTGATGAGTTGGGATGGATGTGACCTTTATGGAGCAGTTCTTGGATTTATCGCTTGATATCCTCATTCTCTAACAGAGAGCGCCGATAGACTAGCCCATTGGGAATCAGTGCACCGGGGTTCAGATCAATGGGGTGCTTGACTTGGCAGTGCAGAGGTACCCCGGTAGGTGAGGAGAATATATCCGAGTATTCTTCCACAACCTTATCTACTTACCTCTGTTGTGTTGAGAGATCGACCGTATAGACCTTGGATGTGGCTATGATATTTCGCTTATTCTAAGAGTGAATCATGAAGAAGACAAAATTTCCCATCTGAGAGATGACCTTCCTGCATTTCTTAATAGAGATCAAGGAAATATCACTACGTGGGACTGCCTCGGGTATCCTGTACAATTTCCTGTTCAAAGTAATAATAACACTACGAGGCCTAGACTCATATACAACATGAAGTTTCCATAAATAATGTTGGCCCAAAATAACATCACAAACTTCGAGAGGAGCAACATCACACAATACCTCATTTTTGAAGGGCTTGATGCCATACGAAAGTCAGTACTATTGGCTGACACGAAGATCACTTCCTTGGTGGAGCCATCCAATGGTGTTGGGTTGTGGGTGTAGCATTTTCGGAAGGGCCAGCTGCTTGATGACCTATGTTGAGATGATGTTATTCTGCCTACCACTATCAATGATGAAGTGCAGTGGGGTGCCTTTTACCCACATCTATGAATGGAAGAGGCGCTCTCCTTCTTCTGGCTTGTCTGGTTCACCCGGCTGGAGCTTGGTGGTAGAAATGGTGGCAATGGGTTCCACGTCAATTATCTGTCTTCCTCTTTCTGGGTCTGGATTAGAGTCAGAATCCACATCTGATTCAAAGGCTTTCACTTCGGCCACCAGCGACTGTTTTGAGTGACAATCAGAAGTGTTATGCCAAGGGCTCTTAAAGAAGTCTCACCACTTATCGGTATATTTATTTGTATTTCTGATGTCCTTCTTTGCTTGCGGCTTGGACTAGTTGTTCTAATACTGTCCATATTTTATCTATCCTTTGTTCTATGGGTTGGGGCCCCCCTTTCCTAGATTTTGTTGTGAGGGGTTCCAAGGCCCAAATTTTTGAGACTTTTGTTTGAGCTTCTGCTATATTTTGACGACATATTAGTAGGCCACGCCCAAGGATGATATGTCCAAATATTTCATTTCTTTATGGATGTATCTATGAAGAGCATCACGATACTTGAGCACCAAATGTCACTCTGAATCTTTGATACCCAGATTGGTGCACAAGGTATGGAAGATATTTGTGAAATCTGGCACTGCTTAGTGTTGGATTACTAAGAGGGGGGGTGAATCAGTTATAGCATAATTATAATCCTTTTTCTTCAAATAATCCAAGTGGTATATCAATTAGAGTTATTATCCAATAATCAACAATAAGAAATGAATAATCACACACATACATAGTACACCAGTGTTTTACATGGAAACTCAAATCGGGAGAAAACCACATAATGCTTTTTCTTATATGTCTTGAGGAATTACATTCATTGGAAGCACCAACTTCCTTTGTTTTCCAGGCGGAACTCGAAGGCGGCTCCAACCCCATAGTTTCTCAGGCTACAACCCGAGGGAAGCTCCAACTCCCCAATTATCTAGTTACAACTAGAAGGAGGCTACAACCCCCTATGTTCTTTGAATACAACCAGAAGGTGGCTACAACCACCTATCCTTGCCCCATCCAACCACCCTGAACTAGAAGTAGAATGATGGAAACACTGTCACACTATCACTGTAAGATATATCGATGTAAACCTATACTAATAAACCTGAACCATGCATCAACCTGTACCTCAACCTGTAATCAACCTGTAGCATAAACAAGTGAATCAACCATGCACCAACCTGTAACATAAACAAGTGCATCAACCATGCACCAACCTGTACCATAAACAAGTGCATCAACTGTGCACCAACTTGTACCAAACAATATGTAATCAACCTGTACCATAAACAAGTGCAACCAACCATGCACCAAGGATGTACCAATAATGTGTCAACTACCCATCAATTATGACTCATCAATATGTACCAACATCATCAACTATACACCTCATGTATGTGCCAACTCATCAACTACTTGTCTCAACCATGTACCCAACTTGTACCTCAACCAAAATCCCTCATCAATTTCATCATCCAATATGATTTATAAGTCTGTAATAGACCTAGTGTATATGATCACATACCTGCAAGCCTTACTTAACTTTAAACAACAAGAGACTAGCATTTACATCAAACTTTTCTTTAGTCTCACATGACTAGTTTTGGATTAGTCAACAACCCTATCTTGAAATAATCATAACTTTGTACCTGTAATGAATAAATATCTGAAACGGATGCACAATGTTCTTCATTGTGTTTTATGTAATTCCTCCAGGTGTCACTACTTGGAACCTCTCAGAAAAGTAGTTATAGCAAAAATGACATAAGACACTTCTTGAACTTGCTCTTCTGCTTCTGTCAGATTCTCTTCATCTTCCTCTTCTACTTCTTTTTCATCTTTCGCTTCTTCTTCTAAGGGTTATTTCATTGATTCATTTTCTTCCTTTGATTTTGGTCTTCCTTTTTCATCAATTTTTACGTTGATGCTTTCCACAACTTTGTTCAATATTAGATTTTAACACTTGTATGCTTTCCTTGTATTTGAGTAACCAACAAGTACTCCTTTGTCCACATGAGAGTCAAACTTTCCCATTCTTCCATCTTCTCTTTTGATATAGCATTTTCTTCCAAAAACTCTGAAGTGCTTTATATTTGCTGGTCTTCCTTTCCATAGTTCGTAAGGATTTTTGTCGGTCTTGTTTCTGAGCATTACTTTGTTTTGAATGTGAAATGTTGTATGCACTACTTGTGTCCAAAAAATATCTGTAAATTTTGAATCCATTAACATTGTTCGAGACATTTGTTGTATTGTCATGCTCTTTCTTTCAACAACTCCATTCTGTTGAGGTGTCCTAGCAACTAAGAATTTCCTTTTTATTCCATGATTGCTACAGTAGTCCATAAATTCCTTTGAGGTGAACTCTCCTCCATTATCATATCTCAAGCATTTGATTTTTGAATCCATTTCATTTTCAACCATTTCCTTGTAGATCTTGAATTTTTCAAAAGCTTCTGACTTATTCTTGAGAAATAAAACTACAGTCATTCTTGTATAATCATCAACTAATAACATGAAGTATTTGGAGACACTTCTTGAACTTAACACATATATGTTCCTTGAAGTTCTTGCAGCTATAGAGACCAATTTCCCTGAACCTTATTTTCTTATCTCACACTTTTGTGAGTTGAAAGTAACTTTATGACCTTGGTCACACATTTGACTCACACTTAGAAGATTATGTTTCATATCTTCTACTAGTAGAAGATTTTCTGCCTTTTCATTCTTGTTCCCAATTCAAATTGTCTTTTCCAATGATTTTGGATGAATCATTATTTTTGAAGGAGAATGATCCATCTCTTTCATTTTGTAATGTAAGAAACTTGTCGTTATCACCTGTCATGTGTATTGAACATCCACTATCAACATACCAACCACATTTCTTCTGCTTAGTTGTTAGAGAAATTGTACATTCTTCATTGCTATACTGATCCTGCTTTCTTATCCACGTCATTTTTTGGGGTTCCTGTCTGTGACTATTGTTATTCTGTTGAGGTTCTTTAGGAAGGACTTTCATTCTGCAATCTTTGGCCACACGTCAATTTTTTTTACATTTGTAACATTCCACTTCAGTGCTCAAATATTCAAACCTGTTGTAACTTCTTCTCTGTTCTTCACTAGGTATTCTTGAATAACACCTTTGTGTATGACTCTTAAAGTTGTTATTGTTCATGTTGTTATCTCTGCAATTCACAACTTTATGTCCAAAATTATTACATGCATAACATAAACCAAAAAATATAGTTTGATACCTGGGAGTTGAAGATATTCTGAAAGGAGGTGCTCTTATGAATCCTTCTTATTCTTGAGGCCTATCTGTCTGTTGTTGATTCTGAAATATGAATCTTCTTGGTGGAGGAGTGTCCCTGTAATCTTCCTTGTATATCTTCTTATCCCCTTTGATTGTTTCTGCATAAATTTTTGGATGTTTTTCTGTCTTTGTTGTTTTCGATCTTTATCCCTTTTCTGTCTGATTGTATCCAAGTATAGACTTGTCAAGATGAGATTTTTTACTATTGATAATGTCATCTAGAACTTTTGAGCTATTCTACATATTTTTCTTTTGAATATCCTTTCTTAGTGCGTCAATCTTTGCTTCCAAGTTTCCAATGATCCTGTCCTTTTCTTCTATCTTTTCTTTGAGTGCTTCATCAATTCATCTTCTTCTATTTGAATCTTCAATTTTGTGATCATTTGTTCTAGTTCTCGAGTTTCCTTTTTCTTGTCTAGTTCTGCTTGTAGTTTCTTGTTTTTCTTTTGTTCTCTTCTGATAACTTCTATGGCACACATTAATTCTTCTCGATAGTCAAATTCTTCTTCTTCAATTTATTCTTAGACTTCTTCATCTTGTTCATATTATTCTTCAGAGTCTTATTTGTCAGAGTCTTTTACTACCATGAATAGAAACTCTTCCTGTCTCACTGTCACTGACTTCATATTTATCTAATGATGAAATGTCTTCTTTGGTGCATAAGCTTTTCTTGAAAACTTTATTTGTATTTCTTTTGTCTTTATATGTGTGTTTTCCTTTTGAGTAACCTTCATCATTTCTCTTTTTCTTATGAGGACATTTGTTAGCAAAATGACCAATACCATCACAATTAAAACAAATTTAAGGAAGCTTACCTCTATACCTATCGTCATTTCCCTTATTCAGTCTTTTGACGAAGTTGGCCACTTATTCATCATCTTTCGAGACATCATTGTTGCTGCTATATTCTCCTTGTTCCTTTTTCTTTTGTTTTGATCTTTTGGATTATTTGAAGGTTGCTTCTTTTACATATGGATTTTCTTGTTCAATTCTCATTTCATATACTATGAATATTCCATGGAGTTCATCCATGCTTATTGAGTTTAGATCCGATCTTTCTTCTAGTGTTGATTTCTTAGGGTTAAATCTCATAGGAAGAGATCTTAGTACATTTTGAACAATTATAAATTCTTCAATTTCTTCTCCCAATCCTATGATTGCATTCACTGTTTCATCGACTCGTAAAAAGTAGGCTGCAATATTCTCATCTTCCTTCATTTTTATTTGTTCGAACTGCCCTCTGTAAGTTTGAAGCTTTGCTTCTTTGACTTTTGTATCTCCTTCATAAATATTTTGAAGCTTGTCTCAAATCTCTTTAGCAGATTTACAATGTGCAACTTTGGTTAATACCGTATCACTGAGACCATTCAAAAATCCATTTTTCGCTTTGGAATTATTCTCACTGAGTTTCACTTCTTTGTCATTTGTTGGTGGAGCTGCTGGTGTTGTGTATACATATACAATTGATTTCCAAACTTGATATCCCTATGCCTGTATATATGTCTTCATCCTTATGCTCCAAAAAACATACGTTTGTCCATCAAACTGTGGTATTCCATTTTTATACAAGTTGGTACTCTCCATGATCTACCTTTTAGTGGTTAAACTAATTTCTGAAGGTACGTGATCTCATACCAATTGTTGGATTACTGAGAGGGGGAGTGAATCAGTAATAACGTAATTATAATTTGTTTTCTTCAAATAATCCAAGTGTTATATCAATGTAGAATTATTATCCAATAATGAGAAATAATAAATGAAAAATCACACACATACACAGTACACCAGTGTTTTACGTGGAAACCCAAATCGGGCGAAAACCATAGAATGTGTTTTCTTATATGTCTTGAAGAATTACATTCATTGGAAGCACCAAATTCATTTGTTTTCCAGCTACAATTGGAAGGAGGCTCCAACCCCCTAGTTTCTTAGGCTACAACCTAAGGGAAACTCAAACCCACTAGTTTCTCAGGCTACAACCCAAGGGAAGCTCCAACTCCCCAATTATTTGGCTACAACCCCCTATGTTCTTAGGCTACAACCAGAAGGTGGCTACAACCACTTGTCCTTGGCTCGTCCAACCGCCCTGAAGTAGAAGTAGAATGATAGAACCACTGTCACACTATCATTGTGAGATATACTGTTGTAAACATGTACCAATAAAACTAAACAATGCATCAACCATGCATCAACCTATACCATAAACAAGTGCATCAACCATGCACCAACTTGTACCATAAACAAGTGCATCAACCATGCTTGCACCAACCTATACCAAACAATCTGTAATCAACATGTACCATGAAAAAGTGAAACCAACCATGTACCAAGTATGTACCAATTATGTGTCAACTAATCAACAATTATGACTCATCAATATGTACCAACATCATCAACTATACACCTCATGTATGTGCCAACTCATCAACTACTTGTCTCAACCATGTACCCAACTTGTACCTCAACCAAAATCCCTCATCAATTTCATCATCCAAATATGATTTATAAGTCTGTAATAGACCTGGTGTATATGATCACATACCTGCAAACCTTCCTTAACTTCAAACAACAAGAGACTAGCATTTACATCAAACTTTTCTTTAGTCTCACATGACTAGTTTTGGATTAGTCAACAACCCTATCTTGAAATAATCATAACTTTGTACCTATAATGAATAAATATATAAAACTATTACAATTAATACTAAATACTATACTCTAACCAACACATTTGGTCTTACTGAATTTAGATCTGCTATGAATAAGTTATGATATTTTTACTCAAAACACCTTTTTTTGACTAGTTTCAGGACTAGCCATAAACCCTATTTTCCACGGAGTGTAACTCCACAAATACAATGACCGACAAGATGATTTTTTTACCAAATATACTTGGATATGTTTCCTCAATGGAATAGCAATTTCACGGTCTAAATCATTCTAGAAAAAAAATTATTGCGAAAATGGTGAGATGACCTGTAAATAACATACCTTAGAAAGCATCATCAAAATAATTTATCCTTCCTTGAATTCCGGCCTTCTTTTCTTCACCTTCCCTCATAAATTTGGCTTAGATATCCTTTGGTTACCTCAGAAACCTATAGGTATTCAATATTCTCAAGTGTTTCTAAAATGAGAGAGTCTTTCCTCTTATTTATACTCTCCAAGTAGCTTCCTTAAAAACATCTTCTAGGTCACTTTGCCCACTTTCCTTATTTTAGGTTTAACCCACTTCTAATTTCTCCATTAAATTTATTATTTAAATAATTTATTTTGTATTCACTTTGAATTATAGTACACTCATAAATTTACTTTATTTTTTACCTTCTAAAATCTCTTAAACCACTTTGACTACTTTGACCTTTTGGGGCTTCTAGATGACATAAGAGGGTCCTCCAACTTTGTAAGACCATAACTCTCAAACCGTGAGGAGTTATGGGACGTTACACATACCACCAGAAATGGAATGACATGTACCATCCATATAGAATAGTATTACCTGAAAATATATCAAAACTCATACCATTATCCATGAAACAAACTTGGGTCCATTACCCAAACCTGGGTTCTCCAACTTCTCATGGCCATAACTCTCTAACCATGAGGAGTTATGTGACGTTCCACATACCACCGAAAATGGAATGATGAGCACTATCCATATAGGATAGTTTAAATGACAAATTCAATGACCTTCATCTCATTATTCCAAAAATAAGCATGGGTTCTCTAACCATACTTCTAGGATAACTCAATCCCCAAAGTGTCTTCCCATGAGGGATTTCACCATAAGGGGACCACTTTGGAGTTCATCCATTTATACTTATTATCGACCATGAAAAGACAATAGTGAGTCATCTTTACATAAAATAATCTTGTGTCCATTACCCAACCTTTGTGCTATGTGGCATTCTTCGGGGGTTGACATCAATGACAACCAACCTTAATCAACACTTGGTCTCTTTCTTGCCGCAGTGTAGTCCATTTAGTATACAAGTCATCATAACATCTGATAGGGAAATATTGTTCCTTAATAGAATCCCTGAAGGATTCCCAGGTGACTGTGCCTATAAATAATGAGGGTTCCTCTATTTCCTTTTTCTCACAGAAAGTTTCCCACCAATCTTTGACATGGGGAACAGCTTTGAGGAGCGCAAAAGTAATCTTTTCTCTATTCGAAAAGTTATGGACAGAAAAATACCCTTCTAGCAGATTCAACCACTTGTCTACAACATCTGCGTCTATCTGACCTTCAAATATAGGAATATTGAAGTTTATTTGTACCTTGAAGGTGGCGACGCCTCTGCTCAAATAAGATGCGTTTTCTGTTGGTAGTCGCCGAAGGATTTGCATGAAACTATCTATCATCTCATTCCTTTGTTGTGTGAGGGCTTCCTCAATCAACAGTTTGAAAGGATCTCCTATCCCATCATCTTTCTTTTCTCCTACCATGAGAGGTCGATTGGGCATGCAAGATCTTTTTTCCTCAAGAGAAACAAGCTCAAGACCCAACTCTTTGTACTCCGACCTTGTTGGGGACATGCATTAAGAAAACAAGAAGAAGACCGCTCTAATACCACTGATCTAGATTTTATGAGCAGAATGAAATGAATACATATTATTAACAAGTTCTTAACATAGAATAACAGGGATACAGTAAAACTAGTTTTCTATTCAATAATGAAATAAGTTGAAACTGTAAAATGCAGTGGAAACAAGATTGATAGGTGATGGATGATCTCTGAGAAGAGATTTGACCACTGTGCTCATTCGCAAGAAGATGATTACAATGAGGATCTGAAGACCTTTTTACCATAAGAAGGAATTACATAAACCCTAGACATCCAAAAATCTAACCCTAGGATATGAAGCGCCAAAAGTCATGTGGGCCCCGTTTGGGTAAGTTAGTACATCAACTTCCCGAGGTCATAACTTTTGCATACGATCTCCGTTTTTGGCATATGATATCCCATTGGAAAGGTATCATCAAGGAGATTCATTTTAGGAGAAATATGGAAGGAACTTCCATATTGAAAACCTATTTTCCCAAAAAACATCATTTAGGGCCTCAAAACAGCTCCGGAAGTGAAAACTGCTAAAAATAGTAAATTACCAAAATTGCCAGAAAACTATTTTGAGCCAGTTGGAAAAGGTGGGTGGCCACCGATATCCACCTGGATCATTATGTGGCACCCGGTGTTGATCATGGCACTTCTTGTACTTTTCGTTGGACTTCTGTAGGATGTCCTCAACCTGTTGGTGGATGTGCTGGATTCACTCAATGAACTGGGTGGCTTTGTCAACTTCAGTTGGAGCAGGAGATGAGTCGATCGAGGTGACCGCAAGGGGTAGTGCAACATCTATGGGACCCAATGGATGGAATCCCAACCCCACCTAAAATGGGATGTGGATGGTTGAGCTATGCAGGGCTCAATTGTAGCTATGTTGGACATATGGAAGACTCTCATCCCATGTGAGAGGATGCTTGGAATTATACATGTGCAGGATATGCACGATC
This sequence comes from Picea engelmannii, assembly GCA_009831015.1. Classification (NCBI taxonomy): domain Eukaryota; kingdom Viridiplantae; phylum Streptophyta; class Pinopsida; order Pinales; family Pinaceae; genus Picea; species Picea engelmannii. The sequence continues at coordinate 331,770 of ML782398.1, forward strand.
ATTCGATTTATGACCTTGATTTTTCCATCTTTCTGGGGGTGGAAGGTCATGGATTTGGTGATCTTGGTGTCTAGTAGTGACCAGAGGCTCGACCAAAATGTGATGAGAAATCGACTGTCCCAATCCAAGACAATGTTTTGTGGGATTCCAAAATGTACCCAAAATCATTCAAAGAAGATCTTGGTAGTGGCCTCTGTTGTGATGTTATTCTTGCAGGTGACCATAATCACCATCTTATAAAAGGGATCAAAAACCACAAAAACACAGTCATTTCCCCACTTGGTAGACAGGAGGCCTGACATGTAGTCCATTGAGATGGATTCCCATGGCCTGTCAAGAGTAGGTAGAGGGATAGTGTTTGGCTTGGAAATAACACAGTCAGTGTAGGACTTGATATACTTGTTGACCTCCTATCGAAGTTTCAGCTAGTGGAAATGTTTTTGCAGCATTGCCACTGTATTTTCAATGTCGAGGTGTCCTTCCACCTAAATATAGTGGGTTTCCTAGATCATCTTCTCTCGCTCACTTGATCGAACATAGATATGGCCCATATGACACAATATCCCATCCTGAATATGGAAATTAGTGACAACTACAATTTCACCCAACATCTGGGTCTATCTCATAGAGTTGGGGTCATCGAGAGGTCTCATGGACACAAGATTCTAGCACTGTGGTGAGTGTCGCGACTCGCAATCTGCTGAGGAAATCAATGATGCGGTTGATGCTTCATGTTTTATACTTGATGTTGAGGTCGAATTGCTGCAAGTATGTGGACCACTTCTGATGGCATTCATTATGCAATTTTCCTTATGTTTGCATGAGCTACAGTGGCTTATGATCAATGTGGATGAATGTCTCCTTCCCAAGAATGTAATGTCTCCACTAGAGGTAGGCTTGTATAATGGAGTACATTTATTTGTTATATGTAGGGTACTTACGGACAACATCTGATAGTGTCTCACTATGATAGTCCATGGGGTGGCTGTGCTGAGTGAGAATGATGCCCACAACATAGTCAGAAGCATCTGTCTCGATCTCAAAGGGTTGTTATAGGTCTGGTAGTGAAAGTATCGGGGATGAGCATAAGTGCTACTTCAAATCATTGAACACTTGTTGTTGGGACTGACCCCACAAAATGTTTTCCTTACCACCACCCCTGGTTACTTGGCTGAGGGCCCATGCAATATGGGAGAATCCCAACACAAACCTGCGGTAGAAATTGGCAAGGCCCAAGAAGCTCTGAATCATAGTGAGTGTGGTTGGGGTTGACCAGTCACAAATGACTTGGATATTGCCTAGATCCACATGTACATCATGTTGATCAACGATGTAGCCTAGGTAATGGACCTTGTCCATGCCGAAGGATCATTTTTCCAAGTTGGCATATAGCTTGTGCTGCCACAGGGTGTCCAAAACCTATTGAATATGTTGCAAGTGTTCTACCCAAGTCTTGTTGTAAATGAGAGTTTCATCGAGATACACCACTACAAAATTATTGGTGAATGGTCACAGGATATCGTCCATCATCCTCATGAAAGTGGTTGGAGAATTTGTCAAACAAAAGGGCATGACCAACCATTCAAAAAGACCTTCCTTTGAATTGAAGGTGGTCTTCCATACATCTGTCTATTATATCGAGACCTGGTGATAGCCAGACTTCAGATCAGTCTTACTAAAGTATTTGGCACCTGTGAGAAGATCAAGGAGGTCGTTGATTTGGGGAATCGGGTATTGGTTTCTGACTGTGATTTTATTCAGGTCTTGGTAATAAACGTAGAGTCACCAGGTTTCATCTTTCTTTTGTACCAACATGATTGGGCTCCTACAAGGTGATGAGATGGGACGGATGTGCCCCTTGTGGAGAATTTCTTGGATCTGTCTTTTGATCTCCTCATTCTCTAACAGAGAGAGATGGTAGACTGGCCCATTGGGAAACAGTGTGTTGGGGGTCAGATCGATGGGGTGCTTGACGTGACAGTGAAGAGGTACCCCGATAGGTGAGGAGAAGATATCTGATTATTATTCCACGACCTTATCCACTTGCTTATGTTGTGTGGAGAGATCATCCACGGAGACCTTGGATGTGGCTGCAATTTTTTTCTCATTCTAAGAGAGAATCACGAAGAATACAAACTTCTCCATCTGATAGATGACCTTCCTGCATTTCTTGGGAGATATCAAGGAAATATCACTAGGTGGGACTGCCTCAAGTATCCTGTACAATTTCTTATTCAAAGTAATAATAAAACGGTGAGACCTAGACTCATATAAAGAATGGAGTTTCCATAAATATGGTTGGCACAAAAGGAAATTACAAACTTCAACATGGGAAACATCACACAATACCTCGTCTTTGAAGGTCTTGATGCAGTATGAAAAGCAACATTGTTCGCTAACACGGATTTTTCTTCCTTGGTGGAGCCATATGATGGTGTAGGGTTGTGGGTGCGGCATTTTTGGCAGGGCGAGTCTCTTGACAACCTCTATTGATATGAGGTTCTTCTTGCTACCGCTATCAATGATGAAGTGCAGCGGGGTACCCTTCACCCACATCTGTGAATGAAAAAGGCTCTCTCCTTCCTCTGTCTCACCTAGTTCACTGGGTTGGCGCTTGGCAGTAGAAACAGTAGCACTGGGTTCTACATCAATGATCTGTATAAACCTTTCTAGTTCTGAATCAAATTCAGAACCCACATCTAATTTAGACTCTTTCACCTTATCCACGAGCGACTTCTTTGAGTGGAAATAAGCATTGTTATGCCAAGGGCTCTTATGGAAGTCACACCACTTCCCGATATCTTTCTTTGTCTTTCTGGTGAACTTCTTTTCTTGCGGCCTGGACTGGTTGTCCTGAGGTGGTCCATATTTTCTCTGTCCTTTTTTCTGTAGGTTAGGGCTTCCCTTTCCTGGATTTTTCTATGAGGGGTTCCCGGGCTTAAATTTCTGCGTCTTTTGTTTGCACTTCTGCTTAATTTTGATGACATATCAGTAGGCCGCACCCAAGGATGAGATGTTTAGAAACTCCATTTCAGCCTAGATCTATCTATGCAGACTATTGCGATACTTTAGCACCATATGTTGCTCAAATTATTTGATACCCATCTTGGTGCGCAAGGCATGGAAGATATTTGTGAAATCGGGCACTACTTGGTCTCTTTCCTATCGTAGTGTGGTCCATTTTGTGTACAGGTTGTCATAACTTCCAACATGGTAGTATTGTTCCTTAATAGCATCCCTGAAAGACTCCCAGGTGAACGTGACTATAAATAATGAGGGTTCCTTTGTTTCCTTCTGCTCACATAAATTTTCCCACCAATATTTGACATGTGGAATGACTTTGAGGAGCACAAAAGTAATATTTTCTTGATTCGAGAAGTTATGGATAGAGAAATACCCTTCTAGAAGATTCAACCATTTCTCTACAACATCGACGTCTATCTGAACTTCGAATATAGTAATATCGAATTTGATTTGTACCTTGAAGGGGGTATCTCCTTTGTTTGAGGAATATGTGTCGCCTATTGGTAGCTACCGAAGGATTTCACAAAAATATTCATCATCTCGTTCATCAGTTGTGTGCGAGCTTCCTTGAGCAACATTTTGAAGGGATCTTTTGTCCCATCGTCATTCTTTTCTCCTGCCACGAGATGTTTCTTGGGTGTGTGAGAGATTTTTTCCTCAAGATAAACAAGCTCAAGACCCAAATCTTTGTACCCTGACCTTGTTGGGGACCTGCATTAAGAACGACAAGGAGCAGACCACTCTAATACCACTGATCTAGATTTTATGAACAAAACAAAATGAATACCGATTATTATCAAAAGATGATTAACATAGAATAACAAATATAATGTAAAATTTGTTTCTATTCAATAAGAAAATAAGATGAAACTATAAAATGCAACGGAAAACAAGCTTGCTAGAATGGTGGTGGCTTATCTTTGAGAAGAGATGTGACAACTGCACTCATTCGCCAGAAGATGATTGAAATGAGGCTTTGAAGGCCTTTTTACAATAAACAGGAATGTAAAAAACCATATATATCCAAAAACCTAACCCTCGGAGATGAAACACCAAAAGTCATGTGGGCCCCATTTGGGTAAGTTAGTACATCAACTTCCCAAGGTCATAACTTTTGCATAAAACCTTTGTTTTAGGTGCATGATTGCCCGTTGGAATTTTCTATCCAAGGACTACACATGTTTCCATAAGAATCTAACTATATCTACATTTTGATTGTGGCGATCCCTAAATATGATGTTTAGGTCCTCAAAACGACCCTAGAAGTCAAGGACCCGAAAACTAGGAAAAAACTGCAAAATTGGAAAACTACCAAAATGAACCAGTTGGAATAGGTGGGAGGCCACCTAAATCCATTTGGATCAATTGGTGCCCTAAAACAAGGGATTTGGTGGTTTCTAGGTTTGGTTCCCTAAAATCAAGGGAGTTGACACTTCCTAGGGTTGGTGCCCTGAAGAAGGGTATTTGTGTCTCCAAGAGTTGATTCTCTAAAGAGGATTGGTGTCCTTCACAATCACATATTATTATTTATAAACTTTGTAATTCTTGTTAAAGTATACTTATATAATTTATTCTTAAATAAAATTCCATTGTTGATCTACTGTGATGACAAATAGAATAAAAAAGTAATAACTAATTGTTTAATAAGGTAATACTGATTCACCCCCCCTCTCAGTATTTCCAACAATTGGTATCATAACGAGGCTCCTTCAACACAATCTAATAAATGGAAGGTAGATCCTGAAAGTAATGGACCAAAAAGAGGGGATGTCTTCCAACAAAGAACCATTGTTTAAAGGATATGATTATTCTCTTTGGAAAATAAGAATTAAAAGCTACCTTATGTATCTTGGCTTTGATGTTTGGAAATCTATAGAAAATGGGTACAGTGCACTAGCTACTCCACCCACAAATACTACAGGAAAGAAGATTTGCAATGACAACTCAAGAGAAGTCAATTCGATTATAGGAGGGTTAACAAATCCTATATTTGTGAAGGTAATGCATCGTAAGTCATCTAAGGAGATCTGGAACAAACTGGAGGTTATATATGAAGGAGACAACAAAGTTAAGGAAGCCAAACTACAAACCTACAGAGCTCAGTTTGAAAATTTATAGATGAAATAAGAAGAGAATTTTTTTGAATATCTTCATAGAGTAGATGAGGTATTTAATTCAATCAGAGAAGCAGGAGAATAACTTAAATACAAACCCATTGCACACAATATCTTAAGATCATTACCTATGAGGTATGATGCCAAGATTTCTACAATTGAAGAAAAACCATACCATGACAATCTCACAGTAGATGAGCTCTATGGAATTCTTGCAGCATATGAGATGAGGACAGGACATGAAAAACCATCAAAAGGAGAAACAACCTTTAAGGCTTCTAAAGTAAACAAGAATCAAGAACATATGTCTAATGAAGATCAGTGAAACATATCATATGTAGAAGAGGCCAACTTTATAAGGAAACTCCTGAAAGGATCTGGAAAATATAAAGGAAAGTTACCCTTCAAATGTTTCAACTATGGAAGAATCGAACACTTTGATAACAAATTTCCCTATCCTAAGCAAAAGGAAAGTGATAATGAAATAAATTTCAAAGATTAGAAGAAGATAAAAACCAATGATAAAAGGAATTTCTACAAGAAGAAGAAAACTTTATTTACCCAAGAAGACAATATCTCATATGAAGAAAGTGAAGAAGAGGACCCAGAGCTTCTATTTATGCGAATGAAAACTCAAGATGATAATCATTCGGAATATGAAGAAGAAGTGAACCTTGAGGAAGAATTTATCCGTGCAATTGAAGAACTAAGAAAATATAAAAATAATTTTTTTTTAACAACAGAACAACTTCTAAAGTTTGAAGAAGTTATAAAATCAAGAAAAAGGAGGTTTCCAAAACCATTAGTGATTCAAAAAAAATTATTATTGAGTTAAAAACCCAACTCCAAGAAACCAAAATAAAAGAAGAAATGTTGAATAAGGAACTTGATGAAAAACAACAAACATGTAATATATTGGAAGATGAAATAATCCAACTAAAAGGGAAATTATAAAAAGAATACATTTAGTTTAAGTTTGAAAACAACTCAAAAATATTGAACAAAATGCTTACCAGTCAGAGATCATCAAATGATAAGATAGTATTGGGACATGAACCCTCTAAATAACAAAATAATGACAAACAACCAATCATCTATGTAGGTGCTCTTAAGAAATCCATAAGAAGAGAAGAAAATAAGGCAAGGAAAATACCATTGAAGACTGTCCAAAATAAACATAAATCTACACTCCCTACTAAATAAAAAGATGACAAAAATAATAGAATCATTAGAAGGAATCCCTCTAATAGAAATCAATACATTTTCCTTGGACATTGTTATTCCTGCAATAATTTTGGACATAAAGTAGTACATTGTAAAGCTTATAGAATGTACAATCCAAGAAATGTTCAAATATATGAAAACAATAAGAATAATGTAGAAAGAAGAAATCATAACTCATTCTCTCCCTTACAAGACTTCAATGTTGAATGCCAAAAATGAAACAATTCTGGTCATAAGGCTAGTGAATATATATATTTCCAAGGTATTCCATGAAGTCAAGTATCTCAAGTATTAAGGAAAATTATAAGAAAATATGGAGAAGAAAAGATAAAGTACAAAGGAAGAAAAATGATAAACATATTGCACCTGAAATAAATTAAATTGAAAATAGGAGAATGATGGGTGAAGTGTCTGATAAGGCATATGAAAATCAGTGTTATGCATATTAAGTGGATCAAGCTCAAGAAAATAAAACTCCTAAAGAAAAATATGACACAAGTGTACTTCTTGATGATGTCCTGCAAATCAATAGTCCGTTACCCAACAAATGGAAAATGAAAAAAGAAAATTATCAAGAAAAGGATAAATAAGCTTATGTTGCACAAAACAATGGTGATGATAATGAATTTTCAATATCATATCAATCAAAATAATTGAGCGATGATGATATTGGAAGTCTTCCAACACTATTTTGATGATCTACTAAAGTTCCTTCTCAAAAAAAATACAAACAAAATAAAGGAAGGAGGAATTAGGGAAGACTTAAGATTGTTCTTGTTGATACCCCTATGAATATTGGAGCACAAAAGAATGAAGAGGCTTAAATAGATAACTAGCATCATTGAAAGAATCATGGTTTGATGAAGGTATTCATATGTCAAGGAACAATGGTGGTTATGTACTCTCTCAGTGAAGTTATGTGAATGTTTTCTTAGGCTGATCTGTCATGGAACATGGATGGTACATATATGAGCCCCATTGATATATCTTATGATAGAGGCATATCATGTGTGATATGACACTTGTTTAAAGAACATTGTTGGTACATTGATAGAGGCACTTGTTGATGATCCTGATATTTTCTTTGTTCACTTTTGGCACGTATTCTTGACATATATTTTTCTTCATGGTTGATACATGACATAGTATGTATGATTATCATACACTTAATGTATGGTGATGCAAACCCCTCTTCTCTCCTAAAGAGTCTGTGACCTCTCGGTCAAGGATCTTAATCTCTTTAGTTGGATTAGCTCTTTCAAACCTTCAATGGTCCTCAAATACTTTACAAAGGTCCCTTTTTCTCTTTATCCGCGAGTCCTATGGAACCCGCGGGCCCCTTCCTTAGGATTTTACAAACTCTGAGTTTTTGGGCACTAGCTCCTTTCCTCTCATCCCCCTCCTTCACATGACCTCGGACTATAATCTGGGGCTATGCCTCCTAGCACTTTGCGACTTCGGGTTTCAGTTGCCTAGCATGCAACTAGTTTCTTTCTATGTGAACTAAGAACTGATGGAGCTACTCAGAACTAGATATATGGCTCATGCCCACATCTGACAACCAACGGTGGTGATCTCTTCATGCTTTACAACTTTCGGTTTTGGCTTCCTTGAGTGCAGCTGGTCTCTTTCTATGTGAACTTCGAACCGACGGAGCTACTCAGAACCAGATCTATGGTTCACACATCCTCTGACAACCAACAATGGCGATCTCTTCACGACTTTGAGTTTCAATATTTTTGACTCCTCGATACTATGAATCCTCTAATCCATGAATCCCCTAAAGAACCCATGGATAAAAACCACGTAACGTTTCCTAGATCCGACGGCCTGGAAAGGTCTCACTTCCTCTGAACGGATCTCAAACGCCACTTCGAAATTTCAACATATTTCTCCCCTCCTATTGATTCTTGGTCATTATTTGTCCTGAGATTTATTCTGACAAACTCCTTGCAAACTCGGAATATCTGACGAAATATGGACTTAGTGATTTCTTCAAAATAAATCTCTTTATGCACTCCTTGCGCTTCGCAGTCCCGTTCTCGACACTTAGTCAATTTTTGGCTTTGTGTACTCCTTGCAACACTCGCTTACTTTTTCTATTAAGCTTCACTTCTTGAACCCTTTGACTCCTCAATGGGATACTTCGACACTCAGTTGAACTTTGAATCTGTGCACTCCTTGCAACATATTCTTACGCAATAATTATCTTCTTACGACTGACTGTGCACGCCTTGCAACAGTCCCTTTTTCACTCCTTGCAAATGGAAATTTTCGCTATCTCTTCTAAGATTATGAGTCGAAGCAGACTTTGTCACTCCTTGCAATAGAGATCCCACACAATACTTAATTCCTTGTGGAAATAGTGCACACCTTGTCGCAGACTCTTTGCACTCCTTGCAAATGGAAGTTTCACACTATCTCTTCTGAGCTTCTAAGTCGAAACAGACTCTGTCAATGCACTCCTTGTAGACTTTATACACACCTTGCATGAACTCGACGAAAATAAACAATTGAAACTTATCCAAATACTTCACTATTTCATATACTCAACAACATAACTCATTCATTCATAAAAGAAAAATAAGGGAATTGTAAACAGTAGCAACACCATGCATTGGATCAATTTTCCTCTTCTATATTCATTTAAATAAAAATGGCTACAACTATGATAAAGCAACAATTAAAAACTAAAAAATGACTAAATCACAACAATCTCCTACTAACTTGTAGCAGCCTCATTCGAGCATACAAAACCTCTATTTTTTTCAGAGAGTTCTTAGGGTTCCCTCTGACTACTCGTCTACCCGAGAAAAAAAACCTAACTGGTACTTAATTTCAGTTACATTAAAGTCTAGGAGTTAAAATACCATATATTTTATGATCATTTAGATCCCAAGCGTTTGATCTTCTTCAGTTTTCAATCATTTCAAAAAATAAATTTGCAGGAAATGCTAGCGGTTAAGATTCTGAAATGATTCAAAGGTGCGTTAAGGTGCTAAGTTGTCTCTCAATGTGTGTTGGCTGATGATGCTCCTGCATCATACTCCCCTGGCCAAAAAAAAATCATGGAATCTTATCCATGAGCTCCTGCACTGACTTTCCATGGTTCTGGATATCAACTTCATTTTCCCAACTAGCATCTTCTATATCGGGTGTCCCTTCCACTTGAAAAAATATTCAAAATAGGTCTTCCTCCTACTCTTCTTTCTAATCCTCTAATCAATAATATTCTCCATCTGTGGCTTTTCTTCTACAGGTATTTTCTTTTCCCATTGAATCTCTTTCTGATCTTTTGTTTCTCCTTCTTCATCTCCCCAACAAGGATACAAGTCTGATATGTTGAATATGGGTGATATGCCCACATCATCTAGAAACTCAATCTCATAGGAATTTTCATCAAACTTCCTTAATATCTTACATGGCCCTATCTTCTTCATCTTCGACTTATTATATTTTCCCATATGGAACCTTTCTTTCTTGAGATGTTTCAAAACCTGATCTCCTACTTCAAATTGAAGCTCTCTGCGATGTTGATCAACCCTGCGCTTGTACTCTTGGCTAGAGTTTTGTAGTTTCTCTCTGATCTGGCTATGGAGCTTCTGCATTTCTGCAACAATATATTATGCTCCAGTGCTTCTGATCTCACTCTATTCCAAATCTCTCAACTCAACTACTCCTCTTGGCTGCATTCCATACAGTATTTGAAGTAGGCTCCTTCCAGTGCTCCTGTTTGGTGAGTCATTGTATGCAAATTCTTCTTGTGGTAGAATCTGATCCCACTTACTATGATGCTTAGTGACCAGAATCCTCAATAATTTTCCCAAACTTATGTATGTTGGACACACCTACCACACTTAGAGGGGGGGTGAATGCATGTGGGGCTATTTTTCCCAAAAGATTCCCTCTTTACAAAAACTCCTTAGTTAACATTCAACATTTATTCATTACCCATTACTGTCATTTATAACTAGTTAGATGAGAACATATATTAGCAACATATATCAGCAATATATCATCATCAAGTCATCGCTACAAGGAACATAAAGAACACAAGATGTATGTACAATTTTTATTTTTATTATGGACAACAATCTAGGGTTTTATCAACAACAAATCAATAGAGTACAACTCTACAAGAGCACCATATTTATAATGCAAGACTCAGCTTACACCCTCAGCACCAACTGAGATGAGGCAACAATCCTCAATATATATCAATCTGTCAAAAGGTACACGACCTGTCAGCAGTGCAGCCAGCGTGTGCATGTGCCCTAGCTCACTACAGCCCACGTATGCACGCGGTCAGTGTATACAACAACCTGCATATACCTTTTGAGATGTTAGGGTTTGTCCCTCAAGATCAACTCAGATTATCTGCAATCAATATATCACTCTCTTATGTCTCTGATTGTCCAATCTGACCACCATCTAGTCACAACACATTCCAAGCTCTCCAATAGCTTTCTCATGCTCCACAACAAATCAATATGAATGTTATCTCAATCATGTATAAACAACTAGTATACCATAGAAATCATGTCACCACTGAATCATAAGAGTATTGATCACTCCATCAACCAAATCATCCAAACTTAACCATATCATAGAATCCATAGAAAAAATACCCTAAGCATTCACAACACATCAAGCAATTGTATCCATCAAGAGAATAATGTAACCATACCAGTGTCTCAATTATATATCTGAGGCCATAGAATGAAAATCTGGAACCTGCCTCATCATCCAAGAGCTTGGCACCATCTCAAACACAAATCTTTATGATTTTATCCATTATACGCTCCCTATACACAGTCATCCCGCGTACATACTCACCCTATACATAGCCATCCTGCATATACCTTCAATGTATACGCACCCTATACACAGACAACCCGCATATGCATCAGAAAATATGGTTTCCTATGAATCAAAGAATTTTTCCATCAAGATCTCTGACATTTCCAAAACTTTGATGCGTCAATGAGATCCTCCTTTCGCTCTCTTCCTCAGAATAGATCTTCAATCATGTTCAAGAGATCCACACCAATAAGATTCTCTCACAAGAAGCTCTCCATGTTGATACTGAGAGGGGGGTGAATCGGTATCCAGTACAATTTAAAAACCTTTTTCAACTTATACTTAAACCATTCAATTATATCCAATGAGCAATGAACAATAGTATAAGAGTTACACCAATACACCACAATACACCATG
>ML782398.1:347055-361098 GCA_009831015.1 Picea engelmannii
TCTTGGAGTACTCTGATCCTATAGATAATGTTACTCAATGTATTCTCTGAAACTCCTCTAATTTTCACTCCTTGAATCCTCCCCAAAAAGAGGTTATAGAAAGAATGGTAGACTTTATTCAATTCTGGTCTGTTCAGAAGACCAAACTTGTACAGCATGCCCCGCGCTCAATATTTAGCATCTGATTTTGAAACTCACACAAAAGAAACTACAGTCTGTACTCTTTCCAATGGAAGTGGTCCCACTGAATTTGGAGTCTGTATGAAAACGTTATGACTGTTTTACCCAGAACACCTGTTTATTGACTAGTTTCATGACTGGTCACAAACCCTATATTCCACAGTGTGTATCTCCATAATTATAGCGAATCAAGAGCAGAAATTTTTAAAAAAGGTACCTTGATATGTCTTATCAATACCATAGCGATTTCACCATCTGAATAGTTCTAGAAAAAAATTTATAGCAAAAATGGTAAGATGATCTGAAAATAACATACCTTAGAACACATCACCAAAAGACTTCATCCTCCCTTGAAATCCGACCTTCTTTTACTTATTCTTCCCTCTGAAATTCGACTTGTATCAAATTATGTATGATGATATTTATTTATACCATTTATGTCACTTCCTTTTAACATTAGGGCCGACCTGACACTTTCTTATTTTGTAATTATTTTCTTTAATTATTTTCAGGGCCTACATGTACTTCCTTTTTCAATTCACTTTGTCATCTTCAAAAATTCATTTCTCCTCAACCATGAGGATCCATGTGACGTGCCACATACCACCGGAAACATCATGATGTATACTATACATTCATGGGTGTTTTATATGCATGTGCATTTTCCTTCATGTCCAAATACCTTTATCAATCTTGCGGTCCAAAACCCATGAGTGTACCATCCACCAATATGCCAATATGTGCATCCACCAATATGCCAAACAAATACCATCTATGAGTGTACCATCATGTATCATCACTTGCATCAAGCAAGTATATCAACCATGAATCAACAAGCTATGACTCACCAATGATGTACAACATGACTATCAACTCAACTCACCAACTACATGTCTCAATATGTAGCCCAACCACATGAAAAATGCATGCACCATGATATCCATAATATGCTTTCAATAATACATCATAAGATATATCAATGAAACTCAAATATGCACCAGCCATGTACACCAACAGATTATTTTACATAATCCAATAGATGAGCATTTGATCAGCATCAATCCATACTCATGGGTTAGTGCCATGTACCCAAGATATATTTTACATCATCACCTTACATGATCTAACATAGAACCATGAAAACCTGCAACAAACAATGTCAGAATCCTACAATAAGAAATGTCATACCCTGCATCACAGAGTTATATGATCACATCAAACTCCAATCTTGTGCATAGCCCTTTTCTTTAGGCTTCACCACATATACGCGGTCTGTTGCACAAAAGATTGTGTATATACGTGACCTACTCAAGGTCATCATGTGTATGTACACGCTTGATACCACGGTCACCTATGTATGCCTTAGTAGATGACTTATTTGAGCTTCCCTTCAATTTTTCATCTTGTTCTGGCTGTTCTATCTTCTTCACCCACTTTTGTAGAGGTTCCTGCTTCTCAGAACTTGAACTCTGAGCATCCATCTTTTCAAAGATGTCTCCCTTTCTTACTTCATTCCTTCTTCTATCCATGCTATGTGAAGTCCTCATCATGGACTTTCTTCTTGTGTTCCAGCAATCCTAGGATTTTTGGCCAAATCCACTACAGCTGTAGAATCTCATGGTGTTGCAGTGAACAACAATGTGTTCTACTTGATCACATCTCCAACACCTCATGGTGTTATAAAATATTCCATTATATCTCCTTTCATAAGATCTACATTCAAAATCTTTGTGACCATATCCATTACATGAATAACAATGCCCATAAAAAATACTTTCATACCTTTTCTTTGGTGTCCCAAGGATAGCTTCTTGATGTCTTCCTTGCTTTGTTCTTTTGGAATTTTCTTTTCCTTGTGTATATGGTTGTTTTGTAGCATTGTCTTCCTTCTTTGATGGACTTACCTCATGCTTCTTTGAGGTTCTTGCTTCAACATATGTAGCTTCTTCTTTGTATCCAAGACCTGATTTATCAAGTGGTGATCTTTGACCTTCCAAGATCTCATCCAAGATTCGTGAGCTATTCAAGAATTTGTTTGACTTTTCTACGTTCTTTATAAGGTCAACAATTTCATCTTCTAACTTACAACATGACTCTTCCTTTTCATTTATTTGATTCTTCAATAGTTCTTCTATTCTTTTGGCTTCTTTAATTTGGGTCTTGAGATGGACAATGATTTCAAAACTTTTTGTAATCTCATCATCTACATTCATATCTTCTTTTCCATTCTTTAGTCTTGTGATTTCTTCTTCCTTTTATTTTAATTTGGTATTATTTCTCTCTTCTTGTTCCTTGATCATTTCCTTTAGTTTCAATATGTGCCTTAGACTCCTCCTAATAAACTTCTTAGTGTTATCTGAAAGATAGTTATAGTCTATATAATAATGATCACTTATATATCTATATAAACCCTCTTCAACTTCCTTTTGAAGTTTTAATAGATTTTCTTCTATTCTTTTCATGGGGTAATTACCATCAAACTTTACACAAACTGTTTCTACAACTTCTTCTTCACTTGTAGAGAAAAATTCATCATCATCATTGCAATCAAGGGTTTTTGAGGGTTCTTTACCTTCATTGGAAATATATTCACTATCTTCCTTTTTGCCAATACCAACACATAATTCTTTGCCTTCATTTGAAATGTCTTAAAGATCTTCCTTTGTGCTATCATCACTTGATTCTTTATATTCACTTGAAATGTTTTCAAAATCACATTTAGAAATAATGCATTCAATATTTTTTGGAGATTCTTTACCTTTAGTGATCTTGATGGAGTGATCTTCAATATCTTCCTTCTCCTTCTTTCTTTGATATATTTCCTCTATCTTTAGCCATATATCCTTGGCAAAAATGCATTGTCCCATGCTCTCTTTGATAGGGCTTGAGATTCCACTAAGAATAGTCTTGAGAGCCAATGCATGATTCTTCTTTCCTTCTCTTTGAGATGCAAACTTTGACTTGTTCTTCAATGAAACTGATCCACCAATGGCTGCCTTCCAAATGGTTGCTCCCATTGTCTTCAAATGTAATCTCATCTCTATTCTCCAAGTAGAATAGTTTTCCTCATCAAGGATTGGAAATTCATCATCCATTTGTGTGTCTATGGATCTCCTTCAAGCTTGTTAAGGCTTCTAGTGAAGGCGTGCTTTGATACCAATTATTGGACACACCTACCACACTTAGAGGGGGGGTGAATGAGTGTGGGGCTCTTTTTCCCAAAAGATTCCCTCTTTACAAAAACTCCTTAGTTAACATTCAACATTTATTCATTACCCATTGTTTTCATTTATAACCAATTAAATGAGAACATATATCAGCAACATATATCAGAAATATATCATCATCAAGTCATCACTACAAGGAACACAAAGAACACAAGATGTATGTACAATTTTTCTTTTTATTATGGACAACAATCTGGGGGTTTATCAGCAACAACTGAATAGAGTACAACTCTATAAGAGCACTAGATCTATAATGTAAGACTCATCTTACACCCTCAGCACCAACTGAGATGAGACAACAATTCTCAACATATATCAATCTGTCAACAGGTACACGACCTGTCAGTAGTGCAACCAATGTGTGAACGTGCCCTGGCTCACTACAACTCGCGTATGCACACGATCAATGTATACAACAACCTGTGTATACCTTCTATGCTGTTAGGGTTTTTCCCTCAAGATCAACTCAAATTCTCTGCAATCAATATATCATTCTCTTCTGTCTCTAACTGTCCAATCTAACCGCCATCCAATCACAACACATCCAAGCTCTCCAATAGCTTACTCATGCTCCACAACAAATCAATATGAATGATATATCAATCATGTATAAACAACTAGTATACCATAGAAATCATGTCACCATTGAATCACAAGAGTATTGATCACTCCATCAACCAAATCATCCAAACTGAACCATATCAGAGAATCCATAGCAAGAATGCCCTAAGCATTCACAACAAATCAAGTAAAATTATCCATAAAGGAAATAATGTAACCATACCAGTGTCTCAGTGATAGATCTGAGGCCATAGAATGCATATCTAGAACTTGCCTCATCACCCAAGAGCTTGGCACCAGCTCAAACACAAATATCCATGATTTTATCCACTATACGCTCCCTATACACAGTCTTCCCATGTACATACTCACCCTATACACAACCAACCCGCGTATACCTTCAATGTATACACACCCTATACACATACAACCCACGTATGCATAAGAAAATAGGGATTTCTATGAATCCAATAGTTTTTCCTTCAAGATCTCCGACATTGTTGAAACTTTGATGTGTCCATCTCATTTTCACCAACAACTTCATTGATATTCATCTCATTATTCCATATACAAGCATGGCTCCTCCCAACCTCAACTCAACCACAAAGTGTCTTCCCGTGAGGGATTTCACCATAAGGGGACCACTTTGGAGTTCATCCATTTGTGCACTTTATCAATCATGATAAGACTATAATGATTCATCTATGCATCAATCCACCACTGCATTATATACATCAACTATGCATCATGTATCAATGACAACTCATTGATCCATCTTCATCAATTAGTTTCCACTTGAAATCTATCATTCTCATCAAGGACAATACATATACATTACAACAATCATCAATCAATCACTTGACATCAATCAATGACATCAATCAATCAAACCATTGGCATCAATGACAACATTATCCAACACTGTTCACCACCTCAGTCTGTCCATCTGTCTGAGGTTGATAATCTGAGATGAAAGACAAATATTTCCCCAACTTCTTCCACAGTGTTCTCCAGAAATGACCAACGAATTTGGTATCTCTGTCTAAGATAATAATTTTGGGTAATCCATGAAGATGAACAACTTCCTTGAAAAATAAATTTGCAACATGTGTTTCATCACTGGTCTTCTAACATGGGATAAAGTGTGACATCTTTGAAAATATGTCCACCACCAAAAATATGGAATCATATCCTCTTTTTGTTCTTAGCAGTCCTAACACAAAATCCATGCTTATTGCATCCCAAGGCCTCTCTAGTATTGGCAATGGTTGATACAATCCAGTGTTTTGTCTTTTACCTTTTGCATGTTGGTAGATTCTACATCTGTTCACAAACATTATCACTGTTGTTCTCATACCTGGCCATTAATATGAACTTATCAATTGTGCAAATGTTTTAACATGGCCGAAATGTCCAGCCAATCCTTCACTATGCTTTTCCTTCAAAAGGTTATCCCTCATTGATCATTTTGGTATGCAAAACTGATTTCCCTTGAACAATAATCCCTCTTGAATCATATACTCTATCCATTGGCTTCTGTCTCTTATCAAATGATTTTTACAAGCTTCGTATGCCTCCCTGAAATCTGTATCATCACAATGCATATCCTTAAGGTGTTCAAACCCCAAGGTCTTGACCTAAAATTTTTGCAGAATCATATATATCTTGCTCAATGCATCAACAACTTTGTTAGCATTACCATAAATGTGTTTTATGACAAAAGTAAAATTATGCATAAAATCAATCCCCTTTGCATGTCTCTGATTCAACTATTCCTGTATAGTTATGAATTATAAATCTTGGTTATCGCTATACAAGACAAATTCCTTTGGAACAAGGTAGTCCCTCCATTTCTTCAAGGCTTGAATTATAGCATAAAATTATTTATCATATGTGGAGTACTTTATTTTAGTCTCATTCATCTTCTCACTTAAATATGTAACTAGTTTATTATCCTGGCTCAAGACTGCTCCAATTGCAACTCCACTTGCATCACATCTCACTTGAAATGTCTTCCCGAAATTTGGAAAGACCAGAATTGGTCATTCTGTTATCTTCTCCTTCAATATATTGAAGCTCCTCTCATCCTCCTATGTCCATTTAAAAGACATGTTCCTCTTCTTCATTGTATCCATCATTGGTGCACAAATTCCACTGAAATTTCTTATGAACTTCCTATATAAACTTGTTAATCCATGGAAGATCCTCAATTCAAACATACTCCTTGGTGATGGCCATTCTTTGATTTCTTTCACCTTATCTGGATCCATTTTCAATTCATTTGAAGAGATCACAAAACCCAAGTAAATGAGTTACGTCATCATAAAAGATGAATTCTTCAGATTTATCAACAAATTCACCTGACGTAGTCTCTTCATCACTAATGTAATATGTCTCAAATGCTCTTATTTAGTCTTGCTAAAGACGAGTATATCATCCATATATACAACCACAAACTTTCCAATGAAATATTTGAATATTTCATTCATTAATCTCATAAAAGTACTTGGGAAATTTGTTAAGCCAAATGGCATAACGAGCCATTCATACAACCCTTCATTTGTCTTAAAGTTTGTTTTCCACTCATCACCTTATCTCATCCTTATCTAGTGATATCCACTTTTCAAATCTATCTTAGAAAACAAATTTTCTCCACTTAAACAATCCATTAAGTCATCCATTCTTGGCAAAGGAAATATATACATGATGGTGATCTTGTTAATGGCTCTCAATTCTGTACACATTCTCCATCCTCCATCCTTGTTTGGAATCAACACAGTTGGTACTGCACATGGAATCAAACTCTCTCTGACCAAACCCTTGTCTAACACATCCTGGACTTGGTTATTTACCTCTTCATTCTCTTGAGGTGTCAATTTGTATGCTTCTTTGTTTGGCAGGCTTTCTCCTGGTATCAAATCAATATGATGGTTGATATTCCTGATGGGTGGAAATGAGTTAGGAAACTCATCCACTACTATGCCAACAAAATTCTCCAACAGTTCTTGAACGTTTTTAGGAAAAATCACCCATCGAAGTACTTGTAAGGAAAACTCTGGCTTTTCTCACCACAACAATATACATCTCATGTTCCTTGTTTACTTCTCTCAGTAGTTCCTTCCCACTCATGAAAATTATAATTGTGTTGGCTTCTTATTTTACTTTCTTCTCCTCTATTGTTAGCAACATGTGTGTCATACCATTCTTCTCCAAGGTGTATGTATTTTTTCTCCCATCATGAATGACATTTATGTCAAACTACCATGGTCTTCCCAACAAAACATGACATACATCCATGGGAATCACATCACACAAAATTTTATATCTATATCCTCCTATATTAAATTCAACGAGGCATTCTTGAGTGACCATTACCTGGTGTCCTTTCTGCAACCATGAGACTTTATATGGCTTCGGATGTGCAGTAGTCTCCAACTCTAATTTCTCCACCATCTTTGTGGATACTAATTTATCAGTGCTCCCACTGGCAATTATCACCTTGCATACTTTGTCTTTAGTATTGCAACATGTCCTGAATACATTGTTCCTCTACACTGGATTTTCAATTTCTGGATCTGGTTTTAAGAGAACCTTTCTCAACATCATGAATGTTCCATCCTCTACACCTTCCAATTCAACATTCCTTTTATGTTTTTCTGAAATGTGAGCTTCACCTCCTCCTTATTTCTTTCTCTCGGGACATTCCCAAGACATGTGTCTTGTATTTCCACAAACATAAAACCTTACTTCTCCTCCTCTGCTTCTTCCTCTTCCTCTAGAAGAACTTCTTCCACCACCATGTCTTCCTCGGGAACTTCCTCCTATTTTTGAGTGACTGTGTGGCTTCTCAGTCTCTCCTTTTGATTTATGTCCCTTATCATTGGAAAATCCCTTGCCTTTGCTTGCGATTTTTCCTCTGTTTCATTGAATTTGTTTCCTGGCCAACTTCTCCTCTACCTTAAGAGAAATATGATAAGCATCCTCTATCGTCCTTACTGACATCATGTTGATCTCATCCTGGATTTCATACCTGAATCCATTTATATATCTGCCAACCTTTTATTCATCTTTATCTCTTTTTCCAATCCTAATATTCATCTTGTAGAACTCCTACGTGTACTCTTTCACTGTCATACCCTTCTGCCTCAAGTTCTGCAACTTCCTAAATAGATTTATCTGATAATATTTGGGCATGAATTTATCCTTTAGCTTGGATACCATCTTCTCCCAATTCTTTTTATTTTGTTTTCCTTTTCTTCTCCTCTCAGCCTACAGTTCATCCCACCACTGTGTTGCATGTCCTTTTATCCCGGTGACAACAAGTCTCACCTTTTCTCCTCATAGACATCTTCATATTCGAAATATTTTTCCATGGATCTTATCCAATCCAGCAACTCTTCAGCATCCAAATTTCATTCATACATTGGGATGTATACCTTGGATCTAGCTCCCAATTTAACAATCACTCTCGACAGGCATTCTTCAGAAACATTTTCCCCTACAGCTTCTTCGACTTCTACTTCTTCATTCTCTGAATCACTGATGTCCCCAGCATCAGGTGCCCTCATTTTCACCGCCTCCATCTCCTCTAATTCTTGACAAAGCTCTCTCATTTCTCTTTCTAAGGTGCGATTGTCCAAAGGTAGCTCCACATGTCTCCTCGGTGGCATTGTGTTGAATATTTCTCACACACACAGTACACCTTTGAGCTCTCTTTTGCTACCTGAAAACAATTTCAAGCTCTGATGCCACTTGATGCTATCAAACTATCTCCGTTGTCCCTTTAGCCTGAAATCTATAGACAAAATCAGGCCCTGATACCACTTGATGCAGACCCCCCTTCTCTCTTAAAGAGTCTGTGACCTCTCAGTCAAGGATATTAATCTCTTGAGCTAGATTAGCTCTTTCAAACCTTCAATGGTCCTGGAATGATTTACATAGGTCCCTTTTTCTCTTTATCCGCAGGTCCTATGGAACCCATGGGCCCCTTTCTTAGCACTTTTACAAAATATGAGTTTCTGGGCACTATCTCCTTTATGCTATTCCCCCTCCTTCACATGACCTCAGACTATGGTCTGGGGCTAAGCCTCCTAGCGCTTCACAACTTCAAGTTTCATATACCTAGCGTGCAGTTGGTTTCTTTATATGTGAAATCCGAACTCGCGGAGCTACTCATAACTAGATCTACTGTTCATGCCCCCCCTCCGAAAACCAATGGTGGCGATCTCTTCGTGCTTCGCGAATTTTGGTTTTGGCTTCCTTGAGTGCAACTGGTCTCTTTCTATGTGAACTCCAAACTAACGGAGCTACTTAGAACCAGATCTATGGTTCACACCCCTTCTGATAACCAATGGTGGCAATCTCTTCAGGACTTCAGGTTTTGTGATTTTTGACTCCTCGATACTCCAAATCCTTCGATCCGTGAATCCTTGAAAGAACCCACATCTAACAACCTCATAATGTTTCCCAGATCCGATGACCTAGAAAGGTTTCACTTCCTCTGAACATATCTCAACCGTCACTTCTCATCTTTCAACATATTTTTTCCTTCCTGTTGATTCTTGCTCGCTATCTCTCTTGATCATGATTCCAATGCACTCCTTGCGAACTCGGAATCTCTGACGAAATCCAAACTTAGTGATTTCTTCAAAAGAAATCTCTTTATGCACTCCTTGCGCTTCACAGTCCCATTCTTGACACTTAGTCGATTTTTGGATCTGTGCACTCCTTACAACACTCACTTACTGTCTCTCCTGAGCTTCACCTATCTAACCCTTTGAATCCTCATAGGGATACTTTGAAATTTAGTCGAACTTTGAATCTGTGCACTCCTTGCAAAATATTCTTACGCAATACTTAGCTTCTTGTGGCCGACTATGCATGCCTTGCAACAGTCCCTTTTGCACTCCTTGCAAATGGAAATTTTTTCTAACTCTTCTAATATTATGAGTCAAAGAAGACTCTGTCACTCCTTGCAATAGAGATCCCATGCAAGAATTAAGTCCTTGTGGTGAATGTGCACACCTTTCTGTAGTCTCTTTGCACTCCTTGCAAATGGAAGTTTCACGCTATCTCTTCTAAGCTTCTGAGTCAAAACAGACTCTGTCAACACACTCCTTGCGGACTGTATGCACACCTTGCATGAACTTGAAAAAGAGAAACAATTTAAACTTATCCAAATACTTCACGGTTTCATATACTCAACAACATATCTCATTCATTCATGAAAGAAAAATAATAGGGAATTGTAAACAGTAGCAACACCATGCATTGGATCAATTTTCATCTATTATATTCATTCAAATACAAATGGCTACATCTATGATAAAACAACAATTAAAAACTCAGCAATGACTAAATCACAACAATCTCCTACTAACTTGTAGCAGCTTCATTCGGGCATACAAAACCTCTATTTTTTTTCAGAGAGTTCTTAGGGTTCCCTTCGACTACTTGTCTACCCGAGAAAAAAAACATAACTGATACTTAATTTCAGTTACATTAAGTCTAGGAGTGAAACTCCCATATCATTCATGATCATTCATCTCCCAAGCGTTTGATCTCCTTCATTTTTTTATCATTTCAAAAAAAAATATTGCAGGAAACGCCAACGGTTAAGATTCTGAAGTGATTCAAAGGCGCTCTAAGGCACTGCATTGTCTCTCCACATGTGCTTGTTGATGATGCTCCTACATCATATGGTGTGGCATGATTTTATATGGTAGAGGCATGGATAGGTCCAAGGATCATTATAAGAAGAATAGATCATTTCTTGAGCAGTTGATCTATGTTCCAGTAGAATAGTAGTATATTGAAGTGGAAGCAGATTGTAGTGGTAGCATATTGTTCATCTTGCAAAGAACATAGAGGGATTCATAACCACAGGAGGAGTTATTCTTCTTCCCATGATTGGTTGCAACAACATGATTCTGGGTGGAGAGATTCCACCATCATTTCCTTAGAGTGAAAGATTCTTAGACAGGGGGAGCATCACCTAAGAGGGAGTGTCACCCTAAAGAGACCAAGGACCCATAAATTTGTGTCATTGTTTTCAAAAGGGGAGAATGATTAGTAAAATCCAGTTAATATTGAAGAAAGGATTTTACTTTGTTTCCATCAATGCCAAAGGGGGAGAATGTTAGACATGGTGTTATGGTGTTGGCATTGATGTCAAAGAAGTCCAATATGATCAATATTGGACATGGTATTATGGTGTTGGCATTGATGTCAATAAGATCAATATGGTATTGTTGTTGCATCCCTTTTGTCACCTAAATGAGAAAAATAAGGATGCTTACAAGTACAGTTGGGTTAGCTAGACAAGACAATAGCGAATGCAAGAGTTAGAAACATCAAGCATAAGAAATAAACAAATAACTAATGCTAATAACAATAAAAGAAACTAAACTAGAGTGCATAAGGGAAATAGAACAAAAATTAAACAACATGCATGCCACCGATGGATAAGTTGTATTAGTGGGAAAACACCAAAGAGAAAGGGAGACTTATGGGTCCCCTCCTCCTCCAAGGGAGGGCTCTTGAACCTCCAATGATTGAGCTCTTCTTACAAGTAACAAACTAAAAGGAAATGGTGAAGAAATCCAAAGCCCATCCACTCAAGAGGTGATGTGAATGGCTAAATGAAATGGTGCTTGTATGCTCTTGATGAGAAAAGAGGATTCTCCAAGAGAATATAGGCAGCATAACAATACAAATGAATTCCTTGAAAATATAGTGCACCCATGGCCTCTTTTTATAGAAAATCTTTGAGGCATTATTCAACTAGTCTTTAGTGTGAACAAGGGGCTATTTAGGGAACCCTTAGGTCTTTGACTAGCCCCCCACTCAGATTCAGCTCAGATTTGAGTGTCAAATCGACTTGGGAGATGAACTAGAAATGGGTGGAAGGATGAACAAAATCATAAATGCATCATTCTGAGGTGTGCATGGATTTTTGCATCCACAGTCACGCATCGGGTGCATATGTGTTTTTCCGGCGTTATTCGACTGTCGCATGTGCTGGCGCTTCCTTTGTATCCTTAGCTCATGTTGATTTTTTAACCAGTGGTATATTTTTGTGCACTTTGGAAATTCATTTTCTATGCCATGGATGAACTAATGGGTGTTTTGAATATGTTAGATTCATGTAACCATTTGCGGATGAAATTCCAGTGATAACATATTCCCCTTGATGTGTGAGGTTAGGTGCATACGTATAGCCGAAATACATCAATGTTTATTCTACTAGGAATACCTTTGTAAGAAATAATGTTTGAGGGGAATTGCAAGAGAGACCCATTGGAGGGAGAGGGGAACTTGTAGGACCCAAACCTTTCGCAAGGTGTGGCAAAATAAACTGTGTACAAACGAGGCAGGCATGCCCCATGCTAGTGTCATGTAACTCAAAAATGTGTAATACAGTAACTGAAGCTGTGTGTTGGTGTAGATGACTGCAGTGCCCTCGGGGGCATGTTGATAATGGCAGAGGAAAATTCTGATGGTGAACGAACTCTGAAAAGAGGAGATGACACTTATAAGAAGTGTTGAGGATTCGCAGGCATTGATGGCCTATCAAATTTCAGAGGTCTTCGAAAAATATAAAAATAACTGCAAGAGTCGCAAAGTAAGACCCATCGCAACATGATAAAGTTTTGAAGTCGAATGTTGTGGGGGCCAATGACAACAAAGAGCAATGATGGTTCTCTCTATATCGTCCGAGACACCTCATTGTAAAGGTAATGAGAGTCAAAATATTGTCTCCCTTCTAGAAACTGTGTTGATGTCGACGGGAAGGGAGACGTGACTTTAAGAAGCAAAGGGATTCATGAAATCCACATGGTAAGATCAGGGACTGAGGAGATACATGGATGAATTCAAGATGCAGTGAGACTCAAGACTTCCCTTGGTTGGGGATACTTTTGAACGATAAGTGGCAGCAACCGTGGAACTGAATCTAGTGTCAGGGGGGACAACTAGACTATGGTTACGTTGTGCCAGAGGCATGACAAAGTGGAAAAAATTAGAGATCAGGGGTAAATGGACTTTGGGAGACTTATGTTTTATGGATGATGTCACCAGAAGGAGAAGGTAATGAATTCCCCAACCAAGGGCGACATGGGTTGCTTTTGCTGGAAAAGGAAGGTCATCAATCTGTTCTATCCCTTTCGTCACCTAAATGAGAAAAATAAGGACTCTTATAAGTCCATTTGCGTTAGCTGGACAAGAAAACAGTGAATGAAAGAGTTAGAAACATCAAGCATAAGAAATAAACAAAGAACTAATGCTAATAATAATAAAAGAAACTAAACTAAAGTGCATAAGGGAAATAGAACAAAAACTAAACAACATGCATGCCACCAATGGATAAGTTGTATTAGTGGGAAAACACCAAAGAGAAAGGGAGACTTATGGGTTCCCTCTTCCCCCAAGGGAGGGCTATTGAACCCCCTGATCCAGTTGGATATCGGTGGCCACCCACCTTTTTCGACTGGCTCAAAACAGTTTTCTAGCAATTTTGGCAATTTACTATTTTTAGCAGGTTTTAACTTCCGGGACCATTTTGAGGGCCTAAATGAAGGTTTTTTGAGATCGAGGTTCTCAATGATAGATAAAGGAATAATTGAGCCCCCAAAATGAATCTTCTCAATGGTACCTTTCCAATGAGCTATCACGCGCCTAAAACGGAGATCGTATGCAAAAGTTACGACCCCGGGAAGTTGATGTACTAACTTACCCAAACGGGGCCCACATGACTTTTGGCGCTTCATCTCCTAGGGTTAGGTTTTTGGATGTCTATGAATTTTGGCATTCTTGTCTATTGTAAAAAGGCCTCTAGAGACTCATTGTAATCATCTTCTCACGGATGCGAGTAGCAACCACATCTCTTCTCAGAGATAAGCTACCAGCGCCCTAGCTAGTTTATTTCCATCCTATCTGTAAGCATATTTCAGTCATTTGTTATTAATGAAATGAAGTCTTATTTCCGCTGCATCTCTGCGTTTATGTGTATTTCTGTATTTCATTGTGTTCCTACATAAATCCGGATCAGTGGTATCAGAGCGGTCTGCTCATTCTC
>ML782398.1:371212-389564 GCA_009831015.1 Picea engelmannii
GAATTAGCACTCCTCAAACCCTCAAGATTGAAGGATACATCAAAAAGAAAAAGGTAATAGTCCTAATTGATTATGGCAGTACTCATAATTTCATTCACTATAAATTAGCCAAAGCTCTCAATTTCTTTGTATATCCAGCGCCATAGTTTCAAGTAATGATTTCATATGAAGGAATGTTGTGGTGGGAAATCCCCCTATGGACTAGCATTTAGGGTTATATTATGCATGCAGATGAGACCAAAATAATCCTACTTTCTACCGTCATCCCCGACCTAATCCCCATTTCTTTTAAGAAAATACATGGTTAGACGAACATATCTTGTTTCGGGTGTTCGATGTCGATCCTTATTCATGCTTGATCACTTGTTGGAAGCTCTCCTCCCAAGGCTGACTTGCATACAAAATAAGCAACAAACTATACATGCATTTTACCTACAGATTAATGGGTTAGAGATTCAAACATATATTCAATAAACTATGAATAACTCATATAGTGGGACGGAAAAAGAATTTCTTTATTAATTTTAATGAATCAACTTACAATGTCGAGACCGGCAACTGCTCCACGAACCTGATCCTTGGCTCCTTTTCAACTGTCCTCCAACTTCTTTGCTCTGTATCTCTTCTTGCACAAGGATGGCTAAAGGGTTGGGACAATGGGAATGTGCAATTGGGTAGAGTTTCTTTACTATTATTCTCCTCCTCCAAATGGGACCCCTAACCCTTCTTTTATAGGCTAGAAGAAGCTAGGTATTTGGACGAACCCTCGGCCATGCATCGCTGGAAGGTTTAGTTAACTTACCCAAAGCTGTGTGTTTCATCAACAACTTTCCTTTTTTCGTGCTTTTGTAGGTACACGCAGGTTGTTTTGGGTCAGTTAGTGTGTACACGCGTGCAGTAATGGATAGGGCACATGGGCCCTTATAAAAGAGGTTTTTAAGAAGAGTTGTTCAAAAGTGCTTTTGGAAAAAAAAGAATCTGAGATGGCCTGATGCCAGGTAAGCATGTTTGGTGCAAATTAGGGTTATAACAGATGCCCCCTAATGTATGAGGTTAGAAGAGCATCTGATGTCCGAAATACATTACCAATCTTTACTGATGTGCCAAACAGGTGAGCCCAGGGACCAGGAACCGGGAGGCACCATCTGCAAAATGACAAATGTCTCACCGAGGCGAGCATACCCATGCTTGGGATAAAATAGAATCATGTCTACCAATCAAATACACTGTAGATCCATGTCAAATAACTATATAAAGTGTAGCCGCGAACAATACACAGTGTAGCTACATCTTGAAATCAAAAAGATATACATATAGCGTATCCATCTTCTAGAAGTTGATATGGCCTGATGGCTAGAGATGAGATCTTCAGAGCTCGAGCAACAACTTCAAAAAATCTTCAAAACTTGGGTAGGAGTATAATATGAGTGTATGAATTTACTACGCAGAGGTGTTCGACGGCTCGTCGATCATGGACTAGATAATCTTGATGATCAGACTGAAGGCTTCATTGATTCCAAACAAGGACTTGATTGGACATTCAGGATGGTCGGGTATGAGGGTAAGAGACAAACTATAGAGGGGCTGACTCAGGCTTGGTGACAAACTTCCCTTGGACAATAGCATGACAAATGATGAGACTTAGGTAGCATGGCATTGACATAAGTTTATGAGGCAGGAGGCAACGCAAACTCTCCATATGTTTGGAAGAATAACCAAACGGAGGAGGACACAGCTCTATGTAGTGAGAACATCTTCCTAAAGTCATATTACATCCCAAGGTTTGATGAAGAAATGGACATATGTGATTTATTCAAGGGCAACTCATTATGCTGCTAATAAAGAAAATACTTTTCCCTTCCTCTTTTTGGGGTATATTTGATTTTTTTTTGTCTTTTTCAATGATTTTGGAAAAAGAATAAAACAATGTTACACTACAAAGGAGGATTGAGTGTTGCAAACATACTAGTTCCAAGCACGCGAAACACAGGGATGCTCAGAGCAAAGGGACATATGCAAGAAAATGACACTCGGGAAAAATCCTCCAGGGGTCAAAGGTGTCAAGACGCAGAGGCAAAGTGATATAAGGCTTGCGTATGAGGCATGCTTTAGATGGTTCAGTTGAGAACAACATGGAGCTGGCATTAGGCCAAAGACGCGGTTATGCAAATGCAATTAATAAGACACACAATGGTAATGTCCTTCAATGTAAGTTTAACGAGCCCAGAGAAGGTAAGCTCGGTGGTTTTTCATATTTAGAGAGTCTGAAAAAACGTAAAAGGAGACTCCATGGGGGTACCTTTTTCAAAGATAGTCTAGTCGGTTCAAAAAAGGGGTAAACTAGCACTGACAAGACATCTATTCAAAACCATTTTAACAAGTGTGAGAAAGACAAGATCACTCGACCATTTTTTCATTTTTAAGGAGTCTGAAAAAAGATTAACTATGGACTCCATCAGGAATGTTCTTCTGGACCATCTTAACAAGTGTGAAAGAATAAGGTCACTTGGTGATATTTTCAATTTTAGGGAGTCTGAAAAGAGCTTAACTATGGACTCCATGGGGCTTCCTTTTTCGTAAATTTAGTCCCTGAGGCCCGAAAAAGGGTTAAAATGATACCTGAGAGTACTCTTCTAAAGAACTGAAGTTCCATAGAGTATACCTTTGTTCGTATAGTTGACCGTCCGGACCGAAAAAAGGGGTAAACTACCACCGGATAGACATGACTTCAAATTTCAGTTTAACGAGCGTGAAAGGCCACAATATCGCTCGACAATCTTTTCATGTTTAGAGGGTCTGAAAAGGGCTTAAAAGAAGACCTGTTATATCTTTTGGGAGTCCTGAGGGTGAGTTCAAGAGTGAAAAGGAATCATGCAAATGAGGCTCAAACTTGTAATCAGGAAAAACAACAAGGACTCCCGAACCTATAGTGATTAGAGACAGCATGGATACCATAATGCAACCAGGATCTACCTAGGGCATCAATGTTCCGGTAAGCTCTACCACCAAGTCACGACACTTCTAAAGCAGCTATGATGGTTCTATGTCGCAACCTGATGGGATCAATCCTATGGCAAAGGAAAAAGACAATGAGATACAAAAGTCAGGGTAGAAACCTAACCTACATGCTCAAGTTGATCCTCGGAAAAAAATTTCACATACCGTCGAAAATTACCCAAAACTCCAAAAAACTGTCCTGATACCCAATCATATCCCTCCCATGCAACCCCTAAATCACTCTAAATGGTTTTTGGTTTAAAGAAAATGATAAGGGAATCAAAAAAAGTGACAAAAAGAGGCCAAAAAGTCTATAAATAGAAGCTGGTAGCTCATTATCACCATTGTTGATTTGGAAATTGACTCTGGAGCCAAAAAAAATGCTTTGTCAAAAGTGTTGATTCTGGGAGCTACACTGGACGAAACGAACTTCTGTCTGGACCAAGTAAGTACAAACTCTCTTATCTTACATTTTAAGTCTTTATTTTTGCTTTAGGTTTCATTTTGGGGGGGGGGGCATCGACCTTCAAAAGGTCGGCCCTAGGTCCACGCAGGCTATCTCAGGACAGACCACATGTACATTCAGGCAGAGTAAACCCTACATGCATGTACATGCGACTGTCAGTATTATAGCCCATGTGGACCCCCTTTTTGAATGAAAAAAGCTTAAAAATCAAGGGTTAACCCTTCTGAACCTTGGTGTTTTGCAGGATGTATGTCCACTGGAGAGAAAGAGAGCATGAAGAGGTTAGTGAGTTGGTCAGGGAAGACCCCAATGTTGTGGTTGCCTTGATGCAATGTGGGTTACTCAAGTTCTTCTTATGTCCTTTTATGCGGGCACAACCTAGGCTACTGAATGCCTTAGTTGACTACTAGCATCCGGATGTAGAGGCATTCATGTTAGAGGGGCAGTCACTGGTGCCCATGACCGAGGACATTTATTTCTTGACTGGCCTCTCCTGGAGAGGGGAACCAGTCAACTTCTAAACTTTTCCTTTGGGGCCGCATAACATAGCGGAATTGATAGGTCTTTACTATGAGGCTGATACAGACCACTTGAGCTCAGAGGTGCCCATAAGCAATATTATTGACTTATCGCTACAGGTGATAGTGTTGCTTATTGGGCGAATCACTGGTTCTACGGCTCTACATCAAGTGTCTCGTGCACAGATGAACTATGCAGTCCAGTGCTTAAATGCACAAATATTTGATTGGAGTACCACATTGCTTGAGTGCATGAAGAGGCAGTTGATAGATTGTTGTTTGCAGACATAGAGGAACTTTGGGTTCGGGACCGTTCTATGCTCATTCTTCTTTGAGAGAGTTATGAGCTTTAGTCCTCGAGTAGTGGTACGAGGACATCAGGACTCTCTTCCTGCTATGTGTAGATGGGCAGTATTGCTACCACGACAGGGTGGTGGAAGGACTAATGAGTCCTTCGATGATGATTTATTCACCTGGATATCACGACAGATCCCAGTTATCAAGGATTACCCTTATGCAGGGATTGATTTTCGAGGGATCCTAAGATACCCGTACCTCCTGGTGAGGAGCGAGGAGAGATGGGTAAGTCTCCATCATTGTTTTTTTTTTGTTAAACATATGTGATTTTTATGTTTTTTTTGTTATATATATCATTGTTTTTTTTGTTATACCGGAGTATTTGATAGATATGTGTTCATTGTGTGCATATGTGGGACCAGTGCGACTAGCTAACTATGCGAGGAATAGGTGTCATCCTCGGCCAGGGGCCGCACATGCCGTCGCAGGGGGACCAACAGTAGCAGGAGATCTTCAAGCCAGGGAGGCTGAGAGGGTATTGAGACGAATCGAGCGAAACTTTACTATGCTCACTCACACGGTCCCTATGGCGGAGATTGAGGACCTGCCACCATCTATTCAGCCTCATGTAATGGGGGCACAACGGACGTGGGTCCGGTTGTTTCGTTGTTTAGCCAATGCTGTGGATCAGTATAATAGGGCCCACAGGCCCTGACCTTAGTTAGACATTTCACGTGCCACGAGCACTACTTGTATATATTTTTTGAGGGCATAAGCCCCGTGACTCGTTATTGGTCATATTTTTGAGGCGCTTGCATCCATTTGTGTACTCTAGTTACTTTATGATATTATATATGGATTTTTATGTCTTTTGTGTCTTATGGATCATGTGTGCGAACAATGTATTTACATGTTTATGTGAATGTTCTTTCATATGTGTGCAAGATGCCAATCTAAAATTTGATTAGCCAGAGTATTTGTAACTTGGTTTAATCTCCTAGGAACATGAAAATATGTAATATAATCAAAGTTTCATTCTAAGAGACATACCCTAAGGAATCGTCGGTGTAAAGTCGGATCATGAACCCGGTATACTCTGTTTAACTGAGACACAACCAGCTGAGCGTCGAGATAGACCCGGAGATGAGAGATACCAAATGACAAAGCGTCACGAAGAAACTCAATAACTGCACTATACTCGGCCACATTATTTTTGGTGTCACCTAAGCATATACCTCTGGAAGATAATAACTGGCCTCGAGGTGTAAAAATTACCCAAGCTGCGGAGGCAAGCCTCCGAGTGTGCTGGCTAGCACTGTCTGCGTACCTAATGAACATCTCGGATTCACTTGACATCTGCCATAGTGATCAGAGATAACATCAACGACACGTCCATAACACTAAAAGAAACTAGATAGTAATAGTACAAAGACTATACATATGTTACAAAAAGTTACCCATGGTGACCTGCGTATGAGTAATACTTATTGAGGTAAATCCCATTTCTAGTCTCCACCAAAGCACTCCCTTCAAAGTCAAATAGATGATAAGTGCCCTTTTTTAAAACCTCTTTTATGATGAAAGGTCCGAACCACATGGGTTTGAATTCTCCTGCCCCCAGGTGGTCCTTATCTTGGTCATAGACCAGGACAAGGTCGCCTTAAGAGAAAATACGAGGAATAATGAACCTATCATACTGACACTTGACCTTATGTTTGTGAGCCTTGTTGGCCAGGGCTGCATCACAACGTTTCTCATTGAGCTTCTCAAGGTATACTAACCATTCTTCAAGTGGAGAAGTGTCTGGAAATAATTGTACTGACAACTTTAGGGACGGGATCTGACATTCCATAGGCAAGATTGCTTCCAGCCCATATACGAGTTGAAAAGGTGAGAAACCAGTTGCAGTCTTAACAGATGTTCGGTAGGCCCATAATGTCGAGTATAACATCAAATGCCAATTTGACTTGGCTGAGTTGATTGTTCACTATAGGACAGTCTTAAGAGATTTGTTTACAGCTTCCACCTGACCATTTGCTTGGGGGTAGTAGGGTGATGAATGTTCCTGCCGTAACCCAAGCTTTGATGTTAACTTGTTCATCATCTGGTTTTGAAAGTGACTGCCATGTTCAGTGACAATCTCCATTGGGATGCTAAACCTTGCTATTATCTAGTTGAATAAAAAGAGAGTTGCAATCTCTCCATCATCTTTAAATGTTGGCAAATCTTCGACCCACTTCGTGAAGTAGTCTACGTCTACGATGATGTAACGATGCCCCCTTGCTAAAGGAGGGTTGCATGTAGTATAATCAATCCCTCACTTAGTGAAGGGACCAACTGTGATGACAAGAAACATGGGAGTGGGATGTGCCCTCATCTTATGAGAGAAGATTTGGCACGGGTGGCACTTCTTGACCGATTTGATACAATCTTTGATAAGTGTCAACCAGAAGTAACCTACTCATAGAATATTTTGGGTTGTTGCCAACCCAGACAAATGACTGCCACAAGCTCTGGTATGGAAATCGTTAAGAAAGATAACTGCTTCTTCATGAGTGAGACATCAACGCAGGATGTAGTCTACACCTCTCTGATACAATGTATCATCGAGTATGAGATAATTCTTAGCCTGATGGCGTATGCATTGACGCTCATCACGAGAAGCAAAGGTGGGGCACTTCAAAGTATGGAGATAGATAAGTATATCTCCATACCAGGGATCTGAAGAGGTGATCAAAAACATATCTCCTCAGATAGGTGACTCTTCGAGCACAATATCACCTGACTCAGACAGAAGTTTCGAAATAAGTTCTGCGAAGACTAGTGACTTTTTGGATTTCGTTGAAATGAAATCTAAGACAAACTTCTGGAGGATGACTATCCATCTACTGATCTTTCTACCTATTACCCATCATGTCAACATGTACTGAAATGGATTCACGACAGCAATGACTGTGGTCTTGCGAAACAGAACATAATGACGAAACCGTTGAACAACATGGACTGCTGCCAACGCAAGTTTTTCGATATGAGAATAATTGAGTTCTGGTCCTATGATGAAATATTCTGAGAACAAGTCATCTTCATGAACTAAGACCATGCCAATGGTTGACTCTGTTGCAGCCAGATATAATAATAAATCCTTGTTATAGTTAGGTGTCCGGAGCAGAGGGGCAGTTGTGAGTGCATGTTTCAATGCAACGAAAGAGAGTTGAGCAACATCATCCCAATAAAAAGGAATGTCTTTCTTAAGTAAGCGCATAAAACCCTTGGTGATCTCAGCATAGTTAGCGATGAAGCGTCTTAAAAAAATTTCCTTTCCCTGTAGACTTTGAAGTTGAAGGATTGTGTGTGGGGGGGTCAATTGAATTATTGCCTCAACCTGGAGAGGATTGACCATGATCCCTGTTGTTGACACTATGAAACCTAACAAACATCCTGATGTTATGCAAAAGCTACACTTGTTTGGATTCAAGCAAATCCGGAAGCAGCCACAATGCTCAAAGATAAGTCGGAGGTGTGTGGGATGATCTGTTCTCTTGCGAGATCAAGATGCTAAATCATCTAAATAGGCCTCGACTATATGCTTGAGGTCATGGAAATCAAAAGACATGGCCCATTGAAAGGTGGCTCCAGCATTTTTGAGACCAAAAGGAATCTTACGATACGTGAATGTACCCCATGGATAGATGAATGTTATTTTGTGCTGGTCCTCGGGTTTGATTTGTATTTGGTTATATCCCGAAAAACTGTCCATGAAAGAGAAGGCCTCTCAACCCACACATTCATCAATTATCTGATCGATGAATGGTGTGGGAAAATTATCTTTGGGACATGCCTTGTTCAAATAATAGAAGTCTGTACATACACGAATTGTGCCTTGTTTTTTATTGACCAGCACGGGGTTTGACACCCATTGGGTCAAATGGATAGAATAGATAAAACTGGACTTTAGCAGTTTCTCAACCTCAACCTTAATAGCTGATGCGTTCTTGGGGTTAACTGGACGAATATTTTGTTGGACAGGCTTGGCATATGGATAAGTTGTGATTTCATGTTCAACTATTTTTGGATCGATGTCTAGAATTTCCTCGTAAGACTAGGCAAAAACATCACGGAATTCTTTAAAAAGATCTGTGTAGATTTGAATCTTTCTAAGGGAGTAGTCATCTCCAACGAAAACATTCTCCATGATGCTAGGGTTTCGGGAGATATTGATCGGTAAGGTTTCAGCGATAGTTTCCATATTACCCTCAGCATAAACCTTGTGTGTAGCTAAGGGATTAATAGGACAAGACCTATCTCCTATCATAGTCAAGGTGAATTCTCCAGCTTTGATTCTTCTTATCTTTGGGAGGAAGTATGATCTGTGATGAAGATCTTCCCAGGGTTTGTCCAGATTAGTCATTACTTCAATTATAACTCCATCAGAGGGCAAGACTAAGTCTAATGAATCGGTGTTAGCGAGAGAACCCTGATCCCAAATAGGCTCTAGAAGTGGATCGAACTCTTGTGCAGGAGTTGGATCAGTGTTGGTTGAAGATTGCTGGACTAAAGAGTACACTACTTCAGCTACGGACAAGGGCACGGACATGCCCGGGTGTCCTGTCCCATCCATCATGGCCAATGGGGAAGGAAGTATCCATGGATCATCGAAGTAAGTCATGCAGAACGATGAAACTTGAAAAATCTCAACCTTATGGTGATTGGATATAAAATTGATATCGCCTTAAGGGGGCAGGTAATCAAAGGTACCCATTAAATATGGGCACAAACCAACCCCTACGTTGACCACGCCTTGTTGAGGATTATCAATCATCGGGACTATGGATGCCCCCAATGAACGGTCAGATCTGGAGAAATACAATTGATCGATGGTCACTATCCGGCCCTCGTGTGGAAACAACAAGACCTGGAAAACTGTAGCAACCACAGCTTGCATGGCATAAGTCCAACTCCTCCCTAACAAGAGGTTATATTCGAGGGGCACGTCAACTACTTCTACCTCAACACACATGGTCTTCCCTCCTAATTGCATTGGGAAAGAGGGAATGATACCATGTGGTCGGAATGAATGACTGTTGAAAGCAGTGAAGAGAGTAGGTGACAGAGACAAAATGGGCTGGCCAATGGCCTTCCAACATTCCAATGACATAGCGCATGTCAAGGCACCCTCATCAACCACCGTGTGGAAGATATTCTGAGTAAAAATTTTCATGGGATAAGCCACTACTATCTGAAATGCTACGTGGTAAGGCAGATGAGGTTTTAAGTCAGTTGTATCCAACATGATTGTACCCGGATTACAAGTCTTGGTAGATCCTAAAGCAATTAACAAGGCTTTCCTCTGGGAACGGCAGCTTCGGAGGACCTCCAAAGAAGACATCGCACAAGGAGTTTGAGATAAATCCTCCACCACAGAATAGTTTTGGGCATCCCTTCCGTTTGGGTTGTGAGAATCTTTTTTGAATGCGCCTTTGGGGATGTGTGTCATTGTTTTGCCCAATTTCTTCTCAATTTGTAGAGGAAGAGATGGGAGTTCGACTTCTTTTCCCTTCTCAGAAGTTCTTGGTTTACTATAGTCATGCACTCTAGTCGATATAAAAGAATCACCCTTCACGATATATACATTCGCGAATGCGAGGTTGTTCGAAGACGGAGAGGGTCCTTGGCTACCCCCTTCCGTGCTTATAGAGGCTTGGGTTAGATTTTTCTCATGTTGAAATGGATTGGTTAACACAGCAGGTTGTTGCTGCATCACAAACTTTTGGGCTTCTGCAAGCCAAGGACAGTATGTTTTTTATCCCCCTTACCCTTCTTTCATTGTTTCTTCTTTCCTTCAGGCTGCTGGGTGGCATTTGGATTAGTTGATTGTACTGTGTGTACATATGATGTTTTGGTAGGGGGAGCAGCCAAAGAAGTAGTTTGGTTAGCCGTTGTGTGATGTATAGACAATTGTTGCAACTACTTCATCAATTGCTCAGCGGGCTTTGTTTGTGCTGAACCAACAATACCATCGGCATGTGGTCCAGCTCTCTATCTGGTTTTATCAAGTATTGAGCATGGCACATCTGGAAAGATCTCGTATAATAAACCAGACTGAGAATAGATTAGCTCAAGTTTTTGAGCTCTCATGATGGCATCTTCTTCGAAAAATACTCTCGACATCGCGACATCTTTGGATAACTGTGGGACCAAAGACTGAAGGAACCACTCGAGCAGGAATGCTGGTGGGACTGGTACCTTAATTAAACTCTTTCGGCGTCACCATTATTGGATGTGATCAGAGATATGGTCTGCTTTTGTTTGTGAGAAATTGTCCAGCAATTCGGTGCCAACGTCGTATCTCACAGGTAACTGGAAATGGTTTAGGAAAGCCATCGCTAGTTCGCTGAAGGAAGAGTATCTTGAGAGATCGAGCTCAATGTACCATTTTGCGGCACTCCCAATGAGAGTACGTTGAAACAATCACAACTATACGGATTCGTCTTCAACGATTTAGATGAGCACCAAAGATGGAAGGTAGTCACATGATATCCTGGATCTTCGTTAGGCTTGGCTTCGAACTTTGGGATGTCTAAAGGCAACTTCATCGGCATAGGAGGCCAACATGGATCATGATAGATAGGTTCATTCAAAAACCTTGTCAAGTCTGGCAAATGCAAGGTTGCCAGGAAGGGTAGTTTGGGTTGTTGGTGATAACCTGGGAAAAAGGGGCCTAGAGTTTGGTTGGCACCAGGTTGCTAGGAAAAGTTTGGTTGCTGGCCTAGGTTCTGGTAAAAACCATGGCCATGGCCAGTGTATGGATTTTGTGTGTGAGGAGACATCATAGACTGATTTCCAAAATAGGACACAGATGGTTGGGTATGCATTACATTCGAAGGACTTTGGGAAGGGTTGCCCCATGCCAGTCTCGTGGGGATAGGCATAGTAATTTCTCCGAGGTTCCATTGATTGTGAAAAGAATTACCCCATATCGACATTCTTGATGAGGGAATGGATCCCTGCCAAGAATTCCAAGGCCCTGATGCAGAAGAAGTTCTTGGGTATGCCCCCTGTGCAGGAATAGTACCCTGCATAGGATTAGGTTGTCTGAAACCGGGGTTGCCCCCAGTTGGGAAAGTAGTTGATGAAAAGGCGTTGTTACCAAACGCACCGAACAAAGAAAACGGCTTCAAACCTACCGGCATATTATGCAAAGGTGGTCCTTGACTCCCCACTTGAAGTAAACTATGGTGTGCAGGTGGCCCGGTGGATTGCTAATGCATGCCACCGAGCGAAGGGGACGAAAAAGGTATATGACCTCCCCCGTAAGGGAAAGCATTAAAAGGAGTAGGAGTTACCCCCATGTGTCCTTGCAGAGGAGTGTTAGAGCTCCCTAACCCCAGACCTAAAGTCTGTGAAGTGGAGTAGGAAAGTACAGGACTTGTACCTGAACTAGGCATCCCATATGAGAATGGAGGGCCTGTTGCACTTGGTTGGAAAGGGGTTGTGGCCGCCGCCAGAGATGGGATCAGACCACTGTGTGATGTAGAGGCGGTCGAGACCATGGTGGCTCGGACCGGTATGGTGGGTTAGGAGGTGGAAACTCTCCTGTGGTGATAAACAAAGTGGGAATTGAAGAATTCCCAGAAGGAGTAACAACATTTGTTTCCATTGCTACGTGCAACACTGTCTGGCACTCGTAAGGATGAATCGGTACGGTGATGGGTGTCAAAAGATCAACGGTTGAGGTTTCATGTGGACCAAGAGCTTGCGCTCCAAAGTCTAAAACAGTTGATTCCTCCGGATGTTGGTCGGGCACAATTTCATGTGACCTGGTTGCTTCAAAAGACCCTTGTTGGTCTAGCTTTTGCCTTAGTGGTGGCGGGGGTGGCTCCACTGTAACCGGTGACAGGCCCTGAAGCCTTCGTACCCTGCATAGGAATAGGTTTTCGAAAACCAGGGTTGCCCCCAGTTGGGAAAGTAGCTGACGAAAAGGTGTTGTTACCAAATGCACCGAACAAAGAAAATGGTGTCGAACCTATAGGCATATTATGCAAAGGTGGTCCTTGACTCCCCACTCGAAGTAAACTATGGTGTGCAGGTGGCCCGGTGGATTTTTGATGCGTGCCACCGAGCGAAGGGGATGAAAGAGGTATATTACCTCCCCCGTAAGGGAAAGCATTAAAAGGAGTAGGAGTGCCCCCCATGTGTCCTTGCAGAGGAGCGTTAGAGCTCCCTAACCCTAGACCTGAAGTCTGTGAAGTGGAGTAGGAAAGTACAGGACTTGTACCTGAACTAGGCATCCCATATGAGAACGGAGGGCCTGTCGCACTTGGTTGGAAAGGGGTTGTGGTCGCCGCCAGAGATGGGATCGGACCACTATGTGATGTAGAGGCGGTCGAGACCATGGTGGCTCAGACCAGTGATGGTTGGTTAGGAGGTGGAAACTCTCCTGTGGTGACAACCGAAGTGGGAATTGAAGAATTCCCAGAAGGAGTAACAACATTTGTTTCCATTGCTACATGCGACACTGTCTGGCACTCGTAAGGATGAATCGGTATGGTGATGGGTGTCAAAAGATCAGTGGTTGAGGTTTCATGTGGACCAAGATCTTGTGCTCCAAAGTCTAAAACAGTTGATTCCTCCGGATGTTGGTCGGGCACAATTTCATGTGACCTAGTTGCTTCAAAAGACCCTTGTTGGTCTAGCTTTCGCCTTAGTGGTGGCGGGGGTGGCTCCAGTGTAACCGGTGATAGGCCCTGAAGCCTTCGTGACTGATGGAGCTCATGATCCTCCACTGTGTGAGAATATCAAAGACACTCTAGGGAAGTCTAACCATTCAAAAACAACACGCACTAAAAAGTCCCTACAAGATAAGACAAGCAAACACTAAACTAATTGGAAGAACAATTATAACAACCAACACTAGAGAAACTTACTGGTGAAAGTGAAACTCGAACATGGAAGAAACATCTGGGTATACTCTACAAAGAGTGCCCCGATGTCTGTCCTAGGTACTGCGGTATACCCCCGTAGTCACCTGTGTATATCCCTAAAAAGATAAGCAACTAGGTTTCCAGTGTGCAAACAGTCATCAGGAGGGTACAATCAAAAGTCGGGTAGACCACAATGAGCAGTGTATCAAGCCTGAAACCTGTCAAGGGTATCGAAAGAAAATGGTTTGGAAGATGACTGAGGACCTCGAATGGATTCGAGACCCATGAAGCCTCGTGGCAAATGCAATCAACCGAATCCCAAAACAAGCCCTCTATATGTGTTCTCCACTACGATTGATCCAGCTTTGGAGGGGTTATCTCCGCTACCTTTCCGCACGCGACCTCGTGTTTATCCCCTGTGTTAGAGGGGCGTCCCGAATAACTTTCACGATACTAGAATTTGACACTCCCTAACTCAGACTCCAATGTTTGATTTTAATGGCCTTGAAGAGTTTCCTCTCCAACCTAATCCAAGGCCCTAATCCTGAACTAGTTGGTTAACCCTACAAACATAAAATTCTAATGAATTTTAGATTTAGCATTAATTTTATGGCTTTTCTTATGTCAGAGGTTATGAAAGTGAAACTAGTGATGTTTGAAAGACGAAAGTAAAAAAAAAGAAACAAAAAGCTGGAAACAAAAACCTTCACTTAACGCAAATTTTCAACAAATTTTCAAATTTAAAAAAAAATTCTAAGATCTTTTGAACAAAAAACTCAAAGCAGGATTTCAGTCGACTATGAGCTACTTACGATCTAAGTAAACTGTCAAGAAATTATGAAAGAAAAGACTTTTCCCTTGTTACTAATTTAAAACAACACTTTTCAACCAAACAAAGAAATGAAAGATTTTTTTTTATTTGACTGCTCAGAAAGAAAAAAGGAAAAATATCAACAAGTCAAAAACCAAGAAAAACTTCTGGCCTAATTGTAGATTGCAAAGAATCACTTCAAGAAATCATGAACTAGCAACTTAAAAAAGGACTCTCACACTTGTCTAAAAACCCTAAAGAAAATTTTGATGAAATCTTTTAAATGAAAAAAGAAAGATATGGCTGAGATCAAACCTAATCCACTGACTTCTAGGACAGAGATTCAAAAAACTTGAGAGGTATAACTCTTTTCAAGGGAAAGGATGACTGCCTCACCCTCAACAAAAACTATCCTTCACAAGCACATTGTTGACAATTCGACAACAAGCATGTGCATGCGAGCTGTGTAGAGCCAGAGGGTGTGTACATGTGTTTTGGCCTTATACAGACCACGTATATCTCTAAAACTTCGAAACAAATAAAAACAAACAATCCAAACCAGGAAGAGACCACTGATACTGAGAACCAGGATTTCTTGAAGGCTTAGACACTTTCTTTAACAGAAAAAAGAAAACAATGTAAGGAAAAATTCATAGAACAAACCAATATGAGGTGAACCGTAAGCTATAGACTACAAACAACAAAGACTAGAAAGAGTTCCAGAAAACCCCTGAGAATGACTGATTCTGACAAGGAAGAGGATGACTGCCTCAAAAATTTTCTGGAATCATACATGCTACTGTTACTTCTTCAGCTAGTGTTTACACGCAGGCTATAAGAAAGTAGGGCGTGGGTACACATGTGCAAACCTTATGCAGGCTGCATGTACCTCTGTGGGTCTTCGAAAAAAATATAGTCAAGCAAAGAAACAGAGATAGCTGGTATGGAAGACCAGAATCTCTGTTAGCTCAAACTTTGCATAAACTTCAAAAACATGAAAGAAAACCAGTCTTTTTAAAAATACCCAAAAATATTCCTAGGAACCCTAGAGAGTTCCCCAGTATGGTCGCCAATTCTGTTGTGGTGGGAAATCCCCCTACGGACTAACATTTAGGGTTATATTATGCATGCAGATGAGACAGAAAGAATCCTACTTTCTACCGTCGTCCCAGACCTAATCCCCATTTGTTTTAAGAAAATACATGGTTAGATGAACATACCTTGTTTCGGGTGTTCGATGTCGATCCTTCTTCATGCTTTATCTCTTGTTGGCAGCTCTCCCCCCAAGGCTGACTTGCATACAAAACAAGAAACAAGCTATACATGCATTTTACCTACAGATTAATGGGTTAGAGATTCAAACATATATTCAATAAACTATGAAGAACTCATATAGTGGGACGAGAAAAACATTTCTTTATTAATTTTAATGAATCAACTTACAATGTCGAGACCATCCACCACTCCACAAACTTGATCCTGGGCTCATCTTCAACTGCCCTCCAACTTCTTTGCTCTGTATCTCTTCTTGCACATGGATGGCTAAAGGGTTGGGACAATGGGAATGTGCAATTGGGTAGAGTTTCTTTACTATTATTCTCCTCCTTCAAATGGGACCCCTAACCCTTATTTTATAGGCTAGAAGAAGCTAGGTATTTGGATGAACCCTCAACCATGCATGGCTGGAAGGTTTAGTTAACTTACCCAAAGCTATGTGTTCCATCGGCAACTTTCCTTTTTTTGTGTTGTTGTAGGTACACGCGGGATGTTTTGGGTCAGCTAGCATGTACACGCGTGAAGTAATGGAGTAGGGCACGTTGGCCCTTATAAAAGAGGTTTTTAAGGAGAGTTGTTCAATAGTGATTTTGGCAAAAAAAAATCTGAGATGGCCTGATGCCAGGTAAGCATGTCTGGTGCAAATTAGGGTTATAACAAGGAACTATCAATTGCTCAGGAAAATGCAATAATATCAATATTACTATGGGGAAATATGTAATGAATAGTCCAATGATTTCTATACCCATGGGTGATGTTGATGTTGTACTAGGAATCCAATGGTTACAATCATTAGGAACAATGGCTTTTAATTTTCATGAAATTTTCATTGGAAGGAAAAGAAATTGAGTTAAGAGGTATCACAGGTAAACCCGGTAAGGTGATAAGATCTAATGGCATGAAAAAATTATTGAAAAAGGGGCATCAAGGTGTTATTGCAAAACTATGCTCACTAGATGTGCAAACATCTAAGCCATCTATTCCTCAAGATCTCCAAGGGATCATTGATAATCACTCCAAAGTATTTGAATATATTCCCAAAGGTATTCCACCCACTCGAAATCATGATCATGAAATTCACCTAATTCCTGGGAGTGTTCCTTCTAACATCTGGCCATACATATAACCTTATGCCCAAAAGAGTGAAATTGAGTGCATGGTTGAAGAAATGTTAGAGGTTTGCATTATTAGACCTAGCCAAAGTTCTTACTCTGCGCCAGTGGTAATGGTATTCAAGAAAGATAGCTCATGGCGTATGTGTCCAGATTATAGAGAGCTCAACAAGATCACTATTAAAGATAAGTTTCCTATTCCCGTCATTGATGAATTGTTAGATGAACTACATGGAGCAATCTATTTCACAAAATTGGATCTTCTTTCAGGGTACCATCAGATTAGAATGAAGGAAGAATATATCCCAAAAACAACATTTCGAACTCATGAAGGCCATTATGAAGTTTTGGTCATGCCTTTTGGCCTTACAAATGCACCTTCCACATTCCAAGGGTTGATGAATTCCATTTTCAGGCCCTTCCTTCGAAAATTTGTGTTAGTATTTTTTGATGATATACTAATCTATAGAAAGTCTTGGGAAGATCATGTGCAACATGTTGACAAGGTGCTACAACTACTAAAGGATCAACAACTATATGCCAACCCATCCAAATGTTTCTTTGGAGTGAAGGAGTTAGAGTATTTGGGTCATATTGTATCTCTTGAAGGTGTTAAGGTATAACCTAACAAGATTAAGGCCATGATGGACTGGCCGATTCCCAAAACATTGAAGAATCTTAGAGGATTTTTTGGATTTGACAGGTTACTACCGCAAGTTTGTTCGACACTATGGAAGAATAGAAACACCTTTAGTGACATTAACTAAGAAAGATGCATTTTCATGGAATCCAGAGGCAACTAAATATTTTGAACAACTTAAAGAGGTGATGTGAAAATCTCCTGTATTGGCCACTCCAGACTTCACAAAAACCTTTATTGTGGAATGTGATGCCTCAAGTGTTGAAAGATTGGTTGTTGTCATTGATGTCAACCCTAGTCATGGGTTTTGGACCGCAAGATTGATAAAGGTATTTGGACATGAAGGACAATGCACATGCATATAAAACACTCATGAATGGATAGCATACATCATCTTGTTTCTGGTGGTATGTGGCACATCACATGGATCCTCATGGTTGAGGAGAAATGAATTTTTGAAGATGACAAAGTGAATTGAAGAAGGAAGTACATGTAGGCCCTGAAGATAATTAAAGAAAAGAATTACAAAATAAGAAAGTGTTAGGTCGGCCCTAATGTTAAAATGAAATGACATAAATGGTATAAATAAACATCATTATACATTCATTTTGATACAAGTTGAATTTTAGAGGAAATAAGAAGTAAAGAAGGCTGGATTTCAAGGGAGGATGAAGTCTTTTGGTGATGTGTTCTAAGGTATGTTATTTTCAGGTCATCTTACCATTTTTTATATAACTTTTTTTATATAATGATTCAGATGGTGAAATCTCTATGGTATTGATAAGACATAAGAAGGTACCTCTGGTAAAAATTTCATCTCTTGATTCACTATAATTATGGATATACACTTTGTGGAATATAGGGTTTGTGACCAGTCTTGAAGCTAGTCAATAAACAAGTGTTCCGAGTAAAAAAGTAATAATGTATTCATCGAGAATCCAAATGATGTGAGAAAAACTTCATTGGAAATAGTATAAACTTTAATTTTGTGTGTGTGAGTTTTAGAATCGGATGTTAAATATTGAGCATGGGGAATTCTGTAGAAGTTCGGTCTCCTGAATAGACCATAATTGAATAAAGTCTACCATTCTTTTAATAACTTCTTTTTGGGGAGGATTCAAGGAGTGAAACTTGGAGGAGTTTCATAGAATACATTGAGTAATATTATATATAGGATCAGAGTAC
This sequence comes from Picea engelmannii, assembly GCA_009831015.1. NCBI lineage: Eukaryota > Viridiplantae > Streptophyta > Pinopsida > Pinales > Pinaceae > Picea > Picea engelmannii. Next base: position 389,435 of record ML782398.1, read on the forward strand.
TCCAAAAATTGAAGAATTGCAGAAATTGAAGAAGTCTCGGGAAGCATTATCAGGTTCTATGTGATGATTGGTTGATGGTGATGATTTAATGTAAAGTTTTATTATCTCTCATATATTCTTGGGTGGAAGG
>ML782398.1:394465-544094 GCA_009831015.1 Picea engelmannii
TTTTAAGACTACAACCATACAAACAGATGTCCCTCAAGAAAGCCAAAAAGGATAATAAATTATCACCAAAGTACTATGGCCCTTATAAGGTGTTGCAAAAGATTGGTACTATGGAATACAAATTGGAGTTGCCTGCATCTTCACGAGTAGACCCAGTTTTCCATGTTTCATGCTTAAATAAGGTTATAGGCGACAAGATCCCAGTTCAAACTATATTGCCAAAACTTGACGAGGAAGTAAAAATCATATTGGAGCCTGACTCCATCACTAAAACAAGAGTTTGCCATATGAGGAATATATCCATTTCAGAGTATCTCATTAAATGGAGGAAACTACCAGCTGAAGATTCCACTTGGGAATATGAGTCTTTTATACAGAAGCATCCAGACCTACTCAAGAATTGCGGACAACACTTGTCTCAAGGGGAGGGGCATGTTAAGCCCTAATATTGGCTCATTACCCATTAATTGGGGCATATTACATTAGTAATGTTATTTTATTTATGTTGTCCTTATTCCATTAGTTGTAATTATACCTCCTAGTCTCCTATATATACAAAGGATACATTTTCATTTGGAATCATCTTGGAATTGTACATTTATGTGGTCATGAGGAGGTTTCCCCCTCGAAGAGGCTTATTATATGAATTTCTCTCTTTTTCAAGGTGTTGAGTACTTATTCTGAGGTTTTTCTATGTTATATTGATATCTGGTTCTTAACAAACTGACAAAAAGCGGTCACCATAGCTTTATTACTTATTCAGTAGGTAAACTTCTAGAGGGATTGAACTACTTCAGAGTTCGAGTAACCCAGAGTCCTGGAGTCATGAATAGTTGAATACTCAGAAAGTGGGAGATATTGTTCACCTAATCCTATGGTCCTAGCTCATGGACATGTGAATGTTATTAAGAAGAGAAGTGTGAATACACACTCCGGCGGAATTTTCTCTAGGAGAGTTGGAAGACTGCAAATTTTGGAGTCTTGAAATGACGAAGTCTCTGAGTAAACGAGAACCATCCATATCAACCTACAAATAAAACATGATCATCGATCTTGATAAGAGATTAAGCTCTCACTTGGGTTAGAATTTAGACACCACCCTCGGTTAGAGGTCAATGTCATATGTAAAGTGGTGATGATCTAAAGGGCCAATTGGGTTAACACCTGGTAATGATATATGGTCACTTGGTGAAATGAAGTGTCTGTAGAATAAAACATAAAATAATCCCTACACCTTATGTATCTAGTTATTGGTCACAATAGTTTGGTCATATAAAAAAAAAAGGGGAGTCACAAGCTAGCACATGTCCATTCCAGGTACAGGAAAATGAACCAGATAGCGAAGTAAAAACTTGATTCAAATTTATTGAGAACTGAGGATGCAAGGAAAGTGTAGGATTGAAATAATGAAGTCGATCCATGACTGTGATTGACTCTTAAAAGGTTGATCAACATATAGATGATAAAAAATTATCCCTTTCACAATATTCTATGAATAATAATAAAGGAAGCACAAATGGATATTAAGTCTGTAGTAACGATCCCATGGTCATTTGAAAATAATGGTTTGAAGGAGGTGCTTTTTTTCAAATATTCAAATCCAAAACAAGTAAAATAATCAGTGATGGGTTAAAATGCTGAAATAATTTGCAAGGGATTTGAATTCTTTAACAAACTATTAATATTAATAATAATAGTTTTAGTAAAACAGTATCGTAGAACAATAAAATAAAAACAAATGTGGAAATAAAACATAGAAGATACACAATACAATAGAGACACAAATATGTTTGGTTCACCAAGTGTGGGATATGTCCACCAAAGAAATTGTCAGGTCCTTTCTTTTTATTATCGAACAAATGAAGGGATACAACCTATAACACACCCATTGTAAATTCCTCTTATTTCTCTCACAATATCCTCACTCATAATACAATATTTGCAATGATACATAGCCACAATACATTTCCCTCATAAAAAGGATTTCCTTCTAGGGAAAAAAACCCTAACATAACTTCTACCATCATATATGTGACCTTATAATGAACGGTCCAGATTTACTATGAAATTAAAATATACATTTACAAGGCAATTTTTCCTTCAGTGGCTCGCTTGCCCCCGGACCCTACAAGAGGGGAAATCCCCCCCTGCACTACCCCGTGTGGAGGAGTGTACATTATTCCAGGGTGTAAAGTATTCATGCAGTATAAACATGGCTGAAAACAAGGACCTCTGAATCAGGAAGATAATCAGGCTCCAGAACCAACAATCTCCCACTTGGAGACTGATCTCAACAACTCTATCGTTGTTGTATCTGATGGACTATTATCCTTCTTGGACCTGGAAAATTTCTCATATTCACCTTCATGCTTGAAGACCAACTAAAACTGATAAGGAACTCATTTTCTCCTTGGTTAATCCCTTTGTTAACATGTCTGCAGGATTCTGGCTAGTTTGTATCTTTTCCAACTTCAAATATCCATCTTCCAAAACAGATCGTATGAAATGGTACCTCTGCTATATATGCTTATTCTTCGAATGGAAGGTTGAGTTCTTTGCAAGATGAATGGCAGTCTCTCTATCATAGTACAACCTATTATTCTCTTGCTTCTTTCCCAATTCCTCCATAAATCTATGTAACCAAATCATCTCTTTAGTAGCCTCTGTAGCAACAACATACTCTTCCTCTGTTGTTGAAATTTCAACAACCTTTGTAGCTTCGAAATCCAAATTACTGTTGTTCCACCTATAGTAAAAACATACCCTGTGGTGCTCCTCCTGCTATCTGTATCACTTGTGATATTTAAATCAACATATCCCTGTAGAACAGTGTCTGAACTTCCAAAACATAATGCATGAGTAGAAGTACCTCTCAAATACCTAAGAATCCACTTTACTACCTCCCAATGTTATTTAACTGGAATGTTCATATACCCTCTCATAACTCCCACTGCATGTGCAATATATGGTCTTGTGCAAACCATCGCAGACATCAATTTTCCAACTGTTGATGAATAAGGGACCCTGGACATGTATTTTATCTCCTCTTGTGTCTTTGGACACATTTCCTTAGTTAATTTGAAATGGTTGGAAAAAGGTATACTAACTATTTTTTCATTCTACATTCTAAACTTCTCCAACACCTTTTCTATGTACTCACCCCGAGACAATGTTAATTTGTGATTTTTCATGTCTCTTGTTATTCTCTTACCAACGATTTTCTTTGCAGCATCAAAATCCTTCATCGCAATTGAATTAGATAATTTCTTATTGAGCACATTTATATCTTGCATACTATACCCTGCAACAAGAATGTCATCTACATACAATAGCAATATAATATAACTTCCATTTTCTAGATTTTTAAAATAAACACAGTGATCAGAATGACATCTACAATAACCATGTTCTGTCATAAACCTGTCAAACTTCAAATACCACTTCCTTGGAGATTTCTTTAGGAAATACAAACTCTTATTCAACCTTCATACCAAATTATCCTTCCCTTTGACCTCATACCCCTATGGCTACTGCATATAAATCTCTTCCTCCAAATTCCCATGGAGAAAAGTTGTCTTTACATCTAACTGTTCAAGATGCAAATCTTATACTTCCACAAGACTTAAAATAGTCCTAATTGAAGTCATTTTAACAACAGGAGAAAATATTTTATCAAAATCTATACCTTTCTTTTTTGCAAACCCCTTTACAACAAGTCTAGCCTTGTACCATTTTTTTCCTCCATCTTCTTTCTTCAACTTGTAAACCCATTTTTTCTGCAATGCTCTTTTTCCTGCATGCAACTGAACCAAATCCCAAGTCTGTTTATTTACCAGGGAATCCATTTCCTCTTTCATGCCTTTCTCCCACTTCTTTTTAGTGTCTACCTGTATTGCCTCTTCATAACATTCTGGTTCAATAGAATCAGTCAACAATAAATAATACAATGAAGGAGAGTATCATTCAAGGGGTCTACTTAACCTGGTAGATATTCTAACAACACATGCAAGAGTTTGAGGTACTTTTTTCTCCTTTTGTTGCACTGTGTATTCTGGTTTTTCTTTTTCTTGTATCTTTCCCTGCAATTGATATTTGTACATGACCTTCTCATTGAATATGACATCTCTACTCCTAATGATTTTGTGATTTTCATAATCCCATAAGCAATAACCAAAATCATTAACATTGTATCCAATAAATGTACACTTCTTGAATTTTTCCTCAAGCTTTATTCTATTTTATTTATCAATATGGAAAAATGCTTCACAACAGAAAGTCTTCAAAAAAGAATAGTTTACCTTTTTACCTGTCCATGCCTCCTCTGTAACTCTACCATCCAAAGATATTGAAGGTCCTCTGTTTACTAATTAAACAACAATATCTACAACATCTACCCAGAAATGTAGGGGAAACCAACATGCAATTTCATACTCCTTTCTTGCTCCATGATTGTCATCTTCATCCTTTCTAACACACCATTTTCTTGTGGTTCTCCTGGAACTTTATTCTCTCTATGAATCCCATGGTATGAACAATAATCATCAAACTACTTGCTTCAATATTCACCTCCATTTTCTGATCTGAGACACTTCAACCTTTTTCCTGTCTCATTATCAACCAAAGCTTTCCATCTCTTAAAAGTATCAAAAACATCATACTTTTGTCGAATGTGATAAACCAAAGTTTTTCTAGTTGCATCATCAATAAAAGTAACATAATAATGAGAGCCACCAAGAGATGATACTTGATTTGGTCCCCATACATATGTATGCACAAGCTCTAACCTTTCACTCTTATTTTTGTTTCCAACTCTGAGAAATATGACTCTCTTCTGCTTTCCATAAACACAATGCTGACAAAAATCCAAATCAATTTGTTTAAGATTTGGAAAAAAATTATTTTATGAAGTATTTGCATCCCCTTCTCACTCATGTGTCCAATCCTATGATTCCAAAGTGTTGTATCCACTCCTGTAGAAGTTGAAGAGATAGAAGAGACAGTGTTACCAGTACATAAATATAATGTACCTACCTTCTCTCCTTTTTCTATCACCAATAATCCTTTGGTGACCTTCCACACCTTATCTTTAAATAAAGATATACAACCTTCACTTTCCAACTGGCATGTTGAAATTATATTTTTCCTTAGATCTGGAACATGTATTACCTCTTTCAACAACCATTGGTTTACATTCCTTTTCTTTATTTTTACCTTTCCCATTCCAACAATTTTGCATGGTGCATCATCACCCAAATGAACCTATCCAAAATCACCTTGAACATAATATAGAAAATGTTTCTTATGGGGTGTGGCATGAAATGAAGCCCCTGAATCTACTACCCAAGACTCATAAATATTATCTACATAAATAATCAAAGCATCTTGTAACACATCACCTGTTACATTTGCTTCCTGATTTTTCTCCTGTTGTCCATCTCTTTGTTTCTTTGGAGCTTTGCAGTCTTTCTTCAAATGTCCTATTGTAACCTGGGTCTACATCCCCTGCTTCTCCTCTCTTTTTCCCTATGCATTCATCATTTTTTCCTTTTTCTGGTGGTTAAGTCAGTTTCCCACTACTGAATGTCTTGGCCCTTATTCATTTTTGAGTCTTCACACATTTCTTCTTATGATTTTTTGAAAGGATAAAATACAGTCATATTTGTTTCGGAATGTTTGTCATCACGTGCACCATTTATTGATCTCACCGCAGGTCTGCCAATCCTTTTCTATGCATAGGAAATTCTTGTGCACATGACGCAGCCATCCAGAGTAGCAAATCTCAGGCTCAGAGTGTAGGAATAGACAGGTTAATTTTCGACGACGGAGATCCATCAGGTCAAATAGATCAACAGATCTCATCCATTCAGGTTCTAGAATTGCATGGCTTTTAATAATAAGTTCAAAGTACTAATTTCCTGAAGACCCAAAGCCTCCAAAGAGACGAAGAGCCGAAGTCCCGAGAACCTAACACATCTCTTTGGCAATTCTCCTTCGAGATTTTTCAAGCATAACACTCATAACACATCTCTTTGGCAATAACACACACGGAAGAATATCATTCAGTTCATGGATTTTCCTCTGGGAGGTTTTTCATGATTCACACTTGAAACTCCCAAAGCCCGAACTTCTGAAGAGAATATGGATCGTTCGTCAGTCAAGAAATGCGGCAGCAGATCATTCACTTTGGGGATTTTCCTCTGGGAGGATTTTCATGCTTCACATTTGAAACTCCTGAAGCCCAGACTTCCAAAGAGAATATGGACCTTTCGTAGGTCACGACATGCGGTAACAGATCATTCACTTCGGGGATTTTCCTCCGGGAGGTTTTTCATTCTTCACATTTGAAACTCTCGAAGCCTAGACTTCCAAAAAGAATCTAGACCACTCATTCATGATGACACATGGTAGCATATCGTTCACTTCAGATATTTTCCTCTGGGAGATTTTCATGCTTCACATTCGAAACTCCCAAAGCACGTGACACACTCATCAGTCATGACACGTGGCACACTCATTAATCCTGACACGTGGTGCACTCATCAGTCCTAACACGTGGTGCACTCATTAATCCTGACACGTGTCACACTCATCCTAGGTCATATGGTTGTGACATTCGTCCATTTCCATGTGACACATGTCACCCTTCTTTCCATGAAACATAAACATCCATGACATCATATGACGTCAGGCCCCCACGTCACTTCGAAGATTTTTCATGTTTCACATTTGAAAGTCTCGAAACCTGGATATCTGAAGAAAATCTAGATCGTTCATTGTTCACGACATGTGGCGACAGATCATTCACTTCAGAGATTTTCTCCGGGAGAATTTTCATGCTTCACATTCAAAACTCCTGAAGCCCGAAAGTCTGAAGTGAATCTGGACCATTGATCTCAAGTCAACGAGAACCGTTGATCCTTGTAGCAGGTAAATATCACTCGAATGTTAGAGCGTAATCATATCGACAACCATACTTCATTGTAGGAACGCAAACTGCCCACACGTTTATTTTCTAGAGAGGTCCCACAAATTTAAACCATGGTATTGTTGGAAGGGTATGTGGTAGCTTGTGGGGGATTGCGATCCCAAAGGTGATGTGGACCCAAACTGCCCTCAACGACTTCTGCAATCACGTGCTTATATGACACCGCGTTGCATCCACATCACCTCCACTCATCCAACTCACTACTCTCTCTCCTCTCACCACCCGACACTAGTCCTCCACTCACCTCTATTGTATCCACATCTCCTCTCACCTTTCTACCTATCTTCACAGGTCATATACCCTCACATCCGCTTATCCCATCTCTCCATTGGATGCTCACCTCGACATCTCCCCTCATGACTGTTGGGCCATCAAAAATTCCAGTGAATCTATTTCATAGGTACAAATGGTAGATGACGGGGTCGACGTAGAGTGCAGTTAGCTTCTGAAAGCTCAGGCACAGACAAAGAGCTAAGTCTCAGTCATAGGTCGATGCAGATTAGTTCCAAAACACTTCAGCAGACTCTGCTCATATGGCCAGTTATCTCAAGTGGCCTCCAACAGCTCGTAGGCATGCAATTACTCAACACAGAGCCCTTCTCTATCACTCTAAGGCCTATTTTCTGCCAAATTTAGTTCCTCCAACGCATGCATCAATTCTGTCGCAGAGGCAATAGTAGTTTTATTTGTTTAAGTCCAACATTTTCCTAGATTGGATGAAAGAGTGGTCTTTTGTGTGTGATAAAAACCACTCTTGTTGATTAAGTCTAGTGTCTTAGTAAAGTTAATTATTTTATTCACGAATAGTTCCTTAAATTTAGGACTCAGTCCCCTAAGGACGAGAGCCTCTGCAATTCTTTTAAATAGTTAGTTTTTGGATATTGTAAGCTCGGCGTTTTTAGGAAAGGTCGGATTTTTTGAGGATAGAATAGCAATACAAAAGATTGGTTGGATCCGTTTTATTCATGGATTAAATATCTCTACCTAGTGAACATACTCTTGATGACAGTGTTTCGTTCAACTCTTCATGTGTTTTCATTATTATATTGAATACAGTTTTTGATTTGTGCAACATGCATTTCATTTCCTTTTAGCTATTGTACGACTTATTTTTACTTATATGCAACCTGTCAAATAGATAATGCTTTGGTGAAGATTCATTTTCTACAACCTATGGGATTTATTGTGTTTTGATACATTTTTTATGTCTTGAAATGATATTTTAAGTATTGAACTTCTTGCAGTAGATTATTCATTGAGTATTTTGTTGTTTCCCTCTTTTTTCTATTATTTCACTAGTCTGTCATTAGTGTGCCATCATCCAAGGAGGGCCCTAATCCATATTGTTCTGCCAACCCAACCTTGTCTTTGTCTTGATAGAATAACCCTCTAACCAACCAAAAAAAGGTTAAAATAAACAATCATTCTAAACTGATAGGTGGCCTAGCTTTTCCCTTTAGCAGTCAGGTGTAGACCTTAGGACCAATATGTCCTCTCTTCCCACAATTCCAACACTCTATATTTCCAAGTTTGGATTTAGATCTACCCTTCCTATAATTCCCACAGTTCCCTGATCTCTTTCCTCTATCCTTTTTTCTTTTCCTATTATCCATGTTTAACGCATTACCTGATGTCTCACCAATGATTTTCCGTTGCATTTCCTCACTAAGTTTAACACCAACAACATCATCAAATTTTAGAGTGTTTGAACTAGAGATAGAGTTACTTACAACCATGACCAAGTTGTTCCATCTTTTTGGTAACGAGCAAAATATTAGAAGAGCCCTGACCTCATCATAAAATTCCACTTTTACATAACTTAGTTGATTAGTAACCATATTAAATTCATTTAAATTATCTGCAATAGACCCACCTTATGAAATATTCATATTAAATAATCTCTTCATTAGAAATACCTTATTGGACGTTGATGGTTTTTCATACACTTTATCCAATGCATCCATTAGCTCCTTCGCTATATTTTGTTTGGAAATATTGAAATCCACTGACACTTCTAGGCTCAGTCATATCATTCCTAGTGCCTTTCTGTCAAGAACCTCCCATTATTTGTCCTCCACGGCCATCGTCTTCTTTTCTATTCCACCCAATGATAGGAATAGATCCTTCTAATATAAATAATCTTTCATCTGATCTTCCATAACTGGTAGTTTTGGCCGTTAAATTTCTTGATCATAAACTTTCCATATTCCGTGATTTCTCCCAGTCGAACCAGGAACCCTCTTTTCCTGCAAGTTGACCTTGCTCTGATACCATTTTTTATTAAAACATGATCACAAAACAATAATAAGAAAAAAAAAGTGGAAATAAAACATAGAAGATACACAATACAATAGAGACACATATATATGTGGTTCACCCAGTGTGGGCTACGTCCACTAGAGAAATTGTCAGGTCATTTCTTTTTATTATCCATCAAATGAAGGGATACAATCTACAATACACCCATTATAACTTCCTCTTCTTTATCTCAAAGTCTCCTCACTCAAAATACAATATTCATAATGATACATAGCCACAATACATTTCCCTCATAAAAGAGGGTTGCCTTCTAGGGAAACAAAACCTAACACAACTTCTACCTTCATATATGAGACTTTATAATGAATGGTCCAGATTTACTATGAAATTACAATATATATTTACAAGGAAATTTTTCCTTCAGGGGATTCACCCCCGAACCCCCAATGGGAGCCTGCTTGCCCCCGAACCCCGTAGGAGGGGCAAGCCCCCCATGCACTCCCCTGTGTCGAGGAGTGTATATTCTTTCGGAGTGTAAAGTCTTCATGGGGTATAAACACGACTGAAAAAAAAGATCTCTGAATCAAGAAGATAATCAGGATCCACAACCAACAAATATAAGTTATTATTCTTAGTTTAAATGAAGAGGTGTAATGGTTCAAACAAAGGGAAACAATTCTTCAAATCTCACACCAGTTGAAATATTATATAAATAGGAATATATGGTGATAAGAAAGTGTCTCTTCAATCCAGATGAGAAGATCAAAAGAAGAAGAAGAGTCCAAGAAGGAAATATGGAAATACTCATGTAGTGTGGGTGGGACGAAGGAGAAAGGAAGGATTCATATCCTTTTCTAAGTGTGAAAATAAGGGAGTTGGTGATTCCTATGGTTCGTTCCCTAAAATAAGGGAGTTGGTGCTTCCTAGGGTTGGTGCCCTAAAACAAGGGAGTTGGTTCTTCTTGGGGTTGGTGCCTTAAAACAAGGGAGTTGGTTCTTCCTAGGGTTGGTTCCCTAAAGAACGGTATTTGTTTCTCCAAGAGTTGGTTCACTAAAGAGGATTGGTGTCCTTCACAATAAAACATTATTCTTTATAAACTTTGTAATTATTGTTAAAGTACACTTATATAATTAATTCTTAAATACAAGTTCATTGTTGATCTATTGTGATGATAAATATAATAAAAAAGTAATAAGGATTCACCCCCCCCCCCCTCAGTGTTTCCAACACAAACACCAAATCCCTGTGCATGCAAAAAAAATCCATCCTTTTATTCCATAAATTATAGTTCTAACCATCAAATATTGGTTCTCTAGTCTTAGTGTATTCCATGAGCTCCTTCCAGTGGCTAGACTGCTTCCTGAAGGACCTTCTTTGATACCAATCGTTGGAATACTGAGAGGGGGGGTGAATTAGTATGAGAACAATATGTAATTTTAATCATAATATGAAATATCCAATAAATATCACAAGCATTCAAAAGACCATAATTCAATTCATAGACAACACATAAACACAATACGCCATAATTTTACGTGGAAACCCAATGTGGGAGAAAACCACATAATTATTTTCTTATTTATCAAAGAGTACATTCATTGGAAGTACCAACTTCCTATTTCTCCAGCTACAACTAGAAGGAGGCTCCAACCCCCTATTTACAGGCTGCAACTTGAAGGAATCTCCAACTCCCTAACTTACTGGCTCCAACTACAAGGAGGCTACAACCCCCTTTCTTTTCCCCATACAACCGCCCTGAATTATAAATATATACCAATCTGTCACTACCTTTGTCACTGATAACCTGTTGTTGTTTTTGTCTCTGATATTTCTGTTGTTGTTACCAATAACAATATCTCATCAAGACTTCAATTACACACAGCTCATATTGAGATTCACAAGAGAATTATCCAAATCAAATTCTTATGAATCACTAAGACATACCTATTCTTGATTTCTTCAGAATACTCACCCTAACATGTTGGATAACTGAGAGGGGGGGTGTATCAGTAATAGTGTAGTTGAATCCTTTTTCACCATAAAATGAAAGTGTTATATCAATGTAGCATTATCATCCAATAGTTGCAGAGTAAATAAATAATGAAAAAATGAGAAATCATACACATACAAAGTACACCAATGTTTTACGTGGAAACCCAAAGAGGGAGAAAACCATAGAATTCTTTTTATTATATTTCTTTAAGAATTACATTCATTCGAAGCACCAACTTCCTTTGTTTTCTAGCTAAAACAGGAAGGAGGCTCCAACCCCCTAGTTTCTCAGGCTACAACCCGAGGGAAGCTCAAACTCCCCAATTCTCTGGATACAACCAAAAGGAGGCTACAACCCCCTATGTTCTCTGGCTACAACCACATGTCTTTTCCTCATACAATCGCCCTGAAATATAAGAAGAATGATGGAACCATTGTCACACTATCACTGCGAGATATAATGATGTAAACCTATACCAATCAACCTGTAATCAACCTATACCATAAACAAGTGAATCAACCATGCACCAACCTGTACCAAACAACCTGTAATCATCTTGTACCATAAACAAGTGCATCAACCATGCACAAAACTGTACCTCAACTTGTACCATCAGCGAGTGCATCAACCATGCACCAAATATGTAGCAATCAAGCATCAAATACACATAAACAATGACTCATCAAGATGTACCAACATCATCAACTATACACCTCATGTATGTGCCAACTCATCAACTACTTGTCTCAACCATGTACCCAACATGTACCCCAACCAAAATCCCTCATCAATTTCATCATCCAAATCTGATTTGTAACTCTGTAACAGACCTAGTTTATATGATCACATACCTTCAAACCTTCCTTAACTTTAAAAACAAGATACTATCATTTTCATCAAACTTTACTTTAGTCTCACGTGACTAATTTTATATTAGTCAACAACCCTAACTTGCAATAATCATAACTATGTACCTATAATGAATAAAGATATGAAAATGGTACACAATTTTCTTCAGTATCGTTTATGTAATTCCTCCAGATTTCACTACTTGTAACCTCTTAGAAAAGGAGTTATAGAAAAAATGGCATACCTTGTTGAATTATGGCTTATTCTAGAGATCGAACATGTAGAGCATGCCCCGCACAAAATATTTTTTGTAGAAATTTCAATACAAATTAATGTATTTCCTACGATTCTCCTGATCTAACAATTATATGCCATTGTTAAATACAGAATTGCTTCTACTAATATTCTTGTGGAAATTTAAACCACGATCACAAAGTGAAATATCAAGAACACATAACACATAAGTTTTACCGGGAAAGTGTAAAGCGAAAAACCCCACTATCATATATTATGTATATCATGGATCATGAAACAATCTCATACAAAACTCTAATCCAAGAGCTCTCAGTATAATACAATCGTCTCACACTGTCATACAAAACTCAGAAAATACATGTGCCAATTTATGTGTCTAGACAACCTGCCTCCTCTGCATAATCCCTGCAATTATAATTCTCACAATGAATTCAAATTGCTTAGTTTGCACATGCTCATAAGCATATCCACTGCATGTGTGATTGCATGAGTGCACTTCACTCAAATCACAACTGATAGTCAAACTGTCCCTTTCACCTGTTATCTCAACTGGGTCTCCACTGGATCTGACATGCATGTAGTTAACTGTGGTGAATCTTCAGTTGCATGTGAGTTCATTGATTGTGAATTAATTAATAATTAATTCACTGAACTCTGACTAGTGCAAGTTTAGTTACAACTAGTACAACTGAGCTTAACTCACTTAACTACACTTATAATTATGTTACAACTCCAAATCACTCAGTTCTAAATGAGATAATAGATTAATATTTATTGTCCAATTTATTTAAGGGAAAAGTAAATTAGACACATGTTTCTTGTTGACTTTTCAACACTCCCTCTCAACAAGAAAGGGATTATCCTTCATCCCAATCCTGTCTCTATGATATTCGAATTTTCTCTTGGTGAGCGCCTTCGTCAGAATGTCTGCATCCTGATCTTCCCTAGGAATGTATTGAAGCAACATGATCTTCTGCTGCACACAATCTCTGAGATGATGATACCAGATATCTATATACTTAGATATATCATGAAACACATGATTAATTGAGAGTTTAATGCAACTCTAATTATCACAATAAATCACTCTCGGATCTAAATTAGAACCAAACAAACCAACCAAGATCTTTCTCATCCAAATAGCCTCACATGTAGCTTGACCTGCAGCCATGTATTCCACTTCCTCTGAACTAAGTGCCGCAGGTCTTTGTTTCCTACTATACCAAGAAACAACTATAGATCCGATACTAAATATCCCCCCTGATGTGCTCTTTTTGTCCGTTGGGCTACCCGCCCAATCTGCATCTAGGAAGCCATGCAAATTCACCTCATCCATCTATCTGTACCATAATCCATACTCAGATGTTCCCTTCCGATATCTCAGGACATGCTTACCCACCTTCCAAAAGAGTTTGGTAGGATTAACCATCGCTTGGCTTAGTTGGTTAACTGCATAGCAAATGTCCAATCTTGTGTTCACTAAATACATTAGCGAACCCACTAATTGTCGATAGACAGTAGCATCCACTACCTCTCCAGAAGTAGCATCCTCTTTCCTCCATTTTCCTGGAAGAGGAGTATCCATGGGTTTGCAGCCCTCCATGTGAAACTTACCCAGTATATCCCTTGCATACTTGCCTTGAGACACAAAAATTTCACCATCTCGCTGCCATATTTCCAATCCAAGGAAATAATGAAGAAGGCCCAAATCCTTCATCTCGAACTCCTTTGAAAGGTCCTCCTTGCATGAGTGTATCAGCTGCTCATCACCAGTCAGTATTAAATCATCAACATAAAGAACAATGATTAAGAGATTACCCTCCACCAAAATTTGGTATAGGTTTGCATTCGCTTCACTTTTGGCGAAGCCCAGTCCGGTGAAATAGTTGTCTATTCGAGTGTACCAAGCATGGGGTGCTTTCTTCAACCCATACAATTCTCTCTTGATTCTGCACACATGCGACTCCCTTTCAAAGGTCTCAAAACCTTCTAGCTGTTCAATGTACACTTCTTCCTCATTGATACCGTTGAGGAACGTAGTTTTTACATCCATCTGATGAATGCGCCATCCCATCTACGCTGAGAGTGCAAGGATGGATCTTATGGAAGAGTACCTTGTGAAGAGTGCAGAGGTCTCATCATAATCTATCCCCTCGATATGTGAGAAGCCTAGGGCCACAAACCTGGCCTTGTATTTCTCCACACTCCCATCAACAGCTTTCTTTACCATGTAGATCCATCTCAAACCTACCACTGATTTATCAATCAGTCTTGGGACAATTTCCCATGCACTATTTTTGACAATGGAGTCATACTCCTCTACCATAGCATCAACCCAAGTGGGGTCCTACACTACTTCCTGAAAGGAAGATGGTTCAGTCACAATACATTTGCTCATGGGATCCATGTATCCAACAAATCGATCAGGAAACTGTCTTTGTCTGTGTTGTGAAGTAGGGGCTCCTACATTCTGTGCAACATCTAGTCTCAATATGTTAGCTTTCATGGTGTTCTTTCTGCCATTTCTGATGGATGGCTCTGCTCGAGTGGTTTCCTCTATTGGACAACTGAGAGGGGGGGGGTGAATCAGTTGTTACTGGGCTTAAACAATTATGCTTATTTTAAACTCTTTACACAACATTTAATGACAGTCACAATAATGCAGGGAAGTAAGCAATAGAACATTCAGCATTAGTCACACATATGAGATACACCGAGACAGAAATTTATTGAGGAAACCCATACAGGGTAAAAACCTCTTCTTCTTTATATGATAAGTAATATTTACATTCTTTACATTATCGTACATATGAGCACCAACTCATAATGAGGCTACAACCTCTATTTTGCAAGCTGCTACTTGCTGAGATAACCAACTCTCTGGATTCTCTAGCACCAACTAGAAGGAAGCACCAACTCCCTAGTTTCTCTAGCACCAACTAGAAGGAAGTACCAACTCCCCGGTTTCTCTAGCACCAACTAGAAGGAAGCACCAACTCCCTAGTTTCTCTAGCACCAACTAGAAGGAAGCTACAACTCCCTGTGTTCAAGCACCCACTTGAACCTCTGAGGACAACAATCCTCCCTAGCACCTCTCTACTTCCCTAAAATATAAATCTTTTCTATTATGACTTATTACAATGATATAAAGTTATTCAATGGCTTACCGGTCTCATCATTGTTCTGCTACACTGCGCTGCTCTGTCTGCATTAGTGTCTTCTGCACACTCCTTGTGCTTTTTGTTCTTTTGAATTTTATGCTCTTTGTGTTATGTCCCTTCAATGCACCATTCCCCTTTTGTGCATTTCTGCTACTGCGTTCTGCATCCTTCTTCACACCTCAATCACACCCAACCGCAACACCCATCTCTTCTTTGTTCAACATACTTATAATCTCTGTTCTCCTTGTGCATGCGATATGCGCCATGCTTCTGCATGCTCTCACCACGCCAATGTTCTCCACCTCGGGGTGTTCACTCCACTCCCCCCAATTCCACCCCGCTCTTTGTTCTGCCTATCCTCCTCATGTCGAGTGCTCTGCCAAATCATCATTGCAATCCTTCAGCTTCTCTGGCGGTTCAACCCACGCGTCCATCATCACTGGGTGTTATGCTGAGATTCCTTCACCTATCTGGCAGTTGAGACTCTTCATCTTCTTCATCATAGTCAAGCTCATCCTCTGGCAGAGACCATTAGTCATTTCTAGCAGTTACACTGTGAAGAGAAATAGTAGCCCTCTGATCATATTCAAAATCACCTGCACCGTTGGATGGAATCCATAGGGTCTTGCATTTATTTCGCTGTTTCACATTTCATCATTTCGCGATTCCTGTTGCGAGGCATCTCGACTCTCCAAGTCGTGGTCCCTGAAACTTTGAAATGGAGCTTGTCGCTTCAATCTTTTCTCTACATCTCTTCGACGATGTGACCACCATCGGTGACCAAGTGATTATCCATAAAGCGCTTTCATGATTTCTCAATTTGGCATTTTGGCATCCTTGATGTGAATATTTATTTACGCTCCATGTCTCGATCCCCGAAACTCTGAAATGGAGCTTGCCACTTCGAGCTCTCTTCTATAGTTCTTCGATGATGTGACCGTCGGAATATGACCACTCTCCAATCACACAAGTGCTTTGATCTCTAGATCAATCGTCCTCGATCCATGGTGATCAGACGACTATCCTCTGCCCCGATACTTCACCCTTCGGGACTTTGGGGGAGTGATGGAGTTAAAACTCCCAAAGAAAAAACTCTCGGAGTGAGGTCAGTCTTGCGTCACTTGATGATGTGTCATGACCCGAGTGGCTGTCACGTGTCACTCAGAATTGTGATTTCCAGTGGCCTAAAATGCCAAATCAACTTGACACCTATCGTTGTTTGATCATGCCATGTGTCATAGTCTTCCACCTATCCTTTCTGATGTGGTCTGCCACATTCACCTTCTGGATCTATCGGCCCATATCACTTCACGATTTCACATATCGCAATTTCGACATTCTTGATGTGAATGTTCTCGACACTTCCAAGTCTCAGTCTATGAAACTCCGAAATGGAGTCATATCATATTTTCGGCTTTTCGCACTTCGCAACTTCGGGACTCCTATGATGATCAGTCTCGAAACTTGACTCCTCCATCTCCCGGTATCCAAAACTCCAAAATGGAGTCGAATCAACGATCCAGATCAAACTTCGTTCTGACGGCTAAGGTTATTTTTCGATTTCACATATCGCAAGTTCAAGAGGTTAGGGAACCCCATTCCTTTGACTTTCCAGTTAGTGAAAGGATGATCTTTCACCACGTATCCTTCTTTTATCGATGGTCCAGTTTTGTCCTCGATCCAACGGTTGAGATTATATCATGGTTTAGCATTTCGCGACTTCGGGACTTTTGTAGTAAGAGTTCTTGACATCCCCAACTCTCGGTATCCGAAACTATCTCCTGCTTTAGGGATTTTGGCGTTTCGTATTTCGTGATTCTGGGACTCCTGTGGTGAATTGTTTCAACACTTCAACTCTCGATATCCGGAACTGTCTCCTGCTTTCAATATTTTGGCATTTCACATTTCATGATTCCAAGAATTTTTGTGAGTGTCCTTGACACCTCCACCTCTCGGTATCCGAAACTCCAAAATGGAGTCGGATCAATTTATCCCTGATCTTCCTTGCCTGCCTGTAAACCATCAAATGATCAAGCACACTCTTTCACTCTGCATGCACCTCTGCACTTATCCTCCTGAGCTTACGTTGTCCTTGTTTTGCCATCGTTGTATACTCTGATCTTTCCATCAATGAAAAGCACACCTGCCTGTAAACATGCCAACATCCTCCACTCCATGAACCTCCTCATGTGGCTGATCCACATCTTGAGACTCATATTTGGGAACCAACAGTTCCTCTTCTGCATACAAGTCTAGCTCCCTCTCAAGTGACAACCGCATGGCTTTCCCCTTATCGAATTTTATATGCCATCACATAACAGTCATCTTATTGTTAGGAAAATACACACGATAATTATGGGGTGTTTCTATGTACCCCACAAATATCCCAACTTCAACAGTCAGTTCCAGCTTCTTCCTAGCATCCTTATTCACATGCACAAAAACAGATGGGCCAAA
Source organism: Picea engelmannii (assembly GCA_009831015.1). NCBI lineage: Eukaryota > Viridiplantae > Streptophyta > Pinopsida > Pinales > Pinaceae > Picea > Picea engelmannii. The sequence continues at coordinate 412,425 of ML782398.1, forward strand.
AATTTTAAAATGTGAAACATCAGGTTTCTTACCAGTGAAAGCTTCTTCAGGTGTACTCTTTCCAAGTATTCTATGAGGACAACGGTTTTGCACATAAACCGCAGTATTGCATGATTCCACCACAAATGCATTGGTAGGCTCTGATCATGCAACATCGTTCGTGCAACACCCACAATCGTTATGTTCTTCCTCTCCACAACCCCATTTTGTTGTGGGTTATGAGGCGCTATGAGTTCTCTTCGAATTCCTTATTTTCTGTAGAAGTCTTTGAATTCATTAGATATGTATTCTCCACCATTATCGCTCCTTAGATATTTCACTTCCTTCCCTGACTCTTTCTCCACCAATGCTTTAAACTCACAGAACTTTGAGAATGTTAGATCCTTCTTCTGCATGAAGAATATCCAACATTTATGAGAAAAGTTATCAACAAAAATAACATAATACTTATGTTTTGGTTGTTGAAGCAACTGAGAATGGTCCACACACGTCTATGTGAATTCTCTCCAGGATCACTGAAGCATAGTTCTCCTTTTCATGAAAGGTGGACTTTACATACTTCCCCAGGGTGAACCCCTTGCATTGATCTAACTGAGCAAGTGTTCCCCTTGGAAGTCCAATAGATATTTGTTTTATGATCTTCAAGGCTCCATTATGAAGATGGCCCAATCACCTGTTCCATAATTCACCCTCATCCCAGCTCACCACTTTTTTTGCCTTGCCCATCATGGCACCGTAACCATCTACCTCCAGCATGTATAGATTCTTAACTTGAATCCCTATCTTCTTGACTTGACCCGTTTCTTTATGTCACAAGAAGGATTTTCCATCACTGAAAACAACATCATAGCCTTTGTCCTCCAACATTGCGACTGAGACCAAGTTTTTCTTCAGACCTGGAACATGCATAACATTTTTCAATTGAAATGGTTTACCTGACTCCCTCTGAAAGGTAATGGTATCAATACCAGTCACACTTTATCATCCATCATCGCCCATATCTATATTCATTCTAAGATCTTTCTCCTACAAGTCACTGAAAGACTCTTTATCTCTCATCATGTGCTAGGAAGCACCACTATCCAAATACCACACCGATCCCGATACACTTGATACCATGCATGCGATCAAAGAGAATTCAATTTTAAATTGCAAGATAAGAGACTCACCAGTTGCAGCTCCAACAAACGTCTTGTTCTTCCTCTTCTGCGGACAGTTAGTAGTGAGATGCCCATGTTCATGACAGTGAAAACACTTCACTTTGGACAAATCCATCTTCTTGAATTTAGACTCGGATTTTGAATGGAATTTCTTCCCTTTCCCTTTCCTTGCTTTGGAAGTCAAAGAACAATCCTCTTCATCATCATGCTTTGATGAAGATCCATCTCTGGTGTTTCGCCTGACCTCCTCCTGCACTAGATCTGACCATAGTCGTTCCCAATCTGGCAATTTTTCCCTTCCATTGAAAGAGTCTTGATAACTGTGCCAACTCTTGGGAAGTCCTAGGAGCGCCAAGCTGACCAAATCATTAGCAACAACTATTATTCCCACACTTCCAAGCTCATCTCGACATTGGACAAACTTCGTGAGATATTTTGGAATGGTGTCACCCTTATCCATATTGATCTTCCTGAGTTTATCTTTGAGCACCAATTTCCTATGGTCCTTGTTGTTTTGGAATAGATCTATCAAAACCTTCCACATTGCATGTGGTGTGGATTTCCCATGGATACTTGAGACAATGTGGTCTCCTACTCCCCCCAACAGAATCCTCCTTGCCTTTGCCACTTTCTTTTGCCATGCATCAACATTTGCAGTGTCTGTTGCATCCGTCTTAGGAACATCTTTGTCAATGTATTCCTTCAAGCCATTGTCTTCGAGTGCTGCCTCCATCCTATCCTTCCAAGAAATGTAGTTAGAGCTTCCCTCGAGTGCATACTCCAACCTCAATCCAATGAAAGACATTTCGATCTTGAATCAACTATCGCACCAAGAAAATCCTGCAAATTCGAATGTTTTCCAACCACAAACTCAACTGCTGCAATTTCTCTTTCCCTGGGAGGCTCGTACCCCACCTGAGAGTAGCCTAAGGGAAGTTCACACCCTAGCAGTGTCTATCCTATGAACTCTTGGAGGAAGTTTGCACCCTGCCAGTGTACAGCTTGCGAAAATCACAAGGAAGTTCACACTGTAATGCACAGTGGGGTGAGGGAGGTTCCCACCTCTCCTTTGAGTATCCTGCGAGAATCTTGATGAAGTTCACACCTCTCCTTTGAGTAGGGTGAGAGAATTTTGGCTCCCATAAATGTGCGTAGTTTTCAGTACTAAGGTTCGCACCCTGCTAGAGATGGGACCTGCGAAAATACTATTATTTTCGCACCTCACTTCCGTGGCTCCGTGGCTCTGATACCATGTAGAAATTTCAATAGAAATTAATGTATTTCCTGCGATTATCCTAATCTAACAATTATATGCATCGCTTCTACTAATATTCTTGTGGAAATTTAAACCACAATCACAAAGTGAAATATCAAGAACACATAACACAGAAGTTTTACCGGGAAAGCGTAAAGCTAAAAAACCCACTATCATATATTATGTATATCATGGATCATGAAACATTATCATACAAAACTCTAATCCAAGAGCTCTGAGTAAAATACAATCATCTCACACTATCATACAAAACTCAGTAAATACATGTGTCAATTTCTGTGTCCAGATAGCCTGCCTCCTCTGCACAATCCCTGCAATTAGAATTCTCACAATGAATTTGAATTGCCTAGTTTGCACATGCCCATAAGCATATCCACTGCATGTGTTATTGCATGAGTGCACTTCACTCAAATCACAATTGATAGCCAAACTGTCCCTTTCACCTGTTATCTCAACTGGGTCTCCACTGGATCTGACATGCATGTAGTTAATCGTGGCGAACCTTCAGTTGCATGTGAGTTCACTGATTGTGAATTAATTAATAATTAATTCACTGAACTCTGACTAGTGCAAGTTTAGTTACAACTAGTACAACTGAGCTTAACTCACTTAACTACACTTGTAATTTTGTTACAACTCCAAATCACTCAGTTCTAAATGAGATAATAGATTGATATTTATTGTCCAATTTATTTAAGGGAAAAGTAAATTAGACACATGTTTCTTGTTGAATTTTCAAATTTTTTTGTATGGATCTCAAAATGGTACAAAGAATACTACAGACTATACTATAACCAATATATTTGGTTTTATTGAATTTGGATATGTTATGAATAAGTTATGACGTTTTTACCCGAAACAATTGTTTTAGACTAGTTTCAGGACTAGCCACAAGCCCTATTTTCAACGGAGTGTAACTCCAAAACTACAAAAACCCAAAAGTTGAAATGTTTATCACAGATACTTGGATATCTTTCCTCAACAACTTCCCAATTTCGCAGTCTGAATCATTCTATAAAACACATTATTGCGAAAATGGTGAGATGACCTGTAAATAACATACCTTAGAAAGCATCATCAAAAGAATTTATCCTCCCTTGAATTTTGGCTTTATTTACTTCACCTTCCCTCTGAAATGTTGGCATATTTATTATGGGCAGACAGAAGGCAAAGTATTTGTTTTTCATTGATGGAAAGCTTAGCCCGACGATGATGAACAAGAGAAAGTGGCAAGACCAATAGCGCAATGATGATCGCATGGCAAGATCAGAACCGTAAACTCCAAGAGTCAAGGAAGAAACTCACGGTAGAAAATATTGAAATGTGATAGATTAGAGCATGTCAAAGACTCCATTTCATAGTTCCACAGACCAAGAAATCGGAGTTTTAGATACCGAGAGTTGGAGGAGTCAAGAGTCGACACTCTTCATCACAGGAGTCCCGAAGTCGCGAAATACAAAATGTCGAAACCCCGAAACAGGCACATCAACAAAGAGTTTCGCAGACTGGGAAATAACTCCATTTCATAGTTCTAGATACCGGGAGTTGGAGGAGTCAAGATTCGAGACTCTTCATCACAGGAGTCCCGAATCACAAAATGTGAAACGCCAAAATCCCAAAACAGGCACATCAACAAAGAGTTTTGTAGACTGAGAAATAACTCCATTTCGGAGTTCCGGATACTGGGAGTTGGAGTGTCGAAACACTTCACCACAGGAATGCCGAAATGCCAAAATGTCAAAATGTGAAAAACACCTTTGGGTGTAGGTTTTGGTTATCGGGAGTTGGAGTGTCGAAACACTTCACCACAGAAATCGCAAAATGCCAAAATGAAAAATTGCGACATGGAGTTTCGGGGATCACGACATGGAGTTTCGGGGATTGCGACAAGGAGCGTCAAGATATCTCATCACAAGAATTACCAAAATTGCGAAACATCAAAAGGGACTATTGTGAGTCTCAAAGACTCGAAGGGAAAAACACCGAAATCCTGTCAGTCATTCGATTAGGAAAAGAAGGGATCAGATTATGAAGTTTTGTGGACCATTGATCTGGATCCATTTCGGGGATCACAACTTGGAGAGTCGAGATGCATCACAATAGGAATTCACGACATGTGAAATCATGAATTGTCGAAATACAAAATGCGAAAGACATTTTGTTTCTTGTAATCCAACGATGCAGGTGAATTTGAATATGATCGGAGGGCTATTGTTTCACCTCACAGTTAATTGATCAGATACGATTCAGTTAGAAAAACTGATTCATGATTCTTGATCAGTTGGCAATTCAGTTGTTGAGGTGTGTGTGAATAAAATAAGATATGAGATGACTGTGCAAAGTTGGTTGTTCTGATTGAAAAATGAGTTGAACTGTAAAAAGGTAAAAACTATAGTATGCACAGTGTGAAGAAAGCTCAGAGATAAGGAACATAAGTTGAACAGAAGAGAAAAGGTGAAGAGAGAAGAATGTGCACATATCAAAAATCATGAAAAGGATAGAGAAAGAATAGATAGAAAGAGATAGCAAGTCAAGCAAAGTATGAACAAAGCAGAAGAATAGTGTAGCAGAGAAGAATTGCAGAACAGTGAAGAAGTGGTAAGAATTGATTTATCTGTGTTGTTGGTTATTCAATCATTTATTTGTAATAAAGGTGGTAGGGAGGTTCTAGGGAGGACTATTGTCCTCAGAGGTTCAAGTGGGTGCTTGAAGACAGGGAGTTGTAGCTTCCATCTGGTTGCAGCCAGAAAAACCAAGGTGGCAGGGTGGTGCAAGGGAGAACAGTTGTTCTCTGTTATACAGGTTGGTGCCTGTGTGACTGGAAGTTGGTGCTTCCATCCAGTTGGTGCTGGAACACTTAGGGAATTGTTGCTTCCTTCTATTCAGTGCTAGAGAAAACAGAGAGTTGGTGCTCTCAAACAAGTTGGAGCTTGTAAAATTTTTAGAACAGTTGTTCTCTATTATACAGGTTGGTGCCTATGTGACTGGAAGTTGGTGCTTCCATCGAGTTGGTGTTGGAACACTTAGGGAGTTGTTTCTTCCTTCTAGTGGGTGCTAGAGAAACTAGAGAGTTGGTTCTCTCAAACAAGTTGGAGCTTGTAAAATAGAGGTAGTAGACTCACATTGAGTTGGTGCTCAATTATAGATTATGTACAGAACCTAAAAGACTGTCTATCATTTCGAAGAAGAAGAGGTTTTCTCCCTTTATGGGTTTCCTCATGAAAATTTGTCTCTGTGTATATCTTATGTGTGAGTGATGCTCATTATTTATGTTTTCCATATGTAGTATAATATTGATGGTCACTTGGAGAAAAATTAAAAATGGTTTAATTGAATTAATATTGTTTAAGCATAGTAACAATTGATTCACCCCCCCCCCCTCCTAGTTGTCTTAGTAATTTCAACAATTGGTATCAGAGTGGCGGGTTCCTTTTATTTAAAGGTAGATCTGTAAGCTTAAACATGACAAGTCATGAAGGGACTTCAGCCAGTAAGCCTTCTCTGTTTGATGGAACAAATTTTTCCTTTTGGAATGTTAGAATGAGAACATACCTAATGGCCTTAGGTGCTGATGTTTGGGATGTAGTAGAGACTGGATACATAAAGCCTATTGTGCTACCTTCCAAGGATGATAAGTTAGAATTTAGATTTAATGCTAAGGGAATGAATGCTATCTTGAATGGACTTGTAGAAGACTAGTTTGTAAAGGTGATGCATCTTCAAACTGCCAAAGAAATGTGGGATAAAGTTATTAGCAGCTATGAAGGAAATGAGAAAGTAAAAGATGCCAAACTTCAAACATTTAGGATGAAGTTTGAACAACTAAAGATGAATGAAGATCAAACAGTTAGCAAGTATTTTTTAAGAGTTGAATAACTTGTGAATTCCATGAAGGGTCTTGGTGAGAAGTTTGAAGAATCACTCTTAGTTCAGAAGACTTTAAGATCTCTGCTTGATAAATTTAATCCAAAAGTCTCTGCAATAGAATAACTAAATGATCTTAAAACTCTGTCCATTGATCAACTTCTAGGAACTTTAACTGCATATGAAATGAGAATTAGCAAATATAAATCCATTACTAGAGAAGCGTCGTTTAAAGTAGACAAGAATACTGATTCAGAATTAGATGATATTGAGGAAAAAAATGTGAGAAGATTAAAGAAAGGATCAGGAAAATATCAAGGAAAGTTGCCCTTCAAATCCTTTAACTGTGGTAAGATAGGTCATTTTGCATCTAAGTATCCCCATCAGAAAAAGGACCAAAACTCTGATGATGAAAAGAAGTACAAATTCAAGAAATATAGTAAGAAGAAAAGTTTGTGTGCAAATAATGACAATTCCTCAGAAGACACCAATAGTGACTCTTCCTGTGAAGATAAGGTAAATGACTTCATGCTTATGGCCAAAGAGGATTATGATAATAAAAGAACAGGCAGTGATGATAATGATGAAGAAATTGTGGTTGATATGGAAGGAGAACTGATCAGTGCACTGGAAGAGATTGACAGAATTAGAATTAAGAACAGAAAGAAAAAACAATTGTTGATACAGTTCGAGAAAGACAGTAAACAACCTGATGAAGACTTTTCCCTACTGAAAGTGGAATTAGAAGAGACAAAGAAAATAGAAGACATATTGAAACAATAGTTGTCAGAGAAGAAAGCGAGGTGTGAAGCCTTAGAAGAATAGATAGTAAAAACCATAAAAGAAATGGAGAAGTTTAAGGGATTGTATCACCACAATATGCCAAGTATTAAAGCCTCAGAAGGATTAACCTCCATTCTAAATCAGCAAAGAAACTCAAAGTTGAAAGCTGGATTGGGGTATGAAGAAAGATCAAGTAGTGATCATCCAAGTAATACAGAACCTATCAAGTTTGTCAAATCCTCAAACATTGACAACAGTCACTCAGCAGAAACAAAGAAAGAAAATCATCCACCAAGAAGGAATGAAAGAAAAAGTACCAGAACCAAATCTGTAGATCAGAGAGATTATCGACATGAAAGAAATCGACCTCCTCAAAGAAGACATAATTTTTCAAGGTACAAAGGTTTTTTCTATGGTTATTTTTTTTTCTTCTCTAATTTTGGTCACAAAGCTATAAACTATTCTTTAAGATTTAGATATGAGAAATCAATTTTTTCAAGGAATAATTATCTGCCACTAAAAAGATTGAGACAACCAAGCAACAAACAATCACATACTATAAATCATGTGATGATTGGGAGAAGAACACAGGTGAAACACAACAACAGTTATGAGCATAATAATCGTTATGATCTATTATTCAGTGAACCAGAATGTTACAACTGCCATAATTATGGACATAAGGTGTTATCGGACTAATCGGTAGGTGCAGACACTAACAGATCTCCCTAGATCCACCTGGATCTAGAACAAAACAAGACAGGACATGACTCTTTCCCTAAGTTTTGACCATTTAATTAACTAGTAGGAAGGAACAAATAGCATACCTTAGTATCGCTTCCTAGGGTCTTTGTTGCTCCTGCTTTGCTCCGGTGCTCTCGTGAGGTCAAGACCAAGACAACACAAACCAACCAAAGTGAAGATAGCAAAATATATTCAACTGTCAATTTATGTGTATGATCAAGGAATTACACAATAAAGTGGAAATAGCTTTATGGGAAAGGGACATGCCACTGTATCATATTAATTGAAAGTAAAGATTACAACCTGATAGCCTTGATGTCACAAGCTTCCTTTCGATGGCTCTTGGCTCCGACACACACACTTGCTCAATCCTTGCATGAAAAAGATCAAATCCTCTTGATAGACTTGCTAGAGTCTCCAAGCTGTTGTTCAAGCTAAGTCCTTCACACAATTCTTTCACCACTTCTCCAATGAATCTTGCTTAACCTTTTCCATGAGAATTCCCTCAATATATAGGAGAGAATGAGATAGTTACTTCGATAAGAATGATCCCAAAATATCAGGGAATCCAGTACAAGGATAACCATTCGAATGCCAGCCCATTTTTCTAGCAGCTTCCCTTCTAGAAACATTGAGAATTCATATTTTTCCATGTTTTAGGATGAGTTCGCACCCTAGATATTCAACACAGTGCGAGAAGTTCGCACCCCATCTTAAGGCAGCCTGCGAGAATCAGGCATTCTCGCATCCTGGGATACTAGCAGCCTGCGAACCCTCTTCAAAAATGATTTTTCTAGGAAGAGATGAAAGTAACGTTTCTCAGGAGAAAGTTCTTATGAAGAGCCTAAGTACACCATCATCAATACACCATCATGATGACCAAAATCATGGGTAACAGAATGCCCCCCAAAGTATGAGGTTGGAATCAGTGACAGCCGAAAGACTTTGTAAACTGCATGTGTGTGTCGGAAACCAGGAGCACACCTAATCGAAAACCTGCAAACAACCAAGCATCTGCAGAATATCATATGTACCAATTCTGAGGTAGGCATTCCCATACTCAGATCACAGACTGATGACATTGTAGACATGGGTCATGGCCACCAATCATACACTATGGATCCATGCCGTCAAAATATAGCATAGCCACCAGGAATACACTGTGGATCTATGCGAGAAATTTCAAATTAAGACGACATAGCCACGAGACATACACAGTGGATCTATGAGTCGTAGACTATACATACTCCATTGCAACCTGGACAAAGAGATGATTTCCAGGGTCTTCAATCTCGTCGCCCAAAGTACGAATCTAACCATGTGATTACATGTGTTGAAGTCGAACATGGCAGAAACCACTTGATTACCAGTCATTGATGAAACCGTTAACAAGTGCGAGGGAAATCACCATTGATGTCAATGACTCCCAAGGTACCCTAGTACAATCCATCAAGTGTGAATGAATTATTTGAAGTTGAACATCCGATGGAATCTTTCGATCAGGGGTCAATGATGTAAACCCACTGTCGAAAGCGAGGAAACCTTCCATTGAGGCATGCAAGCTCCAAGGTACCAAAGAATTTCTAAGTCTTGATTCCAGATAATGAGTCGAAGTCGACGGAACAAAATTCATCACATGAGGGCCTTGATGTATCCCCCATCAATGACACAAAATGAGTAACAGATTTTGAAGGTGAAACAGAGTATTATGCAAATTGAACTGGACACAGGGAAGGCCGACACGGAGAGAATGGAAAACTGCAAATGGCCGACTCAATAGAGGTGTCATATGGACTTCTCTTGAACATATGAACGACACGACCAATGATTTGGCAGCATTGAATCAAAGACGACACAGGGAATGACCTTGTAGCAAATCGAATGAGAGACAAATGGATTTCCCAAACCGGCTTCAAATGATGAATAGGGGGTTTCATGTTCAAGAGCGACACTTATTGCCAATGAATATGAAGATGAAAACATATCCCTTAACCAAATTTTCCCCTGCCATTTCTGGTGAGTACCTCTTTATTTTTACGCAAGCTTGAGGAGGATAACATATGCTTGTTGATATAAGCTTATCCTTCGGATAAGTCCTTCTGAGTATGTTTAACGAACCCTAAGAAGGAGTGGTTCAGTCCCATTATGGGTTTGTCAATGTTTGTTTAACGAGTCCAGAGATAGAAAAATCGAAGGTTTTTCATGATTATAGAGTTTGGAAAAACACTTAAAAGAGAACTCTCTCAGTTCCTTTTTCATAAAATAGTCCGATGAGACCGAAAAAGAGATAAATTATCGCTCACCAAACACTTTCTTCAAATACTTTATCGAGCGTGAAAATAGCAAGGTCACACGGCTATCTTTTCATGTTTAGAGAGTCTGAAAAGAGCTTAAAGAAGACTCCAGGGGGGTTCCTTTTTCATATAACCTTGTTGAGCCCAAAAAAGTGATAAAAGTATGCTCAATCGCGTTCTCATGTATTTTCGAGCGCGAGAACAGACAAAGACCATGCTCGAGGTTTTATACAAAAACCATAAAAAACAATCAAAACATGTGATGGAAAAAGAAAATTATGTCTGCATCCCTGTATATGAACATTGAAGTCATTACGCCTGCAAAAGTTACACTCAAAAGGACATTAGGGATTAGGGTTTAATAGATAAACAATCATAAAAAAACTAATGACATGGTAAGAGTAAATAAAAAGGAGTAAAAACTTTTTTTACCATATCATTTTCACTTTTCCACTATTTGAGCTCAAAAACCCCTCTTTTACCCTCGAAGTTTAGCGTCAAATTGCGGGAGTTACGAGTGTCCATTCAGTGAGCCGTCAGTGACAGTAAGGTATGCTCTTTGTCCTCTACACTTTCGTGGTTTAAATTTGCATTTTCATTGGTTAAAAAATCATTTTTAAGTTGATTTTATGAGCCCTACTTGTGCTCTGTCATTCTCGCAGGTGGGCTACACGGGACCTGCAAGAATGGGGCATTATTGCAGGTGAGCTCACAACAGCCTGCAAGGTTCTTGCACTGTGCCCAAAGGGCACCTACAAGAACTGCAAAGCTCAAAAATTTTCTTAAGTTTTACTCAGTGAAAGAGAATCAATTCATGAAAAAAGTTGCTAATCTTCTTTTTGTGCTTCTTATGCAGATAATTGGCCATCAAAATGGTTCTTGAATGGCGTGAAAGGGAGAACGAAGAAGATAATGCAATTGTCGGAAATCATCCACCTACTATTGCTTCTTTGAGAAACTGTGGCCTCCTGAAGTACTTTTGTATCTCGGGCATGAGGGCCCAAGTCAGGTTATTAGAGTACCTTGTGCGTATGTGGGATCCTGATCAGCAGGTATTTCATGTGGGGGTCCATACACTGTCCTTAGATATTGAGGACATTTACTTTTTGACTGGATTGTCTCGGCGGGGGTACTACGTGAGCCTGACTGGTAGCAGAGGTGGTGGGTTGCCCATGAGTGAGTACTGCCATTTACACTGTGTTCCTGAGGCAGAGAGAAAGAAAGGAAAAGTAGTTATTTGGGGGGTACGAGATTTGACCCTCCGTACTATCCTATTCACCATAGCTCGGATGGCTGGGAGTTCTGCTCCTCACATGGTGTTACAAAGTTACTTCTAGTATGCTATAGAGTATATTGAACCTTGGGTTTTCAACTGGGCAGATGCAATGCTTCGTAGCGTAAAAAGGCAGTTGACCAAATGCAGATGAGGCAACCTGAAGTAATTCGGGTATTGATCTTTGCTAGTGTCCTTATTCCTTTAGAGGGTTCCATTACTGAGGCTACAGGTTGAGTGGAATTTACCAGCTCCCAGGGATCCAAGGATGCTGAGATGGTGTCAACTTATGGCCTGGCACATAGTTGGACCGATCATCAAGTATGATGATACCTTCTTTGACTAGCTTCAACCACAGATGTTGATGGTTGACGATTATGCTTATGCCGGGTTGGATTTCCGAGGAGATTCAGACTTAATACTGCCAGAGGATGCTCAGTGGGGGGAACTTGGTAAGGAGTACACACATTTTTTTCTTTTTAAATGTTTTTTGTGAATTTTAATCATATTCAAATGTTTTTTATATGTACGTCCAAAGACTAAATACAAAATTCATTTTTGATGACACAGATGTTGGACCTTATCGACCTCCTGGTACTTCTCCCATTCAGTGGCGAGGAGAGGTAGTGGCAGTGCCACAATATGCCGAGGACTATCAAGTGGTGGAACAAAATCTAGAGGGCCTAACCATAGATATTCCAGACATGCCTCTTGAAGAGGTTCCACGATGCGATCAATGTCATACTGTAGGAGTGTCAGGGTCCATGAGTCGACTGCTCTGTAGGGTTGCTCGGGCAGTCGTGTGTTACCGTGAACGTCATCCATGACGTCACTTTGTAGAAGCTATGAGCTTCAGATTTTGACATTTTGGTCTTCGGACAAAACTTTTTTGTAAAAAACTCTTTTGATCATTATATATACAGACGGCTTCTACCGGTTTATCATGTGTTGTGTGAATATTGATGTGATTGATTTATAAATGATTCAAATGTCTGTCTAATACATAGTTAGTCAATGCATATGTTAATGTATTTAGACATCTAGGAATATGTTGATATTCAATGTAATCAAAATAATGTTCCAAGAGGCGAATTCGCAAATACACCAATAACAAAGTAGGACTTCGAATAGTATAGACATTACTTAACTGTAGTACTATAAGCTGCGAATCGAGTCGCACAACCAAATGACAGATTCCGAGTGAGATAACATCAACCAATAATTCAATAACAGTGTTATACTCTGCAATGTTGTTGGTCGCACGGCCGAGACACACACCTCGTAAGGAGACAAGTTTGTTTGTAGGGGCGTAAATTGCCCACGCAGCGGAAGCAAGGTTCTGAGTACTACGGCTAGCGCCATCAGTGAAGCCAATATAGGGTAGCGAAGACTCCGACATATGGAAATCAAACACAACGTCACATAAGGGCAGAGACCAGATAATGACAAAAGCAAGCTATAGTAACACACAAGAAGTATGATACAATAAAAATACAAGTACTCGTGCACAGATAATTTTATGCATAGTACTTCTTCAAGTACAACCCATTCTTGGGTTCACTCAAAGGGATAGCATCGTAATCTACCAACTCATAAAATCCTTTTTCCAAAACTCGTCGAACGATATAAGGACCTCGCCACATGGCTTCGAATTTTTTAGCTCCTAACATATCTCGATCTTGTTCATAGAGACGAACAAGATCACCTTCGGAGAAAACACAAGGCTTGACATGCTTGTCGTATTGGGCCTTGACATGTTTTTTCTGAGCTTCTATGACTAGGGTGGCATCATGTCAAGTTTCGTCTAATTGCATAAGATACAATAGACGTTCTTCCTCAGCATAAGTGTTGGGTAGGAGTTCAATAGCTAGTTTTAAAGAGAGTATCTTGCATTCAATCGAGAGAATGGCTTCCACACCATAGACTAAATGGAAAGGTGTAAACCCAGTAGCGGACTTGACGGATGTCCGGTATGCCCACAATGCCGAAAACAACATTGTGTGCCAACTTGTTTTATTAATCCCTATCATTCGTCGGAGCATATTTATGAGAACTTTGTTAATCACTTCGACTTGGCCATTGGCTTGTGGGTAATAGGGCGTTGAGTTATCATGGCAAAGACCCAACTTTTTAGTAAGTTTGGACATCATAAAATTCCTAAAGTGGCTACCATGATCAGTGACGATAGCTTGGGGAACACCAAAACGAGCTATGACGTGATTAAAAATGAATAATGTTGTGGTCTTTCCAGTGTTGTCAAATGTCGGCATCGCCTCGACCCATTTCGTAAAGTAATCGATGGCTACAATAATGTAACCATGCCCCCCGGCTGAGTGAGGGTGACATGTCATGAAATCGATGCCCCATTTCACAAAGGGACCAACTGAGACCACAGGGTGAAGAGGAGCAGGATGTGACCGAATCTTATTATTATAGGTTTGGCAAGCATGGCATTTTTGAACAGCGGTGATGCAGTTGTTAAATAATGAAGGCCAAAAATACCCTGCTCGTAAGATCTTCTGGGCAGTAGCATACCTAGACATATGACCACCATAGGCTCCAGAATGGCAGTCATTCAGATCTTTCTCAGCTTCATCGAATGTTAGACAACGGCGAAAAATAGAGTCAATTCCCCGATGATAAAGAGTATCCCCGAGGATAATGTATTGACGAGCTTGATATCGTATTCGACGGCATTCCATACTAGAAAAGGTTGGTTGGAAAGTATGGGTTTGGAGATATATAATGATATCACCATACCAAATATCATTAGTGCTAATAAGGAAAAGAGATTCATTGGGTAATGAATCAGCTGCTACATTTTCCGCTACAGAATGGGGAAAGTCGCATATCAACTTAGCAAAGACTAAGGACTTCTTAGACTTGGCGTGTTCGAATTCCAAGTCAAACTCCTGGAGTATCACAATCCATTTGGAGTATTTTCCCCCTAGCAATTGACGGGTAATAATGTGTTGCATAGGGTTGCAGTGAGAAATCACAGTAGTCTTGCGTGAGAGGATATAGTGCCAGAAGTGTTGGACAACTTGGATGGCAGCCAAGGCTAGTTTATCGACATGTAAATACTTGATTTCAGTAGGTGTTAAACTGCGACTCAAGTAGTAGATAACATGTTCATCGTGAGCATCATCCTCTTGTATGAGAACCATGCCAATGGTGTAATCCGAGGCAGCAAGGTAAAGGAAATAATCGTGACTGTAATCGGGAGGAAAGAGAAGCGGAGCTCACATTAGGGATAACTTCAAAGCTTCAAAAGAATTGTTGGCGATGGTATCCCAGACGAACTGTGAATCCCTTTTTAATAGCCGCGTAAATCCACGAGTTATCTCGGCATAATTTGGGATAAAACGACGAAGAAAGTTTGCTTTCCCCTGCAAACTTTGCAACTGGCGAAGAGTAGAAGGAGGAGGGAGATTCAGGGTCGCCTCAACCTTTAAAGGATCCACCCAGATCCCTTGATGTGAAACAATAAAACCTAGAATATGGTTGGATTCCACGCAAAAAATGCACTTATGAGGATTCAAACGTATACGATAGAACCGACAGCGAACGAAAATGGCACGGAGGTGGGTTGGGTGATTGACTCGGTGCATTGAATGAGCGAGTAAATCGTCCAAATATGGTTGAACAATGTGCTTGATATCATGGAAATCATAAGACATAGCGCGTTGAAAAGTTGCGCCAACGTTCTTGAGACCGAAAGGAAGTTTCCGATAGGCAAAAGTACCCCACGGACAAATAAAAGCAGTCTTATGTTGATCCTCGGGAACAATGTTGAATTGATTATATCCGGAGAAACCATCCATGAGAGAGAAGATTTCACTTCCGGCGCAATCGTCGACAATCTGATCGACGAAGGGGGTAGGAAAGTTGTCTTTGGGACAAGCTTTGTTGATATCCCTATAATCAATGCATACACAAATGGTGCCATATTTCTTGTCAATTGGGACAAGATTGGAAACCCAATCTGTGAGAGCCACCAGATAAATAAAGTTGGCTTTCATAAGTTTCTCGACTTCGAGCTTTATAGCAGTCGCTTTACGTGGGTGAACTGGATGAAGGCGTTGCCGGATAGGTTTAGCATCGGGGTATGTCTTTATCTCATGTATCACAATCTCAGGGTCGATACCTGACATTTCTTCGTAGCTCCAGGCGAAGATGTCACGAAACTCATTGAAAAGGGACGTATAGGTGACTATTTTGTCAGGGGAACACGAAGCTCCAATATGGACATTTTCGACGATTCCAGGTTTGACGGATATGTCAAGGGGAATAGTGGGCGAGATATTGCTTAAGTTTCCTTCGGAAAACACATCGTGTGAAGACTCGGGAACGATCGATATGATGACAACGGTCGACGGGGTCGAAATCCGTTGGTAGTTCTCAAGAGTATGTTGCTCCAGAAAGAGGATGGAACGATGATGCCCATCGTCCCAAGGGGTGTCCTCCATGACAGACATGATCATCTCGTCTGTGGGAAAAATGACACGGAAAGGATCGGGAGACAACTCATTAAGAGAGGGGGTATAAGGTGTTGTCGATTGAATGGCTTGATAGGTGGACTCAACCGGACTTAACGGCATGGTGTCACCGAAACGAAGATGATCTCCAGGGTCAGGTACTATCCAGGGGTCGTGAGATGCAGGAAGTTCTTGAGGCAAGGTGGAGATCATGTTGATAGAAGAAACATACGAGCATGGAACATCGGGCGGTGGAATGGGGAAAGTACCCATTAACGAAGAGTCTTTTAAAAGTCCTACACCGACGTTCTCATAACCCGGTGGGGTTTTAGTGATAAACTGTACGTTTCCAGTACGAATATCGGAATTGAAGAAGGCTAGTTGATCGACAGTGACAACCTTTCCTTGATGAGGAAAATGTACTACACGAAAAAGGTTCGACACAACGGCGCACATGGAATCGATCCAGCTGTGGCCAAGCAGAAGATTATAATCAAGGGGAGTGTCAAAGACTTCCACTTCGACTTGGACCATTTTGCCTTCTAACGTGATGGGAAACGAAGGAAGAACACCGTAGGGCTTAAAACCAGAGCCATTGAAGGCTTTAAGAGTGTTCTGGGATTCATTCAAAGAAGGAGAGCCAATGGCTTTCCAGCAAGCAAGAGACATAACACATGTTGAGGCACCCTCATCGATAATGGTTCGGAAAATTTTTTTGTCAGAGACAACCACTTGGATCTAGAACACAAGTTGAGGGGGTAACCTTGGAATGTGATCTTCCAAGTCAAAGATTATTAAATTCGTTTCCATCGGATCGATTCCACCGATAGCTTTCAACAGTGCCTTCCGTTGTGCGGGACAAGTCTGAAGGACTTCAAGGGCTGACATCACAGAAGGTGCTTGAGCCAGATCTTCAACAATGTTGTAGTTCTCGGCAGCAAAAGCATGAGGATTGAAAGCCGATTTCCAAATGACGCCCTTTGGGGGGGGTTGCAGAACTGTGTCGAGGCTCGGTCGTTCAAGATGAAGAGGACCGTTGGTAGGTGGAGTCACGGGAGAGGGTTGTACCAAAGAAGAGGGTAAATCATCAACCTTCTCCTTAGAGGGAGAATAATCTTTGGCGCGAGTAGTGAGTGAAACGTTGCTCTGCTTAGAATCACCAGTACACATCAAAACATATGATGTAGTAGAAGAGGAGGGTTGGTCATGGATGACCAACTGAGCTTGTTGTTGAGATGGGAAGGGTTGGGACAAAACGGCCAGTGCAGGTGGTTTTGGAGCTCCTTGAAGGAACTTAGTGACCTCGGCACGTCGTGGACAATCCTTTGTGTAGTGATCATCACCACAGATAAGACAAGGGTATCGTGGTTTGTGCTTATCCCGATCTTCAACAGGGGTAGTTTTGGTTTGCTCTACTTGAGGAGTATTTTTTCCCTCCTTATTCTTACCACTTCCCTTTTTAGATTTGTTTTTACCAGCAGGGGTAGATTGAACAGCATTTACCTCTGAAGTCTTGTCGGTGGGAGGGGAAGGAGACAGAGCATTTTGAACATTAGAAGAAGCAGATTTAGGGTTTTCACTTGACACGGAATGTGGTTGGGCTTCAGCAGTACCAATCACACTTTTAGCTGCATGCGAGGCAGCTGGAGTAGTTGAAGTGATGGAAGTAGAAGGACGAGGTAAGTCAGGTAGTAAATCGTAAAGGGTTCCCGTTTGTGAAAAAACGAGGTCAAGATATTGAGCACGACTTATAGCCTGCTCTTCCGTGACTACGCCACCCATGGAAATGTACTTACCGATGTCGTTCACAAATGATTTTGTGAACCACTCGGCCAGCAACTGATCGGGGAGCTCAATTTTAATGAGACAGCGTCTCCTTCTCCACTCATGGATGTGATCAGATATATGAGTGCCTTTGTTCTTTTTGAAGGAAGTCAAAATCTCGGTCCCCGTGTCATAACGGATCGGTAACTGGTAATGCATAAGGAAAGCCATAGATAGGGTGTTGAAGTCAGAGAATAAACTTCATGGCAATTCGATATACCACTTCGCAGCAGAACCTGTGAGGGTTCATTGAAAAAGACGTAAGCGAATAGAGTCATCCATCAACGAATTGGATGAGCACCATAGGTGAAAAGTCATAACATGATTATTTGGGTCCTCTCTCGCTTTGCCATCGAATTTAGGAATGTCCAATGGAAGCTTGGCTGGTATAACAGGCCATTGGGGAGAGTGACAAATAGGATCATTTAAAATCCTTGACAAATCCAGAAGATCCAAAGTGGCTAGAAAGGGTAACTGTCGATTCACCTGCGGGTACTGGTGGCTTTGGGGAGGAAGCCCTGTTGGAAAACCAGTAGGACCATAAGAAGTCTGCATATAATGTGAATACCCAGGCATATTCGGTTGTGGTTGGAGAGGATAGTAGCTCATAGGAGTATACCCTAGAACAGGGGCTTGAGTTTGAGCATTCGCACCCCAAATGGGATTGAACAAACCTGGATATGGTTGGCCCATACTAGGGGGTGTTACGGACACAGCTGGAAACTACTGCCCCCCAGTCGATTGAGGAGGATTTTGTATCAACTGATTCCAATACTGGGCCAAGGACAGAGGTATGTTTTTCCCATAAGGTGGGGTTGGTCCTCCCATCGAAGGTGGTGTTCCAATTGGGGGCAATGTTCCAATTGGGATTTTCCCACTGAGAGGGGGTTGTGTCATACCACCTTGGTGAAATTTTCCACCAACCGGAAACTGGTAATTTGGAGTGAATGACGGAATAGTGCCACTAGGATTAGGATTTCCAGTAGAAGATGAAGAAGGTCCTCCAAAAGGAAATTAAGGGAGTGTTGGAACAAAACCGAGAAGAAAGTGCCCAGAAGAACAAGGACCACTAGGAGAGCCGGATGGAGTTTGTGCAGGAGTAGGAATGGAAGCATTCAATGCACGGTATCCAGGTGGTAGTGTCTGAGTGACATTGGGTGTTCGCGGTGTGTTTATGGGAGCAATACTAACCGTAGTAAAACTAGTTGGAACACTCGTAGTAGCTGTGAGATGGGCCATTTCAGCAAGGACGCTAAAGTGATAAGCGGTAGTCACCAGTACTGTCTTTGTACTAGAGATTTCAGAAATCACAGGTGGGTTGATTTCGGAAATCACTAGTGAACCTGGACCAAAAAGGTCCTGTCGAAAAATGCCCATAGACCAAAAAGGATCTTGTTCCCTAGGTCTAGCCGGAGATCCAGAATACACAACAATTAAGTCTCTGGAAGAGTTTGCTCGCATAAAATGTCTCTCAGAATCAGGGTGAAGTCGAAAGTCCTCTCGAGTATTTGTAATTTGAAAATGTTCTAGAGAGTCAGTTCATTCCACTTGTGGTGTGGTGATGACTGTGACTTCACTTTGCCGAGGAGAGCCCTTAGGTGTACTTGTAGGAAAGGGTTGAGAACCTTCCAGATGCTCTAGAGATAAACCCTACATTCTACGTGAACGATGTGGAGGAGCTATTGTAAACGAGTGACAAACTGCATGAAGAAAATATTATGTTCAACTTCGAGAAACAAACAACACGCGCTAGTAAACAAAATCTAGGAAGAAATCACCAAGAAAACAAGACCTTCTAATTCCGAATCCACTAGTTGGTGATGAAATCCAACGTCACAACAATGAGACGAGAAGGGGTTGGGCTAGGGTGGAAAAGTTACGCTGATAACCTGCTTAACGGACTTACACCCTGGTGCAAGCTCCCACACATAATCGTGGGTATACCCTCCAAGGAGCCCGAGTGAGTTTGGTCAACGTCAATTCCAGGTACCATGAAGACTTTCCCCTTCACAGTCACCTCATGTAAGAACCTAGAAAGATAGGCCACTAAGGTCACCACCAAAAAAAATAAAGCCTGGGGGGACAGTCGACAGTCTGATCCACACGCAAGGGCAGGGTATCTAGCCCGAAATCAACTCAAAAGGCTTCCACTCATCATTTTAGGTATAGCTCCGAGTGATCCCTGTAATACGTGCAATATCTACACTGATATCAACAAAGTAGGGTGAGTAACTCTATCAATAGCAATGTGACCTCGTACTTGACCCTTGTGTGAGAAGGGCTTCCCAGGACAAGATGTTGCAAATGGAATTTAACACTCCCTAACACAAGATGCTATTGTGTGTTTTGTGCTTTTGGAGAGTGTATCTCTCTTCCTACTCCAAAGCGCTAGCCTAGCTAAATGTTGGTGTAATAGAGCCCTAGAAAAGAGTTACTAGATAAATGTTACAATTGTGCAGTGTTATTAAGAGTTGTTGTTTACTCAAAGGAAACGGAGATGAAACTAATGTTGTATAAGACTCTGACCCAACGATGCATGGATGAGAATGAAATATATCACTTTTTGTTCAATGAATCCTATGTATGGGAGGGAAAGAGAAATTTTTCCAGATCAACCTTGAACTATAATGCAAAATTTCCTTTAAAATGCAAATGCAACAAATAACGTATCAATAACAATTCTCTATTGCTTCTTTTTCAATAATTTCAACAATTGATTTTCAATGTTTTCGAAGACGAAAATGATTTTTTGAAAGAAAAACGTTTTTTCACTTTTCAAAAAGTACCCACACCATGATAGTGAGAGTACAGAAAATCAAAAACCAATGAACAAGCAATGATAAAAACCCAGTCCACTCTTTCAATGAAAACAAAAATAACAAGCAAACCATCCTAGTCTTTTCAATCGCATAAGGAAAGTGATCTTTCAAACAATAAACAAATAATAAAAACCAAGAAACTCAACTTTCAACCAATCGTTGGTCCTTAACCAATCAAGCACACTCGGATTCTGAAATCAGAGAGTATGGTTATGCCAAGAAAAGTCAAGAAACGAAAGTCAAGACAAAAATGACAAGAAGAGCCTTTGAAATCCTATGACTGTTCATGCACAAAAACGAAGACAAGAAAGACACCAATCAATGGTCCAAGAAACTCTTATGAGGCACCTAGACTGATCTGGGCAGTTGAAGATGCCAAAACTCAAATCCAAAAGTTTGAAAAAATGAGTTTGAAGGCTGGAAATATTACACAGTGCGAGAATTAGTGATTCTTGCAGGTGACCCTTGAGCAGAGTGTGAGAACCTCGCACTGAACCTAAAGGCATAGTGCGAACTCTATAGATTCTCGCAGGATACAGTGAAGTGCAGTGCGAGAACCTCTAAAACTAGTCAAATTTTTGGAAAATGAAACAAAATTTGAAAAGGCCTCTGGACCCAGAGGGTTTATCAGGATATCCTGAAGACTTAGAGATTGATATAAAAGGACAAAAGTGAAACAAGAGCAAATGGCCACAGAAAAATACCAAAAGCCACAAATAAAATGGGAAGTTCACCAGTGGAGTCGCCAATTTTGTTATCGGACTAATTGGTAGGTGCGGACACTAACAGATCTCCCTAGATCCACCTGGATCTAGAACAAAACAAGATATAACATGACTCTTTTCCTAAGTTTTGACCATTGAATTAACTAGTAGGAAGGAACAAGTAACATACCATAGTATCGCTTCCTAGGGTCTTTGTTGCCCCCTCTTCGCTCCGGTGCTCTCGTGAGGTCAAGACCAAGACAACACAAACCAACCAAAGTGAAGATAGCAAAATATATTCAACTGTCAACTTATGTGTATGATCAAGGAATTACACAATAAAGTGGAAATAGATTTATGGAAAAGGGACATGCCACTATATCATATTAATTGAAAGTAAAGATTACAACTTGATAGCCTTGATGTCGCAAGCTTCCTTTCGATGGCTCTTGGCTCCGACACACACACTTGCTCAATCCTTGCATGAAAAAGATCAAATCCTCTTGATAGACTTGCTAGAGTCTCCAAGCTGTTGTTCAAGCTAAGTCCTTCACACAATTCTTTCACCAATTCTCCAATGAATCTTGCTTAACCTTTTCCATGAGAATTCCCTCAATATATAGGAGAGAATGAGATAGTTACTTGGATAAGAATGATCCCAAAATATCAGGGAATACAGTACAAGGATAACCATTCGAATGCCAACCCATTCTTCTAGAAGATTCCCTTCTAGAAACATCGAGAATTCATATTTTTCCATGCTTTAGGACGAGTTCGCACCCTGACTATTCAACACAGTGCGAGAAGTTCGCACCCCAGTTTAAGGCAACCTGCTAGAATCAGGCATTCTCGCATCCTAGGATACTAGCAACCTTCGAACCCTCTTCAAAAATGAGTTTTCATGGAAGAGATGAAAGTAACTTTTCTCAGGAGAAAGTTCTTATGAAGAGACTGAGTACACCATCATCAATACACCATCATGATGACCAAAATCATGGGTAACATAAGGCTGCAGACTGTCGCTTAAGGAATTACAAGCCAGATTTGATCCCCACTGCTGAAAATGTCAAGGTTTGGAAGAAGAAAGCGGATGACAAATGTGGACTAGTGTTATCATCCCAAAGACAAAAGAATCCATGTTATATTGACAGTGGATGTTCCAAACATATGACTGGAGACAAAAGTAAGTTTCTAACTCTAAGTGAAAGAAAATCAAGGAATGTAACTTTTGGAAATGATGCACCAGGAAAAATAAAAGGTAAAGGAATGGTAGGTTTGAGTAATGGAAAATGGAAATCTCAAGATGTGTTGTTTGTAGAAGGTCTGAAACATAATCTGCTTAGTGTCAGTCAAGTCTGTGACTAAGGATGTGAAGTCATTTTTACCTCTAAAGACTATATAATAAAATCTGTGAATTCAAGACAGCTAGTTGCAAAAGGGATAAGAACAAAAAACAATGTCTATGTGTTAAAAGAAGAAAATGAATAATGCCACTTAAGCAAGTATGATGAAATTTGGTTGTGGAATAGGAGACTTGGACACCTAAATTTTGATCATATAATCAAGCTCAGAAACAATGGGGCGGTAAAAGATCTTTCGAAGATATCAAAGCCATACGACTCTGTTTGTAAACCCTGTCAGATAGGAAAGCTTACTCGCACTCAGTTCAAATATAAAATCTTTCCTTCAACAGAAACACCTCTCCAGTTAGTACATATGGATTTATGTGGACCATCAAGGAAAGAAGGTATAGGAGAAGAAAATTATTTTATGTTGATTATTGATGATTATTCTAGACTAACATGGGTTTCCTTTTTGAAGAAAAAATATGAAGCATTTGAAAAATTCAAAGTGTTTAAGGCTCTGACTGAGATCAAATAGGAAAAAGATTAAAGGAAGTAATGTCTGATAGAGGAGGAGAGTTTAGTTCATGGAACTTCAAAGAGTTCTATGATAAACAAGGGATCAAAAGACATCACACAATTCCAAGGACTCCACAGCAAAATGGAGTTGTTGAGAGGCAGAATAGATCAGTACAGCAAATGGCAAGATCAATGATGAATGAAAGGAACATACCTCAGACATATTGGGTAGAAGCAATTCATATAGTTTTTCATATCCTTAACAAATCTCATCTCAGGCCACACAGTGATAAGACTCCTTATGAACTATGGTTTGGAAGACCTGCTTCATTCAAGCATTTTAAAGTCTTTGGGAGTAAATGTTATATCAAGAACAATGATGAAAATATTGGCAAATATGATGACACAAATGATGAAGGTATATTCTTGGGTTATGCTACAAATAGTAAAGGGTACAGATGTTACAATAAGAGACTGCATAAACTGGTTGATTGTATACACATAAACGTTTATGAAGAAATCTCGGTTAGAAATGTAAGCAGTGTTGAACCAATCACAGAAGATATAGTTGAAGATGAAGATGAACAGGTCCAAGGATCAGAAAGGGAAGAATATGAATCAGATGAAGATACGAATACTCAGGCTAACACAAATCAGCAGAAAGAAGCAAAATCACCTCTCGGAATTGTTAGAAAGAATCATCCTAAAAATTAGATAATTGGAGATATAAATAAAGGAGTTCAGACAAGAAGGAAATTGATTAAAGACTCAAAACAATCTCATGTTGCTTTTTTATCTATGACTGAACCTAAAAATTTTGATGAAGCCAACCAGCATGATGATTGGGTTAGAGCAATGAATGAAGATCTTGATCAGATTGAGAAGAACAATACTTGGGAGCTTGTCCCTAGAACTGAAGATAAGAATGTAATAGGTTCCAAATGGGTGTTCAAGAATAAAATGAATGAAAAAGGACAAGTTGTTAGAAATAAAGCCAGATTGGTCTGTAAAGGGTATGCACAAGTTGAAGGTCAGGACTTTGATGAAACTTTTGCACCAGTGGCAAGATTGGAAGCCATCAGAATGTTTCTTTCTTATTCATGTCATAAGATCTTTAAAGTTTATCAGATGAATGTTAAGTCAACATTTCTTAATGGAGATCTAGAGGAAGAAGTATATATGGAGCAACCTGAAGGATTCTCATTGACAAATAATCCTAATTATGTTTGCAAGCTGAAGAAGGCCTTATATGGACTGAAACAAGCACCATGAGCTTGGTATTATAGACTGGACAAATTTTTACAAGACAAAGGGTTCAAGAAAGGTACTGTTGACAGTAACCTCTACATTAAGTCTGAAGGTGATAATTTACTAGTTGTTTTGGTTTATGTAGATGATATTATTTTTGGATGTACTAATGAATCATCTTTCCAATCGTTTTCTAACTCTATGCAAACAGAATTTGAGATGTCCATGATAGGAGAACTATCATATTTTCTTGGCTTACAAGTAAAACAGAGTTCTGCAAGAATTTTTATATCTCAAGAAAAATATTTGAAAGAGATGTTGAAGAAATTTCAGATGGAGGATTCCTCTCCTATTAGTACACCTATGGTGGTTGGTTGCAAGCTCAGTAAAGATGATATTTCACCGGATGTTGATCAAAGGACATATTTCTCTATGATAGGCAGTCTTCTGTACATCACATCATCCCGTCCTGATATAATGCAAGCTGTTGGAATGGTAGGTCGTTATCAGTCTACTCCTAAACAAAGTCATTTGGTATCTGTCACAAGGATATTCAAATACTTGAAGGGAACAATGACTTATGGTCTGTGGTATCCCAGAAATTAGAATTTTCAGTTAACTTCTTATTCAGATGCAGATTGGGCATACTGTGTTGATGAGAGAAAAAGCACCAGTGGAGGATCATTCTTCCTGGGTGACTCATTAGTAGCATGGCTTAGTAAAAAACAAGGATCTATTTCCTTATCAACTACAGAAGCAAAGTACATTGCTGCTGCTACTTGTTGCACTCAGATTTTATGGATGATACAAACTCTTGCAGATTTGAAGGTAAACTATACTAATTTGATTACAATTCACTGTGATAACACCAGTGCCATTAGTGTCTCCAAGAATCCTGTTCTTCATTCCAAGACTAAGAATATCCAAATAAAATACCATTTTCTCAGAGAACAAGTTACAAACAGAGTTGTCCAGCTGAATTATATCCCTTCCATAGAACAGATAGATGATGTCTTTACTAAACCATTAACAGTGACCCCTTTTGGATATCTTTGTCAAAAGTTGGGGGTTATAACTTCTTTCGTCTAATATGTTCACCTGGTCAGGGAGAGTTCTTATTGAATATCGATTGTATTTCTAAGTTGCTCATAGTTGACAGGGGGAGTATGTACTGCAACATCTTAGGGGTAGCATGTTTCTTCTTTGAAATTGATGTCAAAGGGGGAGAAAGCGTGGTAATTTCAAGGATTCTATAGTAGTATAGTTGGATGTTCTTCAAGGTTGCCATCAATGCCAAAGGGGGAGATTGTTGGCATATTTATTATGGGCAGATAGAAGGTAGAGTATTTGTTTGTCATTGATGGCAAGCTCAGCCTGACGATGATGAACAAGAGAAAGTCACAAGACCAGCAATGCAACGATGATCGCATGGAAATATTAGAACCGTAAACTCTAGGATTCAAGGAAGCAACTCACGGAAGAAAAATCTTGAAATGCGATAGATCAAAGCATGTCAAAGACTCTATTTCAGATTTTCACAGACCAAGAAATCAGAGTTTCAGATACCGAGAGTTGGAGGAGTCAAGAGTCGAGACTCTTCATCACAGGAGTCCCGACGTCGTGAAATGCGAAACACCAAAATCCCGAAACAGGCACATCAACAAAGAGTTTCGCAGATCGGGAAATAACTCCATTTTGGAGTTCTGGATACTAGGAGTTGGAGGATTCAAGGGTTGAGACTCTTTATCACAGGAGTCCCGAAGTTGTGAAATGTGAAACGCTAAAATCCCGAAACATGCACATCAACAAAGAGTTTCGTAGACCAGGAAATAACTCCATTTCGGAGTTCCGGATACCAGGAGTTGGAGTGTCGAAACACTTCACCACAGGAATGCCGAAATGCAAAAAACACCTTTTGGTGTAGGTTTCAGTTACCGGGACTTGGAGTGTCGAAACACTTCACCAAAGAAATCATGAAATGTCGAAATGCGAAATTGCGACATGGAGTTTCGGGGATCGCAACATGGAGTTTTGGAGTTTCATGGATTGCAACATGGAGTGTTAAGATATCTCATCACAAGAATTGTTGAAATCGTGAAATGTCGAAAGGGACTATTGTGATTCTCAAAGACTCAAAGGGAAAAATGCTGAAATCTCGTCAGCTGTTTGATTAGGAAAAGAAGGGATCAGATTATGAAGTTTTGTTGACCATTGATCTGGATCCATTTCGGGGATCGCGACTTGGAGAGACAGATGCTTCGCAACAGGAATTCACGACATGCGAAATCGCGAATTTCCGAAATACAAAATGTGAAAGACATTTTGTTTCTTGTAATCCAATGGTGCAGGTGAATTCGAATATGATCAGAGGGCTACTGTTTCACCTCATAGTTAATTGATCAATTATGATTCAGTTAGCAAAATTGATTCATGATTCTTGATCAGTTGGAGATTCAGTTGCTGAGGCATGTGTGAATAAAAGAAGATATGAGACAACTGTGCAAAGTTGGTTGTTCTGACTGAAAAAATGAGTTGAATTGTAGAAGGTAAAAACTACAGTATGCACAGTGTGAAGAAAGATCAGAGATCAACATAAGCTGAACAGAAGAAAAAAGGTGAAGAGAGCAAAATGTGCACATATCAAAAAGCATGAGAAGGACACATAAAGAATAGATAGAAAGAGACGGCAAGTCAAGCCAGGTATGAATAGAGTAGAAGAATAGTGTAGTAGAGAAGAATTGCAGAACAATGAAGAAGTGGTAAGAATTGATTTATCTGTGTTGTTGGTTATTCAATCATTTATTTGTAATAAGGGTGGTAGGGAGGTGCTAGGGAGGATTGTTGTCCTCAGAGGTTCAAGTGGGTGCTTGAACGTAGGGAGTTTTATCTTCCATCTGGTTGCAACCAGAAAAACCAGGGTGGCAGGGTGGTGCAAGGGAGAACAATTGTTCTCTGTTATATAGGTTGGTGCCTATGTGACTGGAAGTTGGTGCTTCCATCCAATTGGTGCTGGAACACTTAGGGACTTGTTGCTTCCTTCTAGTGGGTGCTAGAGAAACCAGAGAGTTGGTGCTCTCAAACAAGTTGGAGCTTGTAAAAGTTTTAGAACAGTTGTTCTCTGTTACACAGGTTGGTGCCTGTGTGACTGGAAGTTGGTGCTTCCATCCAATTAGTGCTGGAAAACTTAGGGAGTTGTTTCTTCCTTCTAGTGGGTGATAGAGAAACCAAAGAGTTGATTCTCTAAAAAACGTGGTGCTCTCAAAACATTTGGAGCTTGTAAAACAGCGGTAGTAGCCTCACATTGAGTTGGTGCTCAATTATAGATGATGTACATAACTTAAAAGACTACCTATCATTTCGAAAAAGAAGAGGTTTTCTCCCTTTATGGGTTTCCTCGTGAAAATATCTCTGTGTATATCTTATGTGTGAGTGATGCTCATTATTTATGTTGTCCATATGTAGTATAATATTGATGGTCACTTGGAGAAAGATTAAAAATGGTTTAATTGAATTAATATTGTTTAAGCATAGTAACAACTGATTCACCCCCCCTCTCAGTTGTATTAGTAATTTCAACATGAAATTCACCTTAGATATCCTTTGGTTACCTTAGTCACTTTTAGATATACAATATTTTCAAGTGTTATTAAAATGAGAGACCCTTGCCTCTTATTTATACTTTTATGTAGCTTCCTTAAGGGGTTACCTTCTAACCATCTTAAACCACTTTCCTTATTTTAGGGCTAACCCACTTATAACCGCTTGTCCACTTAGTAATTTCTCCCTTAACTTTAATCTTTAAATAATTTATTTTGTATCCACTTTGACTTATAGTACACTCATCACTTCACTTTATTATTTACCTTCTAAAATCTCTTAAACCACTGTCCTTATTTTAGGGATAACTCACGTATAACCACTTGTCGAGTTAACTTAACCACTTTCCATAATTAGTAATTTATCCATTAACTTTATTATTTAAATAATTTATTTTTCATCCTCTTTGACTTATAGTACACTCATCACTGCACTTTATTATTTAAATAATTTATTCTTTGCAAACACTTTGACTACTTTAACCTTTTGGGGCTTCTAGATGACTCATGAGGGTTATCCAACTTCACATGGCCATAACTCCCTTACCATGAGGAGTTATGTGATGTTCCACATACCATTGAAAGTGGAATGACATGTACTATCCATATAGGATAGTCTTACCTACAAATATATCAAAACTCATACCATTATTCATCAAACAAACTTGGGTCCATTACCCAAACCTTTTTGCTACCAGATTTCACTACCAGACTTTCTTCAAGGGTTGACATCAATGAAAATCAACCCAATTAATCAACAATATCCCCTTTTGGCATTGATGGAAACACTCTAATGAAATACTAAAGTCATGTAATATTGAAATCATATCACTCATGCTCCCCATGTGACCATCACTCCCTCGGGAACCATGCCTCTATGATTTGCATATGATAAATATTTCCCCATTTTTCATCAATGGAAATGGTATCTTTCCATCTGGGGTTGCTCCCCCTAACAAAATTGTCCTTGGGGATACTCTCTCTGACTGAAATATTCCTGAAATTGATCTCCCAACCTGAATTTTCCTCTTTATGGTGCTTCCTCATGTAAATCTAAGACATATAAGATAATCATTCAAAATCATTCATGTTGGAGTAGAAATTACTCGGAGTCTCTGGAGAAGATACTCAAAGGCTTCCCATGGAAGAGGTTTTGTAAAGATGTCTTCCACTTGTTCTTTTGTGCCCACATATTCAACTCTGATGTTCTTCTCTGCAACTTATTCCTGTAGAAAGTTATACTTGATTGGAATGTGCTTCATCTTGGAGTGCATCATCGGGTTCTTTGAGATACTAATGGAGCTTGTATTATCACAATAGATTGGAATGGGCTCATCATAATCAACATGTATATCTGTCAGATTTTGTTTCATCCATAGAACCTGTGTACAACATGTTGTTGTTGCAATATGCTCTGCTTTGGTTGTAGATAAAGATATTGATGATTGTTTCTTGCTTAGTCATGATACTAAACACTCACCCAAGTACAACGTTGCTCCACTGGTGCTTCATTGGTCATTAATGCAACCTACCCAATCTGCATCTGTGTAGGAAATAAGTGATAGTTCCTTTCCTTTTGGATACCATAATACAAACTCTTTTGTTCCCTTGAGATATATGAAAATCCTCTTTACTTCTAAGACATGTGATTCCTTTGGTGCTGCTTGAAATCATGCCACCTGTCCAACTACCTGCATTACATCTAGTCTGGATGTTGTCACATATAGTAATCTACCAATCATGGACCTGTATTGCCTCTGGTCTGTAGACATTGAATCATCATCTTTGCTCAACTTGCAACTGGTTTGCATAGGAGTGGTAACCGGTTTGCAATCTTCCATTCCAAACCTCTTTAGCATTTCTATGATATACTTAGTTTGAGAAATAAAAATTTCTTGGTTCCTTTGACGTATCTAAAGACCCAGAAAGAAGGATAGTTCTCTGAGTAATGACATTTCAAATTCATTATGCATATCCTTTGAAAATTTCTATCTTAACCTGTCATCATAGATTCCAAAAATAATATTGTCAACATAAACTTAAATTAATAAAATACTATCTTGAGTTACCTTGATGTAGACGTTGTTGTCTGCACTTCCTTTTATGAACCCTACCTATTGTAGATATTTATCCAGTCTAGAGTACCATGCTCTAGGAGCCTATTTTAGACCATACAAGGTCTTCTTCAATTTGCACACGTAATATGCGTCCTATGACAACTCAAATCCTTCTGGTTGTTCAATGTAGACTTCATATTCAAGTTCTTCATTTAGAAAATATGATTTCACATCCATCTGATACACTTTAATATTCTTGGATCATGCATAAGCTAAAATCAATCAGATTGCTTCCATTCTGGTAATTGGGGAAAATGTCTCTTCAAAGTCGAATCCTTCAACCTATGTGTATTCTTTACATACCAATCTAGCTTTGTTCCTTGTAACATGTCCATGTTCATTCAATTTATTTTTGAATACCCACTTTGTGTCAATCACATTCTTATTCTTTGGTATTGGAACCAGTTCCTAGGTGTCATTCTTCTCTATTTGATCCAATTACTTATCCATGGCCTTATTCCAAAATTTATTCTTGTTGGCCTCTTCAAAACTGTTTGGTTCAATCATAGATGAGAGTTCTAGGTGCATTTTCTCTGGTGAACAGATTTGTTTTCTAGTCTCAACTCCTGCATCTTTGTTTCTGATAATCTGATCTAAAGGATGAGTCTTTTGTACTCATTTGCTAGGTGTGTTTGGAGTCACTTGCTAAACTTTCTCTTCTACTTCTATATGACATTATTGATATTCCCATTCTACTTCTTCTTCAACTTTTGCTTCTTCTTCGTAAAGTTGTTCCATTGAGTCATTTTCTTCTTCCTTTAATTCTCATCCACCTATTTCATCAATTGTTACATTGATGCTTTCCACAACTTTGTTCAACCTCATATTGTAACATTTGTATGATTTCCTTGTACTTGAGTAACCAACAAGTACTCCTTTGTCCACACGAAAGTCAAACTTTCCCATTCTTCCATCTTCTCTTTTAATGTAGCATTTTCTTCCAAATATTTTGAAGTGATTCACATTTGTTGGTATTCCTTTCCATAGCTCATAGGGAGTTTTGTCATTTTTGTTTCTGAGCATTAATATATTTTGAATGTGAATTTTTGTATGCACTGCATGTGTCCAAAAAATATATGTCAATTTGCAATACATTAGCATTGTTTGAGCCATTTCCTGTGTAATTAACATCCATAATGTTCCTTTGTCTCTGAACCACTCTCTAAACTGATCTATGAATCCATGCTCTCATCCACTGTCATATATTTTTCCAAACCTACTAAGTGTTCTTACAAATCCATCTATGTCCATATTGTTCAAGACTCTACTGCAAAACTGTCCATAATGTTGACCCATTTTCTATTGTACTTATGCTAACTGACTTCTCTTGATCTGTCTACTCAAACTCTGCAAGA
This sequence comes from Picea engelmannii, assembly GCA_009831015.1. NCBI lineage: Eukaryota > Viridiplantae > Streptophyta > Pinopsida > Pinales > Pinaceae > Picea > Picea engelmannii. The sequence goes on from ML782398.1 coordinate 443,822, forward strand.
TATTCGAAGGATGGTTCTTTGGTCTGTCACAGCTATCGCATAGACTCCCCCTGTATAATATTCATATTACATGGGAGCCTCTAAGCTAGATGGCTTAGAAAAATTCCTGCTCGGATGTGTATTCATCATCATCTTCATTTGTAGATTCACCATCTCTCTGAGCTCTAAATTCGTTCTTTCTGTCTATGGATTCATCTTTCACTACAATACCTGAAAGTACAATCTCTTGAACCTATTCCTTATTTATTTGTTCTTCTTTTCTTTTAGTTATTTTCCAAACTTTCTATATCTGACATCTTTCTTTTTCTATGTAGAATTTTCTTCATCTCTTTTTATTTCCAATCTTGCAATCTTTGGGACCTGGTCTTTGTTCACATGTTTTTTTTTTCTTATCCATACTTTCTGATATCTGATATTAGTGTTCTCTTTCATTGAAGTATCGATCATGCTTCTATTGTCACTAGCTATGTGTCCATAGTTATGACATTTGTAACATTCAATGTCATGTGGAGCCACATAGGCATTTCTTGCTTGAACATTTCTTTTATAATCCCTTCAATATGCAACCTTATGTCAAAAATTAGTACAATAAAAACAATGACCATAAAATAAATTTGCATACCTAAGAGTGAATAATCTTATTTGTGGTGTAGTCCTTTTGAATTTCTTCCTTGAATGATCATGATCATGATTGAAGCTTCTTTGTGGCTTTAACATGGATGGTCTTCTTGAAGATGTATCTTCAATAGTTTTCTTAGATTCTCGTTGACCATGATTCTTTCCTTTGAGTACTTCTGCATAACTCTTTCTATTTTCTTCATTCTTCTTTTCTAGCAACCTAGAGTGCTTCTCTTCATTCTCTATAACTGATGTGGATGTTTTTGTCTCTTCAACGTTCTTGTTGAGCTTGATGATTTTAATTCTCAATGTGACAACTTCCTCTTCAAGCTTCTCAACGTCTTCTTATTTCTTCATTATCTGAGAATTTCTGACTTCTTCTATTATTTTCACTTCTTCAAGCTGAATTTTTAATGTGATTATTTCTTCTTCAAGTCCTTTCTCTTCTTGACCAAACTCTGCCTCAAGCTAGTTTAGATCATTAGTTCTTTCCTTAATATGATTTTTCAATATCTTCTCTCTCACTTTTGCTTCTTCCTTCTGTGCTTCTATGTTGGCTTCCAAATACTAATTTTGATATTCAATATTTTCTTTGATCTTTCTGGATTCTTCTAGATGATTTCTTAAGTTCTCGATGACCTGTTGGGATTCTTAAAAAATGTGAACACTTTCCTTTTGTTTCATCAATTATTTTTGGAGTCACTTATTTTCTTCTCTTATTTCATCTAAATCACTAATTAGTTCTGCTTCATAATTGTATTCCTTTTCAATTAGTTTTTCTGTCTCATTTCCTTCATGGCATTCTATTTCAATATGTCTGTGTTTTTCACAATTAAATCAAAACAACATACCTTTGGTGATTATGCACTCTTCATATTCTAAATCTATTTGACATGGTGAACACAATTCTTCTTGATCTGTATCTGCATCTTTTTTGAAATTTTCTGAATCTATGATGGGTGAAGAATATATGTCATGTAACTTATCCCAAAGTTCTTTGGCTGATGAACATTTACCAACCTTTTCTCTTACCGTATTACGTAATCCTTCCCAGATGAAATCCATTGCTATTTTGTTATTCTTCTTCAATTCCTTCTTGGCTACAGTCTTTTCCCTTTTTTAACTATTGTATCCTGTAACAAATGATAGCCAAATATAATGTCCATGTGTCTGTAAAAATAATATCTTCCTTCTGCTCCACATTTCATACTTTAAACCATTCTAACCATTAAAAATTGGTACTCCATTCTCATACTAATCCATGATCTCCTTCCAGTGTTTAAACTGTTTCCTGAAGGAAACTGCTATGGTACCAATTGTTGGATTACTGAGAGGGGGGGTGAATCAGTAATAGAGAAATTAAATCCTTCTTCACCATAAAATGAAAGTGTTATATCAATGTAGAATTATCACCCAATAGTTGCAGAGTAAATAAACAATGAAAAAATGAGCATTCATACACATACACAGTACACCAATTTTTTACGTGGAAACCCAAAGTAGGAGAAAACCACGAAATTATTTTTCTTATATGTATTTAAGAATTACATTCATTCAAAGAAATAACTTCCTTTGTTTTCCAGCTGTAACTGGAAGGAGGCTTCAACCCCCTACTTTCTCAGGATACAACCTGAGGGAAGCTCCAACTCCCTAATTCTCTGGCTACAACCATAAGGAGGCTATAACCCCCTATGTTCTTCAGCTATAAATGAAAGTTGGCTACAACCACTTGTCCTTTCCCCATCCAACCACCATGAAATATAAGTAGAATGATGGAACCATTTTCACACTATCACTGTGAGATATACTGCTATAAACCTGTACCAATCAACCTGTACCATAAACAAGTGCATCAACCATGCACCAACCTGTACCAAACAACCTGTAATCAACTTGTACCATAAACAAGTGCATCAACCATGCACCAACCTATACCTCAACATGTACCATCAATGAGTGCATCAACCATGCACCAAATAAGTACCAATCATGCATCAAATACATATAAACTATGACTCATCAAGATTTACCAACATCATCAACTATACACCTCATGTATGTGCCAACTCATCAACTACTTGTCTCAACCATGTACCCAACATGTACCTCAACCAAAATCCCTCATCTATTTCATCATCCAAATCTAATTTATAACTCTGTAACAGACCTGGTGTATATGATCACATACCTGCAAAAATTCCTTAACTTTAACAACAAGAGACTATCATTTTCATCAAATTTTACTTTAGTCTCACATGACTAATTTTATATTAGTCAACAACCCTAACTTGAAATAATCATAACTATGTACTTGTGTTGTCACAGGGGCAGACCCAGGGTTCAATGCTTCAACAGTGCACCAACAAAACCCTAACTATCGGCCCTTTCAACAACACCTGTGAAGCAGATGAAGTCTCACCTGAGGTAGAGGCAGGGGTGGTTGCAGGACTGAAATTTTTGCAACCTAGCTGGGACACAAATTTGTGATTACACCACTCTAACAAAGCACTTAGAAGTTATCATTCATTAGTATTTAACCCTTATTCACATCGCAGTCCACCAGATCTAACACATCTAAGCACTTAGCATATGGAAATAGATCAGATATAACATTCATTCACATCACTAAGCACTTAATCTATCATACCAGGTTCATCTAAACATTCATTACTACAGTAAGATTAAATCATATGAACAATATAACAACCATAATTCACAAAGAAACCATAACATAGGATATACGTGGTTCACCCCAACGTGGGGCTACATCCATCAACTCTCTTCTTCTTTATTATCTTTTGTCAATCTTCTATAAGAATAGAGCCCAAAAACCCCACTCTTCATAGGACAGGAGATTTGCATGCACCTCGCCAGATCCTCCTTCCCCGAGTTAGGTCACAACACAAAGCCTCCTTACACAGTATGTGCTCAAAGCACTACATATGACCCACACTTAGCTTTACAGCCTCAACATACACAAAGCACAAATCCTCTTACAATTACTTTCACTTTAGCACAATACTTAGCACCTAGCATCACACCACCTACTTACATCTCCTAGATTTCTATTTATACATTACAAAAGGGCCTAAACATGGGTAAACCCATGGGCCAACATCCCCATACATGTTACATAAACCCTACTCCCAAAGATGCCCTAAAAAAGGGTCGAGATCCCGCGATCTCTGCTCCAACTTGTGCTCCACCTTTGACCAGCCTGTCGAAGTCCCAAAATAGGTCAAACATGACCAAGGATCTCCAAAACTTGGTCAAGGGCCAACAGACCCCCAACAATCACCTGTGACTCATCCCGAGTTACTCTGCTCTGGGTAACTCTACCTAGAATGTCTTGAGCTGGGGTCGAGCTGCTTCGACCAACTACTTCGCCAAGGCCTCCTGCTCAACAAACTCTTGAATAACTGACTCGTTCATAGGTCCCTCTAAGTGTTGTTATACCGAAGTGAATACTTGTTTCAACTCTTCTCCTCAGCCTTCAATCTCCTCAAAAAGTAGGCAAGCTGCATCCTGGACTGGCTAGACCTTCTGAGTCACTTCCATGACTTTGCTTTGTATGGAATGGGCCTATTATTGAGCCATGTGTTTTTCTTGGGATATTTTCATTCACTTGACTGCTGAAAAGGGATTCAACTGTGCTTGTATTGTTGTTTCTTTATTCTTTGCTTCCTGGAGCTATGACTCCAGTGTCTTTAGTTCAGGGTCCTTGGTAAGGCTCTCATAATTCTGCGCACTTCGACTACTAAGCTATTTACATTCCAAGGCTAATGCCTTGATTCTATGGACTGTGCTTCGAGCGGTTTCTTCTCGCTGGTATTTCACTTCCTACGAAGTTCTTGGTACTTCTTGTAAATCCAATTCTTCTACTCTCTATTGAATTTGTTGGATGGTCGCAGCAAGCTTCACTACTTGACTCTCCATTGGTTCTTCTTCTATATGTTCTAAGCCTGTCACAGAGCGAAGTGCTTTGTTGACTTCTTCTTTAACTCCAACCTACTCCATGAGAAATTATTCTTTCTCTTTCTGGATCTGTGCTTTATCCTCTTCGAACTTGATTTGGAGGTCATCCTTCTCTTGTTGCGCTACTCGACATTGCTCTATGACTTCCTCTTGCGCTTGCTTCAGGGCCACTATGGCCTGTTCTTTTTCTTCTTGCATGCGATGAAGGCAAGCTTCGGTCGCATCAACTATTCTGCGGAGTTGGGCAAGCTCATCTCCCAACTCTATTTTTTCTGATGGAAGGGGTGCAGTGGACACTGAGCGACTGGAGTGAAAGGCTTGTTGTACTCCTCTCGTTTCTTCTTCATTTCTTTCATACATGGTTTCTTGTTTGGCTTCATTTTTCTACAAAATATGTTCCGATGCATCTGATACAACTGTGATAATGAATTCGAAGTCATCGACCATGAGTACAGTCTGCAGCTTCGACTTACTAGCTTTGTACTTATTCCATGATGTAGGTTTCGTTGGGGAAAAAATTATTTTCTTGGACATTTCTGCCTCTTCAAGGGGTTTCTTAGGAGGTGTTACTTCACTCTTCTTTTGCTTGTCTTATTCCCCTTCTTTCTCTTCGTTGTCCACTTCGTCGTCTCCTCCTTCTCTAGGTGAATATGATGCAATCTCCTCTGATGTGTTATGTATTTCCTATACATATTCCTTCTTTTTCTTCCTTCTACTGCTGGGTGCATCATACTCTTCGCTAGTAACCACCAGAATTCCAATGAGGTTGGGGTCGGACAGTTCTGCATGGTTGATTGGCACTAGGAGTTCTTCAAGCCACTCCTTAGTGACTTCCTCCATGTCCTCCTCGATGATCTTGTAATAGGACTGAATCTCTTCTTTATGTTTGTCTCGGCGCACAGTAATATATATAAAATGCCTATCTGCGTGGAACTTTGCAACTGGTCTAAACTTGTCCAAGGTGTTCGGCGTCATATGAGGGAAAGGCTCAATAGCCCTATTTAACTATAGGTAGTAGGTATGGAACACCACATTTGACTGCCATTGTTTCCCCATATCACTCGAATACCAGAGCGTGGTGAACTTCGCAGCTAGTGGTTCGAACGAATCAATGTCAGGGAAGGCCTCTCCTTCCGGCATCTCCCAAGAAATGAACGCGATGAGGATCAACAACCACCTAAAATGGAAATCATAGCCCTGATCTTGAGCTTCACGATAGTCCTATTCTATGATAAGGTGGTTCTTTCGGATTCATCGCATTAGTTTTTTATTATTTAACATTTCAGACCAAACAAATGTGGTCCATCATCAGGAAGAGTTTTAAGATATGAAGGAAATCTAAAAATCATTAGGTGTATAAATAAGAAATTTTTTTTAGTAAAGAGCCGACTTATTAAAAATATATAAGATCTAAAATATTATTAATCAATTAATACTAATCAGTTTCTAGAATCTGTCCTTGTGATTAGTGTTGGGATCCAATTTTGACCGATCTTCCAGCCATCATCTCTGTTTAGATTGTTTGGTTTCTTTTCAATTTCGATGGATTCCCTAAATTTTGTATTGTGATAGTGATCTACTTTGGCAAGAATTTTGGCTTCTTCAATACAAATATGATGTTTTATTTTATCTGAATGTTCTACCAACGCCGAGGGATGAGTGCGATTGTGCTTGATATCAGTGGCGTGTTCTTGATATCAAGCACAATTGCACTCATCCCTCGGCGTTGGCAGAACATTCGGATAAAACAAAACATCATATTTGTATTAAAGAAGCCAAAATTCTTGCCAAAGTAGATCACTATCACAATAGAAAATTTTAGGGAATCCATCGAAATCGAAAAGCAACTAAACAATCTAAACATAGATGATGGTTGGAAGATCAGTCAAAATTGGATCCCAACACTAATCACAAGGACAGATTCTAGAAAATGATTAGTATTAATTGATTAATAATATTTTAGATCTTATATATTTTTAATAAGTCGGCTCTTTACTAAAAAAAATTCTTATTTATACACCTGATGGTTTTCAGATTTCCTTCATATCTTAAAACTCTTCCTGATGATGGACCACATTTGTTTGGTCTGAAACGTTGAATAATAAAAAACTGATGCGATGAATCCGAAATAACCACTTATCATAACTTGAGCCGCAAAAGTATCAGAACTAAAAAAATTCCTATTCTAGTTGGTTGATGAGGTAACTCGCCCAATTCATTTGTAATCCTTCCACGCATTTTCCTACGAGGTCAACAATGAACCCCATGACCTTCCTGGGTCTGTTATTCCTTACTATCTTACCAGCAATCAACTAGCAGGATAGAGGCTACCTTGTAGCCTCGCTTCCCCTTCTCGACATTGCCATAGGTTTCTTTAATCTTCTGCGCCAGAGCACGATCTGCAGCCTTCCCTCAATAAAAGTCTTGTGGGTATGGTCCTTGCATGCTTAATCCAGTGATCCTATGGATCAGCACCGGATCGACGGTGATATTCCTTTCCAACCATAGATAACCACCATGGAATCACGACAATAGGATCTTAACGCATGCGTTAACCTCCTGATGCCTTCCAAAATGTGGTATCTTCATCATGTTCAAGATAGTGGACTCCATAGTCCACGACTGGGGGATGATCTTCGACTTCTTCCCCTTGGTCTTGGTCAAATATTTGTGAGGTGCGAGCATGGCATAGATCTTGTGGTATCCTAGGTTATAGTCACTGATATTTAAGGTTGGAATCCTCTCCAACTACGGTCTGACTGCTTGCATTCCCTTTAGAAGGTACACAATGATGACTGTGTAGTCGAAGTCCCTCGAGACACTGACATGACTCACCACACTGGTCAGGGGTGGGATGTAGTTGGGCAGGATGGATGGGATTATCTTTGCATTCGCAAAGTCATCACGATGCTTGGTTCTTTTCTCGGTCACAACTCAGGATGGTCCAAATCCATGAGAATTCGGTGGGGAGGCTTGCACTCCTCTCGTCGATGAGGCTTGTATGCCTATAGACATCACCTTCTTGGTGATGAGGTCTATTAGAATCTCTTCGAAGGATTTTTTTGTTGCGCTAGTTTCTTCCGACATGCACACTCGAGATCTGATATCTCAGGTCGGTGAAAAATATTCAATGTAACAGAATGGATGGCGAGGTCTCAATGATCACTGTTCAAAATCAACTAGTTCTCTATGGGCTCAGATAATCACATTTGGAAAAAGTGTTATTGGTGCAACGCTCGACGAGGTAAATAGATATTATCGTAATGGACTCTTCCAATGGGCAGGAATGCTTCAATCAATGCAGTTCCATCTGTTATGTCGCGGTCCCAATGGTCCAAGTTTGAAAGTTTTGACAATAATTGTGTTTCTAGCCATTCTGGAGCATCAATCTAATGGTTGGGATGCCTCCAATGGTCATATTTCTTCCCCATGGCGAAGTGCTAATCTTTTTTGTACTGATATTCCAGCAGAGTTTAGGTTCTGAAAACCTTCCTTCTGTAAAGTCTTCCCTGGAACTTCTTGCAATTTTTCTAACTTTACTCTCTTCTTACTAAGCTTTCTAGCCTTCTTTCCTGTGATATGAATCATTGGTTTCATTTTTCCATTATCGTTCTTATATCCTCTTGGCATGATAACTTCACACTATGGAGGGTCTTTCATAGGGTTCAAGGGTAATACTTCTTCTCTTTCTGGGGTAGGTTCTCTACTCTCTTGTACAGACAGGTGTCTCCAGTATTCCTGTGTTCTTTCAACTTCGACCTCTAGATATCTGGTCCTTAGTAGCTTCGATTGGTTCTCTTGTTCTTCTAGTAAGTACGTTATTCTCCTAGTCATGAAATCTCTTAGTTCTTTATTTTTCTATTCTAGATCCTCCTCTTCTTGTTTCTTTTGTATCTGATCTTTCTCAATCCAGGTTTTTCCTAGCAAGATAGCAAATGGGGTGTTGTTCTCAACAAATTTAATGATCTCAAATTATTCTTCTGTCGAAGTGCAATGAGCACTCATAGATGTTTGGGTAAGTATTCCACATAGGGTTATCATATTTCATCTAAATAATCTTATTCCTGCTAATGAAGGAACCATAGCAGGCTTTCCAAAAAATTCCCAAGTTCTTTCTGTCATGATATTTACCTATGTTTCCTCATCTAGGACACAGTCTATGTCAAAGTCTCCTATTCTTGTTTCTATGTACTCTTTCTCTTTTAAGACCTCAGATAAGTTGATATCTCTGTGATCATTCAGGGTTTCTTTCATCTGTAGTAATACAACCTCTTATTCTTTCTAGGGTTCTATCATATCCTTAGTTTATTGGCTTGTCTCATAGTTTTCTTGTCTCATATTCATTTTTTCAACTTTTGCAATCATTCTAGGGCAATCCAAAACTTCATGGTCCATAGATTTACAACAAAGACAACTAGGACCTCTACCAGGGAATTCCTTAGCAAGATGTCCCAGTCTTCTGCAACTATATCAAAGAGTTAATCCTCTATTTCTTTTAAACGATCCCCAACCTTTCCTGTAATGCACACTGGGATCACAGTAACTAACCTGCAAAAAATTATTTCTAGGATCCTGCATCCATGTGTTAGTCCAAACATTCTTTCTATTCATAGGAATACCATATCTTTCATTAGTTCTATCAGATCTACTCATATAAAATCTCTGTTCTTCTAGTTGTACCCTAGTTTTCAGACTAGGACAAAATTTATCAAACATACCTAGATCCATTCTTTTGAAACAAATTTTTTCACTTATCTTAGCTTTCTCAGAGCACAAAGCTTCAAGATATTACATCTTTTATTTAGATCAAACTTATTTTCTTAGCACAGAGCTTCGCAAGTCAAGTAGAATATTGCGCACTAAAGTAGCATATCTACGCACATAGCTTTATTTTCTTCAGTTCCCAGCAATCACAGTTTCAGGTCCCGACAACAGAACCATTTTTTGGCATAGGGACAGACCCAGGGTTCAACGCTTCAACAACGCACCAACAAAACCCTAACTATCGACCCTTTCAGCAACACCTGCGAAGTATATGAAGTCTCACCTAAGGTAGAGGCAGGGGTGGTTGCAGGACTCAAATGTCAGCAACCTAGCTGGGACATAGATCTATGATTACACCACTCTAACAAAGCACTTAGCAGTTAACATTCATCAGTATTTAACCATTATTCACATTGTAGATTCAAGCCCTAATTACAGAACAATGCAGTATTCCACCAGATCTAACACATCTAAGCACTTAGCATATGGAAATAGATCATATCTAGCATTCATTATCATCACTAATCACTTAATCTATCATACCAGGTTCATCTAAACATTCATTACTGCACTAAGCTTAAATCATATGAACAATATAACAACCATAACGCACAAAGAAACCATAACACAGGATATACATGGTTCACCCCAGCGTGGGGCTACGTCCACCAACTCTCCTCTTCTTTATTATCTTCTTTCAATCTTCTATAAGAAAAAATCCCAAAAACCCTACTCCGCATAGGACAGGAGATCTGTGCACACCTCGCTAGATCCTTCTTCCCCGAGTTAGGTCACAACACAAAGCCTCCTTACATGGTCTATGCACAAATCACTACAGATAACCTGCACTTAGCTTTGCAGCCTCAACATGCACTAAGAATAGAGCCTCTTACAATTACTTTCACTTTAGCACAATACTTAGCACCTAGCATGACACCATCTACTTACATCGCCTAGATTTCTATTTATACATTACAAAAGGGCCTAAACATGGGTAAACCCATGGGCTGACATCCCCATACCCTTTACATAAACCCTACTCCCAAATATTCAATAAAAAGGGGGAGATATCCCATGATCTCCTCTTCAACTTGCACTCCACCTTCGACCAACCTGTCGAAGTCCCAAAATAGGTCAAACATGACCAAGGATCTCCAAAACTTGGTCAAGGGACAACAACCTGTAATGAATAAATATCTAAAAATGGTACACAATTCACTTCATCTTATTTTATTCAATTCCTCCATATTTCACTACTTGGAACCTCTCAGAAAAGGAGTTATAGCAAAAATGGCATACCTTGTTGAATTCTGGCTTATTCTAGAGAGCGAACTTGTAGAGTGTTCCCTACATGGAATATTTTTTGTATGGATCTGAAAGTGGTACAAAGAATACTAAAGACTGCATTCTAACCAATACATTTGGTCTTACTAAATTTGTATCTGTTATGAATAAGTTATGACATTTTTACCCGAAACACATGTTTTAGACTAGTTTCAAGACTAGCCACAAACCCTATTTTCCACGGAGTGTAACTCCAAAAATAAAATGACACACAAGATGAAAGTTTTATAACAGCTAATTGGATATGTTTCCTCAAAGTCCTTCCAATTTCCCAGTCTAGATCATTCTAGAAAAAATTTTATTGTGAAAATGGTGAGATGACCTGTAAATAACATACCATAGAAAGCATCATCAAAAGAATTTATTCTCCCTTGAATTTTTGGCTTCTTTACTTCACCTTCCCTTTGAAATTCACCTTAGATATCCTTTGGTTACCTCAGTCACTTTTATATATTCAATATGCTCAAGTGTGATTAAAATGAGAGACCCTTACCTCTTATTTATACTTTTATGTAGCTTCCTTAAGGGGTTACCTTCTTACCATCTTAAACCACTTTTCTTATTTTAGGGCTAACCAACCTCCAAACACTTGTCCACTTAGTAATTTCTCCATTAATTTTATTCTTTAAATAATTTCTTTTGTATCCACTTTGACTTATAGTACACTCATCACTTCACTTTATTAATTACCTTCTAAAATATCTTAAACCACTTTCCTTATTTTACGGCTAACCCACTTATAACCACTTGTCCACTTAACTTAACCACTTTCCATAATTAGTAATCTCTCCATTAAATTTATTATTTAAATAATTTCTTTTCCATCCTCTTTGACTTATAGTACACTCATCACTTCAATTTATTATTTAAATAATTTCTTCTTTGCAAACACTTTGACTACTTTGACCTTTTTAAGCTTCTAGATGACTCGTGAGGGTTCTCCAACTTCACATGGCCATAAATTTCTAACCGTGAGGAGTTATGTGATGTTACACATACCATCGGAAATGGAATGACATGTATTATCCATATAGAATAGTCTTACCTATAAATATATTAAAACTCATACCATTATCCATCAAACAAACTTGGGTCCATTACCCAAACCTTTGTGCTACCGAAATTCGCTACCAGACTTTCTTCAAGGGTTGACATCAATGAAAACCATCCCAATTAATCAACATAACACACACAAGAAGACATACCTTCAATACTGTAGCTGACCTAAGTTTATAACCTTGATCTTCACAAATGTTCCTCACAGGTCCGTGACCCTATGCATTGTCTGCCCGCAGGTATCCACGCTATTCCTCACTGTATCTTGTGGATGTATGCATTTTCCTCCTGGAAACCATGGATTTACTAAAAAAATCTATGTTGGAAACCTATTATTCATACTCTTGGCTCCTACAAACTTCTTACTTCACTGGACTTCTCTGCCTTCGACTCACTACCTCATATCTCCAACTTGTATTCTCAAAAGTGATTCAGAGAAATGATTTTCCAATTGAATATTCTCTTTGTTTTAATGAGGATCTCATGATGACATGCAACGTGTGATCATATGAAATGTGTGATGACATGAAACTCTCATGTAACTCACATGCAACTTGTTAACTTCTGTTTACAACTACTTTGATATGCAACTGACATGCATCTTGTTAAGCAATGTTTACAGTTGTTAGCTTCCTTTTCAAGGGTTGACATCAATGAAAAACAATCTTTCAACAATTAATTAATATTTCAACAGTCGTCCACCACCACCACAACCCCCATCCTCCTTAATATTATAATGTGGTTTGAACTAGCTCACTTGGTTGAAAGTTGTGTTATTAAGTAAGAGGTGTTGATTTCAAGTCTCTTTATGTTACTTTTAAAAACAAAATCATCCATTCATTATAAAGTGAATTTCACTTAATTTATAAAAGTGAATCATTATAAGTAGTTTTAATATTCTTTTTAGTTACTCTTTTATGCATGCAACTTTAATTTACAAAGTAACTTCATTGTAAAAGTGATTCCCACTTATTCTATAAAAGTGGGTCACTTCATAAGTAACTTATTTGAATGTGAGCATATAGGAAACATTATATAAGGAGGAGCATCACCACGTGGACAAACTTCTTCTTTCCATGTGGCTCTTTGGTTACTGTTTATGAATTTTTTCAAAAGGGCATAAGTTTCACATATGAAGTCTGTTTTCAATGCCGTTTTTTTTGTTTTAATTATTTTTTCAAGATATTTCCATCCAAACCATCATTTTCATCCTTTAAATGCATATTATATGTATAGTTTAATATGATATATTTTTTTGTCAAAACCAACTATTTCTCATGGAAATCCCATATGGAGGATGTACTAAGAAGTAAATGATTGTATCATATTACCTTGGGAAAAGAACAAGAAATCATTGATGATGAGAATAAATTCAAATGGGATAATAATAATAATGGTGAAGCATGTGGACTAATTAGAATGTTCATATCTCATGATTTAAGGTTTCACCTTCAAGGAATCAATGTCATTGATGAAGCTTGCGAAAAACTTCAAGTTGTGCTTGGTAAATCACCTTTGCATAACAAGAAAGGAAATTTGACAGTTTTTTTCTTCTTACCAACCTTAACGTCGCTAGTTGAATGGGTTTCACTAGCATGTCCAGCAGTGGTTGATGACATGGAAGATCACATTTCTAATACCTTGGGGAGACCACAGAAATCCCTTAGAAAGTGGTCACCCTTACAAATACTGCAAGGAAATTTGGGTTTAGGATTCTTCATTTTAGACTTGTCAAATTTATCAACACTCCTAATATGATTAACATTGGCTGGTTTCTTGGATCCAACATGACCTGATGTGGTTGGAGGCTTGGTGCCTTTTTGGTTCTTCTTCTTCTTCTCTTTTTGTTTCTTCTTCTTCTTCTTATCAACCTGGCTACTCACTTTAGAGCTTTCACTAGGAGAAGAATGAGAGAGGGGAGGAGACATGAAGGGTGAAGAAGGAGAAAGGTCAACATGAGGTTGATGTGTAGGTGGTGTGCTTACATCTGAAGCATTAGTTGCATTCGAAGAACTAGGAAAAGTTGAGATCACCGGAGTGGGGAACAACCAAACTGGTAACCCGATGGTGAGTCTCAGAAGACTCAATGTGGCAATGCAAGGAGGATCAACATTTCCAAAAGAAGGAAAGGTGAAAGGTTCCTTGGGAAAAGAGGTTCCTTCATTAGTACTCCTAGGAATTGACACCATTGAAATTGACTCAACCTAAGGTCCACTAAGGAAAAATCATAGCATATGCTACAAATCTAAGACGAAAACAATCAAACAAACCATCCCACAATGAAACCACTAGTTGGTGATGAAATCCAACATTGTGAGATCAATATAGGAAGGGGTTGGGATAGATCGGGTGGATCAGTTACATTGGCGACTTTCTTAATGAAATTATGCCTTGTTTAAAGTTACCACATGGTTTTACCCGTGGGTGTACCCTCCAAAGAGCCTGGGTGAGTTTGACCAACGTCAGACCCAGGTACAACAAAGACTCCCCTTCACCGTCACCTTGTGTATCAACCCTACAAATATAGGCCACTAAGGTTACCAACTCAAAGTCAGCCTCTAAGAGGGTATAGTCGACATATGGGAAGGAATATATGGGAAGGATAAAACGTGCAAAATTATTCAAGAGAACTGAAGACAAGTGTACCAGAATACTACTAAGAACCTCAAATAGATCTAGGATTCACAAAGCTCCGAGACTAAATGAAACCAGTCGTTTCTCAGGAAGAACCCCCAATATACGATCTTTCCGCTACTTGAGTTAAGGTTCGGAGGGGAAATCTCTGCTACTCTCCTGCACACGACCTCGTGTTTAACCCCTATGTGAGAGGGTGTTACATATTATTTTGGTCACCTCGGTGATCAACTACGATATGTGCATGAATCCCTTCCATGTTCCCTGAAAAAACTAAAAGATACTTTCTCCATGAGAAAAGTGGATTAGTTTGTCTGCCTTAAAAAATACGTCAAAGGATATCGTTGCATCATGCTCTATGCTTGGGGTGCAATGATGCTTGATTGTCACATGTTGCACCAAAGATGGATTGCGGCACCATCACAGGTTGCGTATGCATAGGGTGCGACACTGCTTAAACAAAGGGAAAAGTGAAATTCACTAAGGTTCTAGAAGGGAATATTCTAGAAGATGAGGTGGCCTCCAATTGGTTTGGATATTACTTGATTCTCTGATTTAGTGGGATCATCCTAATATCCTCATCCATCCCTCTTTCACCCTATATAAAAAGGGGTATCTTATGGAAAAGGATAAGGATTATTATGCATGAAGAATTATACTATAGATTATACTAGGGATAGCTTCGATTTAGCTCACTAATTCAGGTTGTGGATCTTCTTCATCCAAGGCATTGGGGAAAAGGTGTGTGTTGGAGAAAAGAGCCATTGGAAGGGACCTTGAAACATCAAGGCATGGGTTGTATTCTCCACTTTCCTTTAATATAATGCAACAATACATTTCTTCCCTATAAAAGTGTCTTTACTTTTATTGTATAACTCCTTGATCTTATACATAGAATTCATTGGAATATATATATATATATATTATCTCTCTTTGTTGGTTTCTTCTTCTTAAACAAGTTCACCATCCCACAAATCCAAATATGGAGCGACAAGGATAACACTAGCGAGGATCAAGCATCATTTAAAAGGTATGTCATTTGTCCCTCTCTGATCTAGTTTATATGACAATGAAGTATAAGGTGAAGTTTGTATTGTGCCTTGTTTTTTTCTAGTTTCATGTTGAAGTTAGGGAGATCAGTTTGTGTCCACACTTATCGATTTGTCCGATAACAAAATTGGCGACCATATTAGGGATCAAATTATTTTAATTTTTTTCTTCTTATTTGATTTTATCCTGACTTATTTTGATCAATTTCATTCTCTGAGTCTGTGGGTGATCTATCTTGACTCCCTGGTTCTGAAAGTTCATTGAGAAACTTTGTCATTCTTTCAAATTCTCCTTATATTTAGACATCATCACACTATGTATTACTTTCAACCTGTGATGATTCTTCATCGTCATGCTCTTCTTGTGTGAACCATGGTGACGATGTCGCACTGTGTCTTACTTTCAGTCTATGATGATCCTTCATCGTCACACTGTACCCTTCTGTAGCCTGCGACGATTCCTGTAGGAATTGTTGGAGTGATAGTCAACTTTCTTTTCTTTTCCCATATTTGTCATTATTTATTAGGGTGAATTTTTAGTCCTCGTGAATTATTGTTTGCATCTTGGTTTGCATATTTTAGCCATCTTTGTTTTGTTTTAGCTTGTTTTCTTTCGAAATATTTGAGAGCTTTTGATTTGAGTGTCTTTCAATTACAAATCATTGTTTTTCTTTAGAATTGTTTAGTGAAAGAACACTTATTTTTCCGAATAGTTCGTTTTAAAAGAAAAAAATTAGTTTGGGTTGCTTTTGTTTTGAAGAAGCTCGCTATTGCTTTTAGTGTATCTTTGAAACAAAATAATAATAATTTCTTTCTTTGCATTAGATTGGGGGCATATTTGCATTTGAAGTAGCGAAATGGCATGGTTTTTGGCATTTTTGGTCTTGAATTTGTAAAGAATCGTGTATGGGTGTACAATCTCTTTGTCTCATCTCTTGAATTTTTTTATATTGAAGAGTTTAATCAAATTTTGGGACATTGTGCATATGGGAATGATAAACGTTTTCTCCTTCTCGTAATATAGGTTTCATCGAAGTGAAATATTTTCATTCTCATTTCTTTGTATTGTTTAGAGTCAGTCAAAACATCATCTTGTCCACGCAATTTTCCTCTTAAGTAAACAACAACCTTAAAAATAAAACTATTATAAAAATTGATTAGACATTTTTATATTTTCTGGTAGCAAACTTACATTAGATTAGTTGTAGGGATTTGGAATAGATGTGAAAGATAACTTTCCAAAGCTGCAAACAAACATAGAATCTTGTGCTAGTGAGTGGTAAATCCACTTATTTCATTTTTTCCTAGGAATCCCATCTAACACAAGGGTCAATCACGAGGTCTCACGATTGGATTGTCGGTATGGTTGTTTTCCACTCCGATAATCCCGAATGTAGAAAATGCTTTAGTTGTAAGAACTTCCCCCCAAGAACACCAACCTCATGTTGATCCTTCGCTTTCCTTACTAGTAAGATCTCCTTTGCCTTATTCACTTGCAAGGTCTTCTTTCATTTCATCTTCTTCGCCGAGTGAAATCTCTGAAGCTAGTAACTCGATGGATAAAAAGAAGAAGAAAATGAATATTAATAAGAAGATAAATAACCAAGGATATAAACCTCCAACCGTTGTTGGACATGTTGGAAAACCACAAGTTACTGATAATCTTGTTGGGAGTGTTGATGATGCCAAGATCACCCAAACAACCCGTAAGCCCAAGTACCCTTGCAAGATTTGTAAAGGTAGACATATTCTTAAGGATTTCCATGGTCTATCCAAGGTTATAGAAGCATGATATGCACACCCTCACCAACCCATGTCATCAACCTATGAACAAGATGTTGATGACCTCCCATCAACTAGTCAGGATATTGTTGTGAAGAAGAAAAGTAGAGCCAAGTTCCCATGTATGTTATGTGGAGGGAGTCATTAAAATCACCCTTTCCTTCATATGGATGAAGCCTCGAAATTAATGGAAGAAATGAAAGTTTCCTAGCCTCAACTTATAGCTTCTTACCACATCCTTACTCTAAACCCACTTGTTGTTGATGGCATGATCAATCCAGTCCCTTCATCGGTTGGTTCGATTGATCATGTAGTCAATCTGGTCACATCCTTAGTTGAACCAGTTGACAAAGTGGTCAATACGATTCCATCCTTGGTCGATCCCACTCTCCCTTTAGAGAGTGAAACCCAAGCAGTCGATCTGTTTCCATCTTTCGACCCCATTCTCCCCTTGGAGAATTCAACTCAAGTGGTCGATCTGATCTCATCATAGGTCGATCCTGCTCTTCCACTAGGGAGTAAACCCAATACTACCCACGTTTTTGTTGTTGATAAAGACACTACTGTGCTGGGGGGTATTCCTTCTTCTGTGGAACCCCCTCTAACTAATGAGGTCATCCTTTTCGATTGGGGTGCACTAACTGGACCTCATCTTCCCTCTCACATTCCTTTCAAGATTATCATAAGGGTTTTTGGTCGGGACATTCCTCAGACGCTAATATACGAAGGTGTGTCCTTTAGTATTTTGTCTTCTATTGCTTGGAAAGATTTGAGTTATCCTCAACTTGTGCCAGTTACCTAGAGTCTATTAGATTTTAACAGAAGAACTAGTAAACCTTTACGGACCCTTCCTTAGTTTCCCATAAATTTGGGAGGGAAAATTGTCTTTATTGACATCATGGTAATCCAATACCCCTTGGATTTCCATTTACTCCTTGGGAGACATTATGCCTATGCCATGAAATCTATCATGTCCACTCTTTTTCATGTGATATATTTCCCTCACAATGGAAGAATTGTCACTATAGATCAACTTTCGTTCGTTGGCCCTGACTTGACCATCAACTCATTGATCTCCCTAAACAGTTGTTAAATGCAGATGGTATCACCCCTGCCATAGGTCAATTATGTGGTATTGTCTCCCATGCCTTTAGCTGCCAATGCAGATCAGCCTCTCACTGTACACTCGATCTCTTATGACTTCGATCTGGTAGTTGACATGGTGATCTCTTCGGTAGGGCTATTGG
Source organism: Picea engelmannii (assembly GCA_009831015.1). Classification (NCBI taxonomy): domain Eukaryota; kingdom Viridiplantae; phylum Streptophyta; class Pinopsida; order Pinales; family Pinaceae; genus Picea; species Picea engelmannii. The sequence continues at coordinate 462,291 of ML782398.1, forward strand.
AGCTTGACCTCCTTTACCCCTATTACGGCCCTCGACATGTGTTCCTTCTAAAGTGTGTTTCTGTCATTGAGTGAATGTCTCTTGGAATCCATGACCCAGTTTTGTCCCTTGACATGGTGTCCTTTTAGAGCATTCTCCTCTTGGAAGCGATGATCAAGAAGAGGAGCTTTGAGCATGATTTTCTGATTTCAAGCTTGTTAAAAAATGAAACCAATTGTGAGGATCATTTTGCATCTCTGTGGAAACCTCGTTAAAAAATGAAATAAAGGTTATGAGCATATTTCTTCTCCTATGTCAATCCCGTTAAAAAAATAAAATAGCATGTCTTGAGCATAGTTCTTATTCCTATGTCAATCTCGTTAAAAAATGAAATAGATTTTCCCCCCTATTAGTTTGAGTCAAGTCCTTCATCTAGTATTTGAAGCTTCATTTCATTCACCTTTGTAGTTGGACAAAATGAAGCTTGGGGGGAATTTGGTTACAACCTATGGACTTCATGTTGAAGTCGCTAGCTTCTTAAGCTGGGGGAAAAGTACCAACCATCCCTGGATAATTCATTGGGAAGTCACAAGCATAGTTTTCTCTGGTTCAAGCTTGTGTAAAAATGAAACCACCTACCTAAATCATAGTTTCCTCTGGTTCAATCTTGTGTTAAAATGAAACCAAGTCCAAGCATATTTTTTTTTAGTTTTTAACCTTGTATAAATATAAAATCTATCCCAATCATAGTTTTGTTTTGTTTTAAGCTTGCGTAATAATGAAAAAAATTCCGATCACGATCTTAATTATTTCTCAGACTTATGAAATCATGAGAACATAATTGAGTAACCTTTTATTTATTTTTCAGACTCGTATTGGTAATATGAAAAGTGAACCCTACAGAATATCCTTTAAGCTCTTTTCAAGATCCCTAAAAATGAAAAGATAGTCGAGCGACCTTGTTCTTTTCACACTCATAAAAGTATTTGAAGAAAATGTCTGATGAGTGGTAGATTATCTCTTTTTTTGTCTCATTAGACTAGCTTACAAAAAATAACATTTTGGAGTTTTCTTTAAGTGTTTTTTAGACTCTCTAAACATCAAAAACCCCTGACTCTTCTTTCTTTGGAATCATAAAACAAGCATCGAAAGACACATATAGGACCGAACCACTCCTTACTAGGGTTCGTTAAAAATACTCCGAGGCACTCATCCGAAGGATGATCTTACATTACAAGCATATGTTATCCTCCTCAATCTTGCGTAAAAATAAAGAGGTACTCACCGGAAATGGTGGGGGGAAATTGGGAAATAAATGTGTATCTATATATGTGTTAGTGGAAGTAAGTCATTCTTGAACATGACACCCCCCTTCATCACTGTATCTGGGTTGGGAAATCCATTTTTCTCTCATTTGACCATCCACAAATCCATATGTTGGGTCCTGCTTAAGTCAATCCTGCCAAGACAATTATGGTGTTGTTCATATGTTCAAGAAAAGTTCATCCTAAACAAGCCTTCTATCGAGTCGACCATCTACAGTTCTAAATTTTCTACCATGCCGGCCTTCCCTAAGTCAGTTCCGAAACAATTCATACTTTGATCTACTACAAATTGGTTACATATTTTGTGTCATTGATGGTGGATGCATTAAGACCCTCCTATGATGATTCTTTTCCTACCGACTTCAACTCACTATTTGGGAACAAGACGTAGAAATCATTTAGTACCTTGGAGCCTTCATGCCTCAATGGCAGGTCTCTTTGCCTTCAATAGTGGGTTCACATTATTGGCCCCTGATTGGAAGATTCCATCGAGTGTTTGAATTCAAATCATTCATTCACATTCATTGCATTGTACTAGAGTACCTTGAGAGTCATTGACATCAATGGTGATTTCCCTCGCACTTGTTAACATTTTTCATTAATGACTGGTAATCAAGTGATTTCTACCATGTTTGACTTCGACACCTATAATCACATGGCTAGATTCATACTTAGGGAAGATGGAAATGAAGACCTTGGATCTCGCCATATCGGTCTAGGTTGCAAAGGAGTATTCATAAGTTTGTACTAACACATAGATCCATTGTGTATGTCTCGTGGCTATGTCTAAATTTGAATTCTTTAAGAGCATAGATCCACAATGTATTTCGCGTGGCTATGTTGAATCATGATGACATCGATCTACAGTGTATGTTTAGTGGCCATGAATCACTTGAAACTTATGATCAGATTCACTTGTAGTTTGAGTATGGGAATGCCTACCTCAGAAGATGGTATATTATTATGCAGATGCTTGATTGTTTGCAGGTTCCCGACCGATGTGCTCCTTGTTTTTGACACACACATTCTACAAAGTATTTCATCTGTCAAAGTATCCAACTTCATACTTTGGGGGGCATTTTGTTACACATTATTTGGGTCACCCTAATGATCAACTATGATATGTGCATGACTCACTTCCATGTTCCCTGAAAACACTAAAAGAGACTTTCTCCATGAGAAAAGTGGATTAGTTTTTCTTCCTTAAAAACTATGTCAAAGGAGATCGTCGCATCATGCTCTATGATTAGGGTGCGACGATGCTTGATCATTGCATGTTGCACCAAATCTAGATTGTAGCGTCGTCGTAGGTTGCCTGTGCATAGGGTGCGATAATTCTTAAACAAGGGGAAAAGTGAAATTCACAAAGGTTCTAGAAGATGAGGTGGCCTTCGATCGGTTTGGATCTTACTCACTTATCTGATTTAGTGGGATCATCCTAATCTCCTCACCCATCCCTCTTTCACCCTATATAAAGAGGTATCTCTTATAAAAAAGGCTAACATTTTCTTATGCATGAATAATTCTGCCATAGATTATACTCGAGATAGATTTGTTTTATCTCTCTAAGTCAGGTTGTGGATCTTCTTCATCCAAGGCATTGGAGAAAAGGTGTGTGTGTTGGAGAAAATAGCCATTGGAAGGGAAATTGTAACATCAAGGCATGGGTTGTGTTGGGCTCTAAAGATGTCCTAAAACTAGCCTTATTTTAACATTAATTTATCAACCCGAGGATTCGTCTTTTATCTCAAGAACATCAGTAAAGTCTATGCAGATAGCTTGTAGAGGCTAAAATCGCTTAGCTAAAGCAAACCTGAGTTTATCCACAATCAAGTTCCTCAAATGTTCATTTAAATATTCTAATACTAAGATCTTATTTAACAGAATTGAAATCTGATTACTAACATGTTGTGAATGAAAAGGAACTAGCTAATCTATTGAATTCATTTAACTAGGAAGCAATGATTGAACCTAAGTAAAAGAATTGCAGAATTAAATGTTAACTATGAATCGAATTGCTAGAAAGTAAATAGAAAATTACTCTAATGGGAAGAAACAACAATTGTAATCTAATCAAAAGGGACAACAAATATAACTGAATGGAAAGGAACAACAATTTCAACTTTAACTAAAAGGAATGGAAAATGTAATATATTTGAAAGGAACAACAAATGTGAATCTAAGTAAAAGGAACAACGCATATGAAAACGTGAGGAACTATCAAGAAGCAAACTACAGTAATGGAAGTTGGATTCAACAATCATTAGCACTCAAATAAATGTCTATCTTTTGTATGAAAAACAATATGAAATCATTAACACGCTTATGCATTCATCTTAACTATTGTGAAAGAGAATTGAATCGCAAAACATAAATTAGACTGATACAATTACAACTGAAACAATAGCTCCTTTAGACTAGGCCCTTGGTCCTTGGAAGCACTGCTACTAAAAACTCAGTATGTAGAAATGGTGAAAACAATCAAAGCTTTCATTAACTTCATAGCTGGTGCATCATTCACAAAAACTGCTTGCGCAGAGTAACTCTGAGTCTGAATACTTGAACGCAATTCTTAGATTGTCTTTTAGGATCTGTTATCCTCTATATATACAATAATATGAGTAAATCAATCCATCCTGAGAATCCGAATATCCTCAAGATTGCTTTACTATTATAAATTTACAATATATAAAATCAAATCATCTTTAAAACTGCTTTGCGCCAAAAGTCCTTAACTTCCAATAGCTCACGCATCTTCAAGATCTCCTTTGATATTTCAGTTTTGACAATATTTATCCAATCTTGTAACAGAATCAAACAATTCCAATCATATTTTAGAATCTATTCAACATAACTTCAATAATATCACTAGAAGACATATTAATCATTTTCTATCCTATTTATCCCCAATTAACAGAAAAGTCAATCAAGATTTTATCATGAACTGTGGGAATAAGGAGGATATTTGTACCTTTTTCATAACCCAACATACCCCCCAGCTTACCTTCTTTCATGTCCTCATGCAATTTGAGATCTTACATGTAAAGAAGTGATGTTGTAAGGAGGGAAAGTTGGTTCACCAGGTCTCCTAAACCTATTACTTCTTTTGAGCTCTTCAAAAGCAACATCCTTCATTTTCTTGTTAATTTGATAATCCTTCTGGTAACTTTCTGGAGGAAACCAGAGGATAGGGGGATTATACTTGCACCCAATCCAAGCAGGTCCTTCCTCCAGGAGTATTCTAGAATACCTTTCCACTCTGTAGGTAGTTGCAAAGAAATTCATGAACCTAAAGGGTTCCCTAATTTTGACTTCATTGGAGGATGCATCCCATCTCACCTTAGAAGCAACAAGGGATTCTTCTTTGAGTTCTCTAAAGTATATGATGCCTGAACGGATAACCTGTCAATGGATGGGGGATAGATAGTCTCTGACCCCCTCCATTTTCATAAAGTTTCTATGTCACATAAGGGTTGGAAAGGACTTTAGGGGGGTCTCCTTTGATCCAAAGATCTAACCCTGTTTCCCTCTTTATAAAATTCTTGTGGGCTTTGCCCCATGTAACTTGGTTCTTAGTGAAGGATAAGAATGCTTGGAACTGAATGTCTCCAATAAAGGGAACAGGGTTATTTTTCCCGTCATCTTCCAAAATGAAATTATGGAAGTATAATTCACATAGAAAGTATTGTACCTTCTCTTCCTTCTCTCTAAAACATAAAATGAAGTCAGGGACAGTGGAAAATGTAATTGGCTTACCTTCTCTGATGGATTTTACCCTTAACAATAGGTAACGTTCCAGCAAGAATAAGGTATAATTGGTGGCTAATGATAGTAACAGGATCCTTGGACTTCTGTGTTCTGACGACAACCTCATGTAACATGGCATTTAGAAAAAGAGGTAGATTGATTACTAACCTTTGTTTGAGTGCCTCTAGCAGTTTGAGGTGGCGTGGTCGGATTACATCATATCTCCCATCATAGGTGATGTACCTCTGAATTACTCGTTCCAGTTCTTTCCATGGTTCACTGAGCGTGCTGGGGTTAAGCCCCTTTCCTTTTTTATCCAATTCCTCTCCAGGGTCTACGAAGGATTCTACAGCTTCTTTGAGCATTGTATATCTTCCTATCCACTGAATGCCTGAGTTAGGGAGACATGTAACCTTTGCTACGATTTTCGGAGTAACTAGAATTCGTATCTCTCAAACCATGGAGATTTCTCCTTGCAAATTCTGAAAGAATTCAAGCGTAATGTTCATATCATAGCCTTGCAACCAGTTGAAATACTTCGTCCACCCCAGGTGGTTTATAAATTCTCTGTCCTGCTCAATTACCTGTAGTAATATTGGTTCCCTACGCACACTTCGGCCACCCATCGTTCTGTGAGAAAATGAGAATGATTATCATTCTTGGTTGTAGACTTGGTTAGACCAGCTTGGAGGAAATATTACCAAAAATAGAAAATATCAGAGAATGGCGAGTGTATAAAAATGTGGGTTTTCCATTTATTGCAATCATTACAATCTTATCGGAAAACGTGTCGAACATCCACTCCCCTCATTATTGTATAGGTTGACCTCAACCGTAAGTGTAGGTGAAAGTAATGAGTGTAGGTATTTCTGGTGAGAGGTAATAATTGCACTGTTGCCGCCAATGGGGACCAATCATGTACAATTTTCAAAAAGCATATTAATGGTAATCATTAAACGATAGTTCGTTTCTCGTGGGAAATTCAAATTTGTTTATACCTATACTCAAAAATGTTTTAAGGATAAATAAACCGAATAAATTAAATCTGTTCATTTTTTAAAATATTCCACATATCATAATGTTGTTACTTTTCCCGAGTTTATTGAATATAACCGAAATGATAGCCCTGTTATTGAGTAAAGGAAATCTAGAGACACACAAAAACTTGGTGTTTTTAAGGCAAACTTCCATACCACAGGCAGAGCCATTGCTTCCAGCAGGCGTCCATAGCCTTGATAGGGTTGCCTTTTAACCCATAGATGATCCTGTATCCTTAATAAATATTTAAATCATCTTTTCCCGACAAGACCACTATCCTGGTTGGTAGCCAGATGATGATAATGCCACTCACTAGATTGTAACTTATGTGAACAAGCCAACTCGTGATGATACCCCTTGTCCTTTGTCAAAAACATGTCAAAGGCCATTGCCCTAGTGTGCTATCCATAGTGGGAATGTCACTTATGTTATTATCCTATGATTGTGGTAGGTTGGCTCATGATGAGACCCCCTATTCTTTGTGGGAGAAGTTTATATTTATTTGTTTTCTTCTGTCATTTTTTTTTTTTTTTTTAGGACTCTATTAAGGGAGGCTCATCTTCTCCTTAAGAGTAAGGGATGGCGTGAAGAAGTGTAAAGATGCCAAGTAAAAGTGTGATTAAGACTCCTTATTATAATATGAGGGAGAATTATCATTCAAATATATTCTATGAATATAGGGAAAGGAAACGAATTATGGTGGTTACTGGTTATGAACAAGTTTTAAGATATTTCAAAGAAATTAATCCAAAAACAATTTGATAAGGTATGAGAGATAGTCCATGAAATAATGATAGATCGTTATGATGCCAATTAGAAATAGTGCTATTGAAAATTATTTAGTGAAATTCGTACCCCAAAGGAATGGCTAGCATTTTAACAACAATGATAGAAAGGAACGACAATAAGGAAGAACGCAGAAGGAGCAGTAGCTACTCCTTTCAAAGGAACACCAAGCATGCGAAGGGAACAACAGTTGTTCCTTTCAAATAAACAACAATGATACTCAAAGAAACAACAATCGCACGAAGGAACAATAGTTGTTCCTTTCAAATGAACAACAATCGCGCGAAGGAACAACAGTTGTTCCTTTCAAATGAATGACATTTGTTAATTTTTAACCATCTCAATGGATAATTTTGGAAACTTCCCCATGGAAATATTTTTTTCTTTTGTTGAATCTAAGGTTGATTAGTCATCAACTAAATTCATTGAATTATTATGGGTTAGTTTATTTCAGAATTGAGTATGGGATGGTCTGTTGATGTCATGAGTTCATTATGGTTGCCCAATTACTGTTGCGGAGCATGACATATTCATTTTTTTGTGTGTGAAAGACAGGGTCTGCGTGATAAGATAAAGCAAGAGTGCGGAGCAGAAAAGAGTGATAATTGTGTTATCTTCCCTAGTTGTTATTTTCTCAAGTGATTTTCATAAAATGAAAAACAAAGAAAAACTAATAACTCAATTAGATCTAAAAAATAACAACTATATACAGTATGTACAGGGTAACATAATTCATCATTTATGGAGTTGGAGTGGCTGGGTTACCTTCCCAACCAACCAAAATCTGAACGGTAGGGTCTTTAATTACTTCCTGGTAGAAAGATTCTTTTGAAGGCGGTTGATGGTAAATTCGTAGCCAGTGTCCATTAACCAGAAATGGAGATCCAGACCCGCTGATGGTGCTTAAAGTGATCGTTCCATTATCATGGACTTCATCAATTTCATATGGTCCCAATCACTATGTCTGTAATTTTCCTGGAAAATCCTGGAATCTGGAGTCATAGAGAAGCGCCCAATCACCCTTCTTGAATGGTTTCTTCTTAATATGATTGTCATTCCAGGTCGCTCTTTGTTGTTGAATAACAACTATGCGCTACATAGCAGATAGGCATGCTTCATCCAACTCGTTCAGTTGTTGAAGGTGTTGTTTATGTTCTTATGTTAGATCCAGTCCAATTTCCTGGACCATCTTTAGGGTCTTAATATCAAACTCGATTGGGAATATGGGTTCTTTACCATAGACTAGGTGATAAGGAGAGTAGCCAGTGGTGTTACGCCATGTTGTGTGATAAGCCCATAAGGCATTTGGGAGCTCAGTAGCCCAATTCTGTCAATTTGTTGAGACATTCTTTGTCAGGATTGCCTCCAGGACCTTATTTGTTCTTTCTACTTGCTCATTTGCCTATGGGTGGTATGGAGAAGTAACTTTGTTCTTAATATGATAATTTTTCAGGGTGGTGGTGATTCTATGGGCTGTAAATTGTGACCCCCCATCAGTGATTACTTCCCTGGGTAGTCCATAGTGTACAAATAATTTGAAAATAAATTTGATGACTACCTCTTCTGTTGAATTTGGTAGGGCTTCTGCCTCTACCCATTTGGTCATGTAATCCATTGCCACCAGAATATAGGAATTTTGATTTGACTTTGGATTAAAGGGGCCAACGAAGTCTAGTCCCCATCTCTCAAATGGTTCTGCGACTACTTGTGCTTTCAATGGAATTTCATCAGCCTGACCTGGTTTTCCCATCTACTGACAACTATTGCAGGTCTGGACGTATTTATTTGCATCTCTAAATATTGAGGGCCAATAGTAGCCCATCTGTAAAATTTTGTGTCCAGTCCTGTGGTCTGCAAAATTCCCACCACAGGGCTCGTCATGTCCTGCCTTTAGTATGTCATAGATTTTTTCATCTCATACACATCTGCGGATTTGGAGATCAACTCCTGTGCGGAAGAGATATCCATTGATCCAAGCGAATCGTGCACTACACTGGATGATCAATTTTCTTTCCCTTGATGATAGATGTGTCGGTAATATTCCCGTTGCCAAATAATTTTCCACATCAGCGTACCAAGGTGTTTTTGTGGTAATGGCAAATAAATGCTCATCTAAGAATTGATCTTCAACTGTTAAGGAGTCATTTTTTTTGGGTATGCGGGACAGGAAGTCTGCGATAAGATTTTCTCTCCCGAGTCGATCTTTGATGGTGATGTCAAATTCCTGCAATAGTAATAACCACCGAGTGACCCATACATTAATAATTGGTTTATTAGCTAGATATATAATAGTAGAATGATCAGTATATAGAATAACTGGATAGCCTGTTATATAATGACGAAATTTATTGATGGCATGTATAACAACTAAAAACTATTTTTATGTTACTGTATAATTAAGTTCAGCTGGAGAAATATTATTGCTAATGAAATAAATAGCGTAGGGTTTCCTGTCTTCTTCCTGTCCAAGGACAACGCCTATGGAAATATCTGATGCATCGGTGGAGATGTGAAATGGTATTTTCCAATTTGGTCCCCTCAACACCGGTGTTGTCAAGATCAACTTCTTGAGTCCTGCAAATGCCACATCACACTTGTCATACCACTGAAACTCCACATTACCAGTCAAAGCATGTGAAGGTGCAACAGTTCTTGCAAAATTTTCCATAAATCTACGATAGTATCCAGAAGCACCAAGGAAGCTACGTACCTCAGTTTGTGTGTGTGGTGTAGGTAGATTAAGGATTACCTCTATTTTTGTTGGATCTACTCTAATTCCATCTTCAGAAATATAATTCTCAAGTACCACACCTTTTGTCATCATCATATGACATTTTTCATGGCTTAAGCATAACCTGATAGCAATGCACCATTCTAGTACCTTCTCCAGATTATTCAGTTCTTGATCGAAGTCATTTCCATAAGGAGTGAAATCATCCATGTAAACTTCAAGCCCTTCACTGATCAGATCATTGAATATGCTAAGGATGGACCTTTGGAATGTGGTTGGAGCGTTACATAGTCCAAAGGGAAATACTTTATATTGATCTTCTGGGGCGATCTAGATCTGATTGTAGCCACCAAAACCATCTAGGAAAGAAAATAATTTCTTTCCTTCCAAAGTATCTAGGACCTGATCGATGAAAGGTAAGGGGAAGTGGTCCTTTTGAGTGGCTTTGTTAAGTTCCCTGTAGTTAAAACAAATTCACCTTTTCCCATTTTTCTTGGGGATGGTCACTAATGGGGAAACCCATCGGCTATCTGAGATGGGATATATAAAATATACATCCAAAATCTTTTGTAATTCTTATTTAACAATATCCTTGATATGGGGATTCAATCTTCTCTGTGGCTGTCGGATAGGTCAGGCATCTTTCTCAACATAAATGTGGTGTGTGCAGAGTTGTGGATCAATACCTTTCATATTAGAATACTCCCAGGCAAAAGTTTGTTGGTATTTAGAGAGGACTTGAATTAGCTTTTGTTGTTGTTTCTCATCTCAGTTGGCATTGATGTTCAGAGACCTCCCTGGTGCAATATTAACGGATTTGTTGTTATGTACAGCTGTAGTTGGGATTTGTTGTTCTATTAAATCTTCCAGCGGGTCTCCCTATGCTTCACAGTCTAGAACAACTTGGAGCATCTGACATGTTGGGTTACCCACGGTGGTTGGGCTATTAATAAACCCACTGATTACATCATCCTCTAGCTAGTTCTTGAGTCTAAGAGATTCTTCCAACATGAGAGGGGCTCGTAAATCCTTTTCTGGATATCGTGGTGGTGGAAATTGTGGATATATGAAAGTCAGGCTTAGCTTGGCAGGAGGATATAAGATGAGATTCTTTGTGATACCTCCTCTAGCGATTGTCATATTACTAGTTTGGAATCCTATGCGAATCGGCTGTTGCGAGCCATGGTCTGCCCAGTATCAATGGATGCCCTCAAGCCCACTTCTTGGGTTGATGATGAGGAAATCCATCGGATATTCCCAAGAGTCGACTGAGATTACTATATCATGTAATGTGCCAACTGGTCGAACCACTGATCGATCTTCCAATTGTAACATAATTGGGGTGGGTTCGAAGGAGTCAAAACCTAGGGTATTGCAAGTTTCCATAGTCAGCATATTGATGGCCACCCCCAAATCAACTAGTGTATTTGGAAAAGAAAAACCCTGGATCTGAACTGTTACTATGGGATTCCCTGGATTTGCATATTTGATTGGTTCTTGTCTGCCAAGAATTAGATCAGACAAGGATCCTACTACACGAACTGTTGATGATGGATTTTTTATTTTCCTAACAGGCTTCCTCCCACATAGTTCCCTTATTGTTTTCGCATAAATTGGAATATCTTGTAGGGCCTGCAGGAGTGGAATATTGATATATAATTCTTGAGTTCCCCTACAATGTCGAAGTTGGGATATACGACAAGTTTTTCTATCATCAATCTTTCGAGGAACGGAGGGGAAGGAGTTAAATCCTTATCAGTGCCCTATGATTAGATTGTGTTTCCCCCCTGCTTGATTTATTCCATTATTACCACAGTCGAGGGTATTATTGCTGGTTTTTTTTCATTCTCCTGCTCTTAGGAAATGTTATTTTCTTCAGGAGAGATTATACGCCCCGATCTCAACTGGAGTTCATTGCACCCTACCGAGTTGGTTTCCCCTTCCCCATTCTCCATAATCTGGAAATGTTGAGTCGGTCTATTATTAGTATTTGGGTGAGGTTGGGCTGGTAGTTGGGGGCGCAATTGCGTTTGAGAGTTTTGGGGTAGTTGGAGTGGATCTTGCAACGTGGGTTGGGTTTGAGGGGCCATCATGGGTTGATTTTTTATCCCCATGGGGTGCTGCCAATTCTAGTTCCAATTTGGATTTTGGGCAATCATGTTGGGATACTGTGAAGGGTAGGGGTTATTTGAGTTTTTCCCGGATGAGGTGGGGTATTGCGAGTTAGGCCAGGTAGAATTTGTAGCTGGCTAATTCTGCCAGACAGGATTTGCAGCGGGCTTGTTTGGCCAAGTGGGATTTGCAGGTGGGTATTAGTGGGGCTGCCAATTCTGATTAGTAAACGACTGACCCTACCATGTGTTACCAGAATTTTGTTGTTGATTATATTGTCCGAAAAAGAAAGAGGAAGGGTCATGTAGTGTATTTGGAGATCGGGTCTGCCATTGATGACGTCGAGCCATCAGATATAATGGTTATGTCTCTTCTTCCGCTTCTCTGAAGATAGCTTTTAGTCCAGGGAGTGATGGGAATTTTTCTGTGTCATGATCCTTGGTGCAGATAACGCATACCCGAACCACATCCAAAGGAGAATCCCTTGGACCATGTTTTCTTCTGCATCTGTGGAAAAATATGGCCAAAGTTTGTTTTTCTTCTGTTTTTTTCTATTTGGCCTGCAATACATCCAATTGTGTAGTCAGAGTGCTCAAAATATGTGTTTTGAAATTTTCTAAGAGATTACCAACTTCATCTTGCATAACACCCCTACTGGTAGTATTTCTATTTCTGGTGAGGGAAGTCTACATTCCTGATATGGTTCACGTGCTTCATGTTATCACTCCAGGAAACTCTCCTAGGTTGTATCTCAGAGATGCATGGTAACTTACTAATTTCTCAATGTTTTAATCAAATGGATCGAGATGGATGACTCAATCAAATCTCACACACTCTAGACATATATGAATACTTTCAGAAAGATAAGGATTTCAACCAAAGGTGTTCAAAAGGTTTAATAAACAGTGAAAGTATGGAGAATACTTATAATACTAGCAAAAACACATGCACAAAGTACATATGAATGGCCAGATAAAATAAGTGAAGTACTTGCAGATTATATGTTTATGGATGTAATGACAAGTTGACAGTTATCATACATTAGATAAACAATAAACAATGAAAATAATATTCAGATACAATTAAGATAAGAGAGAATATGAAAGTCTGAACAGAGATGGCAAAAGAAGCTTATGTCTAATATATATTCATAAAGTCTGAAGAATACAATAGTAGTGGTCCAGTCCCCATAGTTGAACCCCTGAGTCTATAAAATTGATAGGCTTTATAGCCTTTACAAGCATTTTTAGATCCTCAAAAGATGGATCTAATAACCTCTTCTCCTATCTCAAATTCGAATTTGTGAGGTGGCTGGAAAAGACAGAAATTTCTGGAAACATGTTTCTCAAAGATTGACCCATATATATCAAACCAAAATTGTTGTATACAAAATGAAAGAGGTTTCTTTATTTTGGTTTGTTGTGAGAAAAAACCTCTCTCAGTTATTTGAGATTCATTTTCATTTTCCCGAGATCTTCATTTCAAAAACATGTGTCAAACAGGGAAATTCTGATATCCAAAAATTAGGTCTTAGAGATGAGTTCAATTATCCCAATATATGACACCTGTAGGAAAAATGAGAGAGGTTATTGTTCTTTAACATGTTATCAAAAAAAAACTTCGCCTGTTTCTCAAAATGGTTCTCCAGTTGCTCAAAATAATCATTTGAAAATGATGACTCAGCGTAGTAAAAACAACATTTTCTGCACTTTTGGTGGCTTAGAAGCCCTTTTGGGAAAGCGCTTAGCCACCGAAACCTGAGTTTTGATTTTTTTGAAGGAAAAACCAAATCAAATGTTTTTCAAAATTTATTACAAACATAAGGCTCTCAAAAATGAACCTTTAAAAATTTAGAAAAGTATTTTTCGATGACTTCCTATCACCTAAATAAACAAATTTGACTGTTTTATTTGAGAAGATAACATCTAGCTCCTTCTGGGGATGAAAACCTCCCTGCGAGGTTTCCAAGAACCTAGTATTTCTATTCATCTTTAGCATTGGGACTGGAGTCATCTGGCTTATACAACTGATCTTCTGTAAACCTGTAACTTGTCTGTAGCCTTTACCATTGGGCTATGGAGACATTTGGCCTTTAGAACTGATCCCCTACAAACCTGTAGTCTGTATGTAGCCCTCCTATAGCATTTACAAAAGATATCTAGATCCTGGAAAACTGGATCAAATTTACTTAAAATGGAAAGTCAAAAACAGATTCATGAGAATAAGAAAATATCCTTTTTAATAGGTCAATATCCTATCTAAATGATCTTCATGTCCTTTATAGTCTTCAACAGTTGTAGTAGATCTCCATTGCTTAAGGGAAAATTCGAAATTGCCACCTTGGAAAAACAGGTCATTTTTTACCAAAAATAGACAAGAAAAATGATCTTCTTCATCTCGCTAGCACCTCCAAAATTGAAACAAAACCTTAATAATGATGCCCTTAATTATTATCTAACATTAGAAACCATCCTCGATATGTTTGGATCAACAAAAGTCAGATATGTGCAAAAAGAATACCATTCTTCCCTTCTTTGTGCTTTCAGTGGCTAAAAAGCCAGAATTCTAACCCATAAGCCATTGAAAGCTCTGCTTTCAGTGGCTAAGGAAAGTTCTAAAAGAACACCTAAGCCACCGAAAGTTCTGGTTTGAAATTAATCTTCTAAATTGCAAAATGCATTTTCTCCCAGCTTTTTTATCTTCAAGGATGCTCCTTTGGGCTTCTGCATCTTGAGCAAGGTTCTCTACCTGTAATGTAAATGAGACAATCGAAGCCAAAATTTGAGATATATGACTGCATATTGTTATCCAACAGAACATTTTTGGGCTTGATGTCTCCATGTATATATTTACGAGGACTACATTCATGCATATAAGACAAATCGAATGTAGTTCACTTAGCAATTTTATCCCACATGCCCATGATAGAGGTGTAACTGAATGACCTTCTCTACCATGCAACACAATTGCCAAGCTTTAATTAGGAATAAAGTAACAGATCTAAAACTTCTCATCAAGTACCTATAATAGGTTTTTTCCATTTCTCTATGCTCGTCCCCTGTAGGTTATATTCAAGCAGAAAACCCAATCCTGTAGCTTCCACAAATGAAATGTTGATCCAATGTTTTCCCCTTAACACCTACAAATGTTCAACAACATCTTGTTTATCATATTGGTGTATTTATAAGACACGACCCTCCATGTTTGCAAAGTTGGAACCTGTATCATGGATCTATTGAAGCTGAGACACAGTTGGCCGAAACCAATATTGTGAATTAAATTTGCCCATTGTTGCTTTATTCATGACCTGGAATCTCCATCTTACTTCAGAGATCTATGATAATCTATAAACAGAGAAAAATCCTAACCATACTCATGTTAACTAGTCATATATCTCCCAATATCAACAACAACAGGTCATTAATCTTTTTATGATGTCAAATTTTATCAGAAAGAGGCAATACAATGACATCTACAGGTAACCAACATTTTCCCAAAGCAGAGGTGGCACCCTTCTGCTATTCCTTACTCTGGATCTAGCTACCGGCTTCATCATTTCCTGGACTGTCGATTTGTTGAAAGTAAGACACCCAAACCCTTATAGGTTGGCGCATGGCTTTATTCACAGCTGGACTCATAACTAAAAATAATCTCCAACCATGCTTGATGGCGAGCTTATTCTCTACCTATTCCTACTCTTAACCAGTAAAAGCATGCTCATCATGTGACATCATGCTTCCAATGAAACCATGATAACATCGGACTAATTACAAGAATCCTTTGCATGCAAATAAAATTCAGAGAAAACATCATTATGTGTAGTAGAATTTCAACTTGCAATACATACTTACAATCACCATCTACTTTAATTCCAAAAATTGCACAACTGAAGACTTCCATAAAAAACGTCTCCATGTAGATGGCCACTGGATCATAGAAAGAAGAAATAGATTGATAACAAAACACAGTTACCTCTACTTGTTGTTCAAGAATTTCTTCAACCTCTAATATATGGCTGCCATGAACTGGTTCCTGTAAATCTGAAAATAGTTGTGAGCTGATTGGACTGCTAATCCCTTCTTTTTTGATATTTTCTTCGTAGGTGATTTCAATTTTCTGTTCATGAGGCGTTATAAACAGAAGAGAAGACCTGAAATATTCATCCAGATTGAACTCATCATATTCAATGTCTTCTGCCAGCATGGAATGGTTGATTACAACATGATGTTGTTCCTTTATGGGCAAAGAAAAAGGCTCGTTGAAATCAGATTCATAAATGCCATATATTGGTTGACTGCTGCTCAAGTCAACATTATTTGATGTAGAAATATGCTCTTCTCCATTTGCATACTTATCAAAAATAGGTGAACATAAAACTTTTGTATCTTGCAAAGAAATATAAGCAATCTTTAGATCCTTCTCTCCATTCACAGGTGAAAACATATCATAGGAAACCTCTTGAAAAAGTTCAGAAAAATCTTCTTCTCTAACTGTTTCTTCATGCAAATCAAAGGCAGCAGGTGCAAAAGAGATAAGGTCTGATGCATCTACAACTATGTAATTCCCATTATAATCATTTGTATCATGAATATCTTCCTTAACAACATAATTTTCATCTTGACAAACAGAAGAAAAGACCACTTCCTAGTGAACATGCTTTTCAAATTCATCACAACAATCTTCAAAGAGACTTTCAGTTGGAAATTCATCTTTACAAAACAAATGGAAAGCATAATGAAAACTTGCCAATGAGTGAATGCTTGAAGATGGAAGAGATCTGCACCAATCAAGGGATGCTCCCTTCAAAGAATATCTGAAAAGCTTGATCTTGACATCTTCATGCACAATTTGATGTTCATGAACAAACTCATGGAAATCTAGCAGATATTTAGTTAGAACCTCCCAATCTGCTCCTTTAAATGTAGGAACAATACCTTCCCATTCATCTCTACTAGGTACTGGATTAGGGAAACCAACAATCTTGGAAAACTCACAGAAGGCATACCTTTTCACTAAGATCTTATTCATTTCATACCAGTGGAGTCGCCAGTGGATTTCTGAACAATGGAGTCGCCACTAAATCTGTCCTTCATGGAGTCGCCAGATAGATGATTACAACTGAAAATATGTCCATACTTTGTCTATCATCAAATATGGATCTTGTCGTCTCCCAAGGAAGTTGAGCTTCAAACTCCTTTCCCCGACAGCGACGCCAATTTGTTATCACTCCAGGAAACTCTCCTAGGTTGTATCTCATATATGCCTGGTAACTTACTAATTTCTCAATGTTTTAATCAAATGGATTGAGATGGATGACTCAATCAAATCTCACACACTCTAGACATACATGAATACTTTCATAAAGATAAGGCTTTCAACCAAAGGTGTTCAGAAGGTTTAATAAACTGTGAAAGTATGGAGAATACCTATAATACTAGCATAAACATATACACAAAGTATATATGAATGGCCAGATAAAATAAGTGAAGTACTTGCAGATTATATGTTTATGGATGGAATGAAAAGTTGACAGTTATCATACATCATATAAACAATAAACAACGAAAATAATATTCAGATACAAGTAAGATAAGAGAGAATATGAAAGTTTGAACAGAGATGGCAAAATAAGTTTATGTCTAATATATATTCATAAAGTCTGAAGAATACAATAGTAGTGGTCCAGTCCCCATAGTCAAACCCCTAAGTCTATAAAATTGATAGGCTTTATATCCTTTACAATCATTTTCAGATCCTCAAAAGATGGATCTGATAACCTCTTCTCCTATCTCAAATTTGAATTTGTGAGGTGGCTGGAAAAGACAGAAATTTCTGGAAATATGCTGCTCAAATATTGACCCATATATATCAAACCAAAACCGTTGTGTACAAAATGAAAGAGGTTTCTATATATTGGTTTGTTTTGAGAAAAAAACCTCTCTCAGTTCTTTGAGATTCATTTTCATTTTTTCGAGATTTGCATTTCAAAAACATGTGTCAAACAGGGAAATTTTGAGATCCGAAAATTAGGTCTTAGAGACGAATTCGATTCTCCCAATATATGACACCTGTAGGGAAAATGAGAGATTTTATTGTTCTTTGACATGTTAGAAACAACAACCTCCACCCTTTTCTCAAAATGATTCTCCAATTGCTCAGAAACATCATTTGCAAATGATGACTCAGCGCAGTAAAAACAACCTTTTTTGCACTTTCGGTGGCTTAGAAGCCCTTTTGGGAAAGTGCTTAGCCACTGAAACCTGAGTTTTGATTTTTTTGAAGGAAAAACCAAATCAAATTTTTTTCAAACTTTATTACAAACATAAGGCTCTCAAAAATGAACCTTAAAAATTTTAGAAAAGTATTTTTCAATGACTTCCTATCACCTAAATAAACAAATTTGACTGTGTTATTTGAGGAGATAACACTTCCTCGTGAGCACCAGATACACAATTGAATTATGTTATCATAAGTTTCTTGATAAATGACACCCTTCCCCATTAGATTCAATGTTTCTACCCATTCATTCTTCATACCTTTAATCAGAGTTGCTTTAAGTACTTCACCTGGTAATGTACCATAGGGTGATCTTTGTAAATTATACTGAAATCTCTCAACATATTCTTCTAATGATTCATTTTCTTTTGCAGTCATTTGAAAGATTTCATCTTTTAGGTCTTTGTTTCTACAATAATATTGATATTTTTTCAATAAGGCATGTTTCATCTCATCCCATGAGTTTATAGTTCCGCCCACTAATCCCATAAACCAACGTAGAGATGCTCCTTTCAAAGTGGAGGGGAACAGTTTTAATTTTTGGGGTTCAGAGGTGTAATCATACCCTCTACATAGGACATCAAACTTGAATAAGAATGCTTCTGGGTCTTCTAAAATCAATCCATGGAAGGTTGACAGGTTTTGTAGGGGGATTGTCTTCATGGGGGCATTTGCAATTGGATCAACTATCGGATATTCCAATGTGGAATTCTAGGGATGTTGTTGATTTGGTTGTGCCATTTGATAAAAAAATGTGCCAAAAATCTTTAGGAATTTCTTGATCTGGGTATTCTATTCGAGGTGGTTGATTATTTGATCCTTAGGGGATTTGGTTGCACTCCCTCTATCTGGTATTTCAAGTATGCCTTCTTCTTTCACAAGAGATTTAGGATCAGGGGGTGGTGATGGGTCTGCCTTGGAAACCCCACTAGTTTCTCCTTCTCCTTCCTCCAGATTACGAGAATTTCCCTCTTCTAAAGGGTTGAGAGGTGGAAGATCTGTGTTCTGAAAGCTTTACTCAGTCCCTTCAGTTTTGTTGTGAATCTCAGCGTGGGTTGCAGTTGGTGAGACTGCTACGTGAGGGATTTGGGTAGATCCTTTCCTAGGTCCAACTGAAGCTTGAGATTTGGATTTTTGGATGATGTCTTCTATGAAAGTGCTTCTCCTAGGGAGCACCGAGCCTTGGGATTTGGTAATTTTTGGTGGGGGTTTTGTTTTTTCAAGATCTTTCTTCTTAGTCATACACACTTCACGCAAAAAGAAATTCAAAAATAAACACCTATGCAACCTCTTAATGCGTCAACTGGAGGTAGGCATTGGAATAAGCATCTTACTTATTGCCTACGTAGGTTCTTACCTTCTGTCTTCAATACCTCATCCTCCAGAGACACAATCTATGCTACCTTTGACATTCTCCCCGACAACGGTGCCAAAATTTTGGACTCTAAAGATGTCCTAAAAACAGCCTTAGTTTAACATTAATTTATCAACCCGAGGATTCGTCTTTTATCTCAAGAACATCAGCAAAGTCTATGCAGATAGCTTGTAGAGGCTAAAATCCCGTAGCTAAAGCAAACCTAAGTTTCTCCACAATCAAGTTCCTCAAATGTTCATTTAAAGATTCTAAGACTAAGATCTTATTTAATACAATTGAAATGTGATTACTAACATGCTATGAATGAAAAGGAACTAGCTAATCTGATGAATTCATTTAACTAGGAAGCAATGATTGAATCTAAGTAAAACACTTGCAGAATTAACTATTAATTATAAATTGAATTGTTGGAAAGGAAATAGCAAATTACTCTAATGGGAAGAAACAACAATTGTAATCTAATCAAAAGGGACAACAAATATAACTGAACAGAAAGGAACAACAATTGCAACTTTAACTGAAAGGAACGACAAATGTAATCTATTTGAAAGGAACAACAAATGTGAATCTAAGTAAAACGAACAACGCATATGAAAATGTGAGGAACTATCAAGCAGAAAACTATAGTAATGGAAGTTGGAATCAAATCCCATGAGTTTATAGTTCCGCCCACTAATCATTAACACTCAAAGAAATGTCTATCTTATGTATGCAAAACAATATGAAATCATTAACACACTTATGCATTCATCTTAACTATTGTGAAAGAGAATTGAATCGCAAAACAGAAATCAGACTGATACAATTATAGCTAAAACAATAGCTCCTTTAGACTGGGCCCTTGGTCCTTAGAAGCACTACTACTAAAAACTCAGTATGTAGAAATGGTGAAAATGATCAAAGCTTTTATTAACTTCATAGTTGGTGCATCATTCACAAAAAATGCTTGTGCAGAGTAACTCTAAGTCTGAATACTTGAACGCAATTCTTAGATTGTATTTTAGGATCTATTATCCTCTATATATAAAATCATCTGAGTAAATCAAGCCATCCTGAGAATCGGAAGATCCTCGGGATTGCTTTACTATTATAAAGTTACAATATAGAAAATCAAATCATCTTTAAAACTATTTTGCACCAAAAGTCCTTAACTTCCAATAGCTCATGCATCTTCAAGATCTCCTTTGTTATTTTGGTTTTGACAATATTTATCCAATCATGTAACATAATCAAACAATTCCAATCGTATTTTAGAATCTATTCAACATAACTTCGATAATATCACGAGAAGACATATTAATCATTTTCTATCCTATTTATCCCTAATTAACAGAAAAGTCAATCAAGATTGTATCATGAACTGTGAGAATGAGGATATTTGTACCTTTTTCATAACCTAACAGGTTGTATTCTCCACCTTCCTTTAATATAATGTAACAATACATTTATTCCATATAAAAGTGTCTTTACTTTTATTGTATAACTCCTTGATATTATACATAGAATTCATTTGAATATATATATTTTTGTTCTCTATATTTGTTGGTTTGTGCTTCTTAAACAGGTTCACCATCCTACAAATCCAAATATGGAGTGACAAGGATGACACTGGCGAGGATCAAGCGTCATTTAAAAGGTATGTCATTTTTCCCTCTCTGAATTAGTTTATATGACAATGAAGTCTACGGGTAAGTTTGTATGCTGCCTTGTTTTGTTCTAGCTTCCTGTTGAAGTTAGGGAGATTAGTTTGTGTCTGCACTTACCGATTTTCTGATAACAGAGAGGGATCCCAACTATTCTTATATGAAAAATTGTATTTACCACTCCCTAGCACAAGATTATGTATTTGTCTGATAGATTTGGAAAGTTATCCTCACAACCTATTCCAAAGACCTACACTTTAAGCTAATGTAGGTTCGCTACCAAATAATATAAAAGTGTCTGGTCAATTTTATAAGCGCTTCATTTTAGGGTTGGTTTTTACTTAAGGGTGTGAAAGTGAAACTTATGATGTTTTAGACTCGACTCCAAAATAATGAAAAATAATGAGATGCACATCTTTTTCTTCAATGAATCTTACATACGGGATGGAGAAGAGGTTCAACTTTCTTCAACAAAAACACCCAATTCCTGAATGAAATTTTCTAATTGCAATCTACTACACTACCCAAAAGCAAGAATGAAACTATCTTCTTTGTTTGATTCTAATATATAAAGAAATAAAATGATCATCCTTTAATGCTCCACTACTTTCAATCGAAATGAAAGAGTCAAATGCAGATAGAAAAGACACGAGAAAAAATAATTTCAAACAAAGCATGCACTCACAAGATAACGGGAACTAAAATAAACAAGTATGATAACTCACTCAATCAAGAACTTGACAATCGGCAAGCATTCAAGGAATAAAAGAAATTTCGGAGAAGAATCCTAAAAATGATAAGGAGAAAGAGAAATCACTCAACTATCTTGACAAAATGAGTAGCAAGAAAGAGTAATCAAATATTAAGAATAAAGTCTCAAATAGTTCAAAGAGGAAATATTTGAAAAGTAACTTAAGACCAACAAACCTTTGCATACATTTTCAATCATTTAGATAACCAAAAACTTTGCAAGACTCAAATGAAACCAAGAAGAACAAGGCGAATCAATCTCACAATTTGGAAAAGGTTGCAAGATCAAACAAGACAACGAAAGAAGCGATAATAACCAAATCCTCAACCCAAACAAAGTCCCAAGCAAAAGTACAAACTCTGGGAAAAAGACCTCCAACAAAGGGTTGAACAAAACAGGGAAAATTCTCCTAGATCTTCTCAAAACAAGAGAATAGTGTTCCCTGAAACAAAGAGACAGAGTGATATAGCACTCCCTAAGAGACCAAAATGGAGTGTTGATCAGATAACCAATGCCTTGATAGCCACTTTGGGGGAGGGCTAGTCCTGTAGATGCTTTAAAATGAGCTTAAAAAAGAAAAACATCAACAGATATTGGCTTTGTAATTATGACTATTGCTTGATGAAGCAGAGGGAAGAGGGAAGGCTTAGAAAAAATCAACCAAACAATATCAAACAAGGAACAGGTTCAGACGATACAGGAAAAGACAAGTCAATGTCCTTCCCCAGTGGAGTTGTCAATTTCCGTTATGGAATAATTCCCCTGCGGACATGAGAATTCACCCCTAGATTCTAGACCCCTAATACCAAGACATAAAAACAAAAATGGACACTAACATCCCTTTGAATTCAGTTTAACTAATCAGAAAGAGAGAGAGGGAGAAAAAGTGTGATGCACCTTGTTTTTAAGTTGTCCTCGCTACTTCAAATCCGAGTTCGATCTCCAAACTCTTTATCACGACTTGACACCTGCAATGCAATGGACAACAAAGAGAAACAAATATCTCCTACTCTAAAATATTAGATTAAACAAATCCATCTACAAAGATCGAAAGAAAAATAGGCAAGCACATGCAATAATACACAAGATTGAAGGGAATAGGCCAAGTATATTGATGAGAACTTTAAATAGATACTTACAATCATGGATGATGTTGCAACAAATTCTCCAAGTCCTCCTCGTCCAGCCCTTGCACGATTATCCCAATATCATAATTTTGATATCCAAAATATTCCTCCTCTTCTCCATGGAAAGCCCTCATTATATAGGATTTGGAGGCTTAACCACTATGGAGAAGATCACTCATTAGATCCACTAAAATGGGATCTCCAAGATTTTTAGGGAGAAAATATCTCTCTAGGATTTTAGGGAGAAAATATCTCTCAAAGATTTTGAGGAAATATCTCTCAAGATCCACCAAATTAGGATTTTGGTTTGAGAAAATATCTCAACCATCCATGATATTTTCAACCTCTCCTTGAAAATAGGAAACTAAATTTGAGGTGGATTCTTACACTAAATTAATTTCCTTTTATGAATATTAATAAATCATTCATGTGCACATAGTATTTTGACTTTCATATAATATATTTCTCCTCCACATTGACTAGGGATTGTGACAAATGTTCTTTAATGGTGTCAGTGTATGTGACACTTTCATGACACTTGTGACACTTAGGGTGAGGTACTTAAGTGTGGCATTTTGGTGTGTAACACATCCTTAGTTTGGGATTTGTGAGAAACAAAGTTGATCACTGCATATATTCCAAAGAAGAAGGTGGGTGTTTCATATATGTAGCTTGGTATGTTGATGAGATGTTGATGATTGGAAACAACATGGATGCAATAAAGGAGGTGAAGAAGCAATTATCCTCCAAATTCAACATGAAATATATCAGTGAAACTAACTTCATTCTAGGAATGGATATTAAGAGAGATCAAGCAACTATAAAGATCTGGTTGAACCACACAAATTATATTGAAATAGTTTTGAAATGTTTCAACATGTAGGATTTCAAACCGGTGAAGGTGCCAATTCCTATGGGAGCAAGGATAATTGTTGAATAGTGTCCAAAGACACAAGAATAAATAGAGGACATGGAACCTGTTCCCTATAAAAATTTTGTTTGTAGTCTAATGTATGTGATGGTTTGTACTCGACCAGACATTGCCTATGAAGTGGGAGTTTTGAGAAGATACATGTCGACACCTGGGAAGGAGCATTGGAAAACTATCAAGACAATATTCAACTATTTGTGTGGCACAAAATATTATGCTATATTATACCAAGAAAAACCTTGAGGTGATAGTGAATTAAATATGCATGGCTTTGTCGATGCTGACTGGGCTGGAGATTTGGATCGACAGAGTTCGACCAGTGGATATGTGTTCAAAATGTTTGGTGGATAAATAAACTAGATGAGTAAGCGACCAGAGGTCATAGCCTTGTCAACAATAGAAGTTGAATACATGGAAGCCACTCATGGAAGCAAAGAAGCAGTATGGCTGCAAAGGTTGTGTTCATGAATCAGGTTTGAGTAGAGAGTTATGAAGATAAGTTGCGATAGCCAAAGCGCAATATTTCTGGAAAAGAACCTATCTTATCATTCGAAGACTAAGATCACTGATGTACAATACCATTTCATGAGAGACATGGTGGAAAGAAACAAGGTGCTTCTGGAGAAAGAAGACACGTTGGAAAACATAGAAGACTCATTGACCAAGTCTGTGAGTTATATGAATTTCTCTTGGTGCATAGAGGCAATGGGCATTGTTGCTATGGGTCTATGAACGAAATTTCAGGAAACTCTTGGTTTCAGCAAAGAAGAAAACAAGTCGAAGAATGTTGGGTTGTTATATTTTTTGCAGTGAAAGTCGAGGTAGATAGACTGATAGTCAAAGTTGAAGGTTGAGGTGGTTCAACCAGGGAAAGAAAACTTCAAGGTGAATCGACAACAAGTCGAAGGTCAAGGTTAGTCGACCAGGTAAAGTTGAAGTCAAATGTCAAGGAGGTTCGACATGGTAAAGGCATCAACAACAAGTTGAAGAGGTCAGCCGAAAAAAGGTCGACAGGAAGGTGTGTGGCAACTGACTGAAGATCGAATGAAGGTTGACTAGTAGTCGACGGCTAATACAACTTGGTAGTCGACTGTAAAAAAAAATTGAGATTAGTGAAATTTGTAGCCGATGATCTTCATGGATCTGTAACCGTTTTTTTGTGCCATTTGTTTAGAGTTTTTCCTACTATAAATCCTATAAAGAAGCGTGTTGTAATGTTGTAAAATATAATCGTAAGATAGCAAATATTTAGAGAAATATTTAGATGTAGGTTGTTGGTCATGTAGATGTAAATCGAATTGGCTACAGGGTTGTTCTTGCATAAGCAAGAGAGTATGATGTCGATTGTGTCTTAGTTGTGGACCAAGATTAGACATGTAACCTTTTATTATGAATAAATAAGATAACAAGAGAGAAGAACGCTCAAGGAATGTTGGTTTTCTCGGTTTGGGTTTCCAGGGTAAAATCTGTGTGTATTGTGTGATTGTTGTGTCATTTAATTTATTGATTAAATCTTTCTTCCTCTCTTCTGTTAGGTTTAGTGTGGAAGTGTGTCTCATTTCCTAACATTATCTAGCTGAACTATTCCAGACCCTACAACACTAAGAGATATGTCATCACCAACAAATATTTTCTTAGTGTTACATTCATTAAGAGTAGAAAAGATGGCTTTATCCTTGGCCATATGATAAGATTCTCCATAATTGATAAGCCACTCATCAGAAGAAGATGTAGAAGTTGCATGGAAGGAGAAAACAGAAGTAGAAAGTGTATGTCCATGAGAAGAAGAAGAAGAAGAATCAATACTAATATTGTGCTTCTTCATTGTTGCTTCTAAGGCTTCCTTCTTTTTAAAACATTTAAACTCCACATGACCATCTTCACCTTTGTCACCATTATGAGCATAAGTTGGCAGAGAGGGTTTGAGACCCTTGTTTTTCTTGTTTTTGTGGTGAGGATTTTGCTTCTTTGGATTCTTGGATTTATCTTTCTGTAATGGCACTAAGGATTTTTTGGATGCACCTGTAGTGCTAATTGATCCAATATGCACAACCTTATCTTGCTCTCGAATCAGAGCATCGCAAAAGGAATCAAGAGAGGGTTCTTTATAAGCACTCCCTAGATATTCTATGGTGGCATAAAAGGTATATACAAAAATGGAGTATGCACTACCAAGCTTGGAAAGAATAACATATATGCATTGATCTTCCTTCATATCTAGTTTGCAGTTTATACATAAAAGTATAAGTGTTTTGAACTTAGATTAAAAAAAATTCAATGTAAGGAAAATCATTGGGATTTAAAGTCATTAACTAATTTTCTAACTGGTGGGCTCGAATAATATTATATTTACCAAAAACAACTTGAATATTTTCCCAAGCTTCATCGGGGGAATTAAGTCCTTGAAGGTGAAACCTTAAATCATGAGAGAAGGACATTCAAATTAGTCCATGTGTTTCATCACTCTTATTATCCCATTTGAATTTATTTTCATCATCAATGGGTTCTAGTTTTTTTCACAAGGTAATTCGGTACAATCCTTTACTTCTTAGTACATCCTGCATATGGGATTTCCATGAGAAGTAGTTGGTGATGGTAAGAAAAATATCACTGGGAAAAGTTATATTAAAATATGTAGAGAATATTGACTCAAAGGCTAAAACTACTTATCTAGATGGAAAGCTTTTGAAAAAATAGGTTTTAAAAAAAACAACATTGAAAACATTCTTCATATTTGAAAGTTATACCCTTTTCAAAAAAGGCATAAACAGTACCCAAAGAGCCACATGCTAATATTCGTCCTTATCTAACCTTTCCTATAAGATCACTTTTAAATTATTTACATTGTGACATCATTGGATCTTCCATGTTTATAGTGTTAGGAATGTGAGTGTGTAGGTTTTCACAATTAGTCATGATGTGCTTGAGCTTTCTAGAGATAAACTATTTATGATATTTATGAAATGTCCAATGTTTTGAGTGCACACTCCACCCATCATTAG
Source organism: Picea engelmannii (assembly GCA_009831015.1). Classification (NCBI taxonomy): domain Eukaryota; kingdom Viridiplantae; phylum Streptophyta; class Pinopsida; order Pinales; family Pinaceae; genus Picea; species Picea engelmannii. Next base: position 489,114 of record ML782398.1, read on the forward strand.
GGACAAGTAAAGCTAAAATAATAGAAAAGAGCATTGGGGTAAGATTTATAAGGTAACAAAATTAATGATAACCGTTGTGAAATATGAGGCCATTATGAATATGTCAAATATGGATATGTTGGCCCGTTGTGATATGGCTAGAAGGGTAGATGACCCTGGGATAGAGATCCACTTAGTTCAGATTTGGGATTCCTCGGCCCTTACTAAGTCACAAGTTATTGGTATATTTGGCTTGTGGGTTGTTGGATATACTATTGGGTTATAGTAACAATAAGCTTGATCTCAAACCTAACCCAAATCAAACCTACCATTGACCGATTCCCATAGTTAAAAAAAAAAACAAAAAAAAATGTCAAATAAAAAATAATTTTATATATCTTTTTCTACTATCCATCAAAACCGTTATAACCAATTAATATTTATTATGCCCAGCTAGTTTTCAAAGATTAAATGATTTTTTAGAGGTTGAAAACCCTACGCTTGTCAATTTTCCTTCATTTGTCTTTGAAGTTCTTACAATGCAGGTTGGTTCCTCTTCTTGGTTAGCGTTAAAATTAGTTTAATGTTTTTCAATTATCATGATGTCTTTTTTATTATATTCTTGGTTTAATAATTATAACCACAATTATTGTAGAAGGAAATTCCAATCCTTACTTTTCTTAGTCAAATACACGTATGAGCGTGATGATTCCTTTGCCTTTTTAATATTTAAAATAAATAATACCCATAAGCGTGATCATTCCTTTGTCCTTTTTCATATTTAAAATAAATAATTTATTTATATTTTATAATGATCATATTTTTATAATAAATAATTTATTTATATTTTTTAATGATCTTAGTAGTTATCATATAATTGTATAATGAATTTGACGCAATTAAGCAAATATAAAAAGCTGGAAATAGGGACTCAAACAAACAGATGTTGACGCATTATTTTAATAATAAAATCACAACATAAATTGAAAGCAAATTTGTCATTACAAATAAATTTCATCAGAAATTTTAAAACATATCTCTCCATATAATTTACTAAAAAGCTTTCATAACACATGTAATCCACCAAAAACATTTTGGGATATGGGAAAGTTGAGTATGGATACTGACTTGTTTTCCATTATAAATCTTAACACAAAAAATATAGTGGTAAGATTTGCTTATATCAACTTTTATTGTATAAAAATTATGATGCTTTATCTTTATTAGATGGTAAATCAACTTAATATATTTTTTATTCTTCATAAATTTTTATTTTGGTTTTCCATATGTTAAGTTGGGGGATTTATGCTTCCTCGGTGATTTTTTAAAAGAGTTGTCTAAGTTTTGATATTGTATATTATTTTATTGGTTAATAGATGATTAAAATTTGATATTAAAATAGATTAAAAAAGAAAAAACATATTTATTAAGTTGGAAATTTCATAACAAATAAAATTTTAATTTAATAGTAATTATTAAGTTGTACATATAAAAGTCAATGATGGTTATGTGCAATTTTTAATTAATAAAATTATGTAAAAATATAATAAATATCTTTAAAATATTAAATAAGGAATATTTTATATTATTAATACTTGGATTATTTATTTATGATATGAACTATCCTTAATAATAATAATAATAATAATCTAATTTTAAGGAATTCCTCTCTCAATAAATTTCACTACTAAAGTTTGCTATCATTTATATACTATACTTTCATTAATTATAATTTGTATTTCCATTATATTAATAATAAATTATATTTTATTGATGATGATGACAATGATGATGATTAATGTCCGCTAAGACCAGATTGGTCTATCCGACCTTAAGAGAGTAAGTGATTACTAGTGATACTTTAGAATTTTGTTTCTGTGCTCGAAAAGCATTAAGAGAAGCTTTCCAAGTTCACCATACTTTTGTTGAGTTAAGAGGTTAGGAAGGTTGGTAGTGTGACAAATATTTTAAAAATGAGATCTAATATGGGTATAGGCTGGACAATCTAAAAGAAAGTGCTTCTCATATTCAACATTCTTAGTGTCACAAAGGTGACACACTCTTTTATCCCATGGTGTTTTAGGAATTGACCAACGCCCAGTTTCATTATGGAGCTCATGAGAATTTGTTCTTATCTTGGAAATGCTTTTTTTTTCTTTACACTTGGCAAAACAGATAGATAATTTTGATCTTCTAGATTAGGGTTGATTACATCCTTATAATACCTTAATTTTCTTTTTTCCTCTAACTCTTTATCACACCACATTTTCTCCTTAAGTTTTGATTTGACGTTTTTTTTAATAGTATCTTTATTTCTTTATTCTGCAAAATGGTGTCTTCCATGATTCCCCAATAGTTTAGCCAAGATCGGGCATCTTTATGCCATCCTCACTTGAGTTGATGGTGGTTATGACTTGATTTTGAAGCAATTTTAGGAAGCCTCTTGTCTTCCATTTTATTTAACTTTTTCTTATACCTTAGGTATCTAGTCATAGTGATCAGAATCTGGACCAGGGGTTAAAATTTAGCTCAAAAATAAAATTTCTCGGAATTGCCTCAAAACGAACGTGTGCACATCCCTTGTCGTCACGAACCCAATGCAACTTGTTTGGGTTCAAACGGACGTCGGATGAGTGAGATATCGTGTTCTGTTTGAATCATCAAATAGGCAAAAAAATTGTGTTGACTGTACAGTCCGTACAGCTGATGTGGCAGAGGTCGTACGATGATGTGGCATGTTTGTACAATGATGTGGCAGATGCTGACATGGCATTCGATTATTGGCAGATGTGGACTACTCAATTTGTGACACGTGGCATCATTTTGGCAAGTGGTTTGGTGCCACGTGGCCCAATCGTGGGCTACCACGTGGCACCATGTTATTGGTTTGGTTGTTTGTTTAAAAGTTATGGAGTCCGTGGGGATCAAACCCCAGACCTCCCCCACCGTGGCATAGCCTTTGCAAAGTCCGCGCTGCCAACGTACCACACCGTATTGCTTGTTATATGAATGGTTTAATATATATTTAAAATGGATTTGTTTTATGGTTGGCGTGGGGGTCTGGGTTGGGGCTTAGCCCTAGCCCCTGGTCGCACAACCCATATCCATATGACCATACAATGGGATCCACGACCACCATTGGCGCGCACGAATTTTGGATTTGGTTTGAAACGGTTAGCCCGCGGTTGTATTGTCAACCCATATGACCTTGCCTCATTTGTGCGTGGGAGTTTAAATGGTTTAACCACGCACCCGATACGTGGCATTTAATCATTGGTTTAAAAACTCAGCCCTTTTTGTTTGAGCGCATGGTCACATGGTGACCCTTATGACCACGGCCTTGGCGGTTAGGGTCTAGGCGTGCCCATAACCGTCCTACAGTTTTGCCCATTTTACGATTGAGCGTCGGTGCTATATTTTAGCACAAGTTTGAGAGCGTGTTCTAGGTTGGCCACACATAGGTGCATTTTGGCAAACCAGAGACAACAAGCTTGAAGGAAGAAAATGGCAGGAGGCCTATCTTCTTCATTTTTTGGCCAAATGAGATGCCGAAAAAGCCCAACCAGGGTTTTTTGGATGTTCTGAATCCATTGGCACTATTTTCAAATCCATTTGAAGACTTCTTTTGTAGGTTTTTCACCATTGAAGTTTCAGAGAGCTCTAGGGAGCTTGAAGCCCTCATTGATTGAGGTCATGCTCAGAAGAGCACAAGTTTGTTTTCTGTGACTGAATAGTCATTTTTGGCTAATTGTTATGCTCTGAACACATGGGGATAGGTTTTAGATTCTTTTGAGGACTTTTACAGGTGTTTTTGCCACAAGGAAGCTCAGGGACGCTCAAGGCCACATGTAGAAGAGGTCATGCCCGGATGAGCCATGATACGTTTTCAGAGTTCTATTAGTCATTTTTGGGGTTTTTATGTATTCTGAACCCAATGGTACAATCAGTATTTCCATTGGAGTTGAGAAGCATCTTGTAAAAGAATCTTTGACAAATTAATCCCAAAGAGCCAAGTCCATTGATGGAGGCTCAAGGAGATGTAGCCCAGAGAGGGGTGAACTCCTTTATCATCTTGTTCTTGTTGTGAGTGTTTGCTGGTTATTATTTGCTGCAAGTTATTTTTGTTTTTGTATTTATGAAAAACAACATAATTAATCTTACAAAGATCTAACTCATGAACATGTAAAAGAAGATGCATAAACTTGGCACATAATCTATCTTGCATATTTTAACACATTGAGCAAGGTCCTATAAAGTTTTATTTTAATGAAGTAGAGGGTGCTTGCATAGCATAACATGTTAGCCCACTATTTCCAGATCAGGTGGTATCAGAGCATAGTTTGTTTTTGCTCATGTGATTGCCATTGATTGCTAGAGTTTTAGCTATTGGTATTTGTGCAAGTTTTGTGTTGAAGTTTGATATCTTGCAAGGATGGAGGAAGCTTCAAACATTGATAGTTCTCATACATCTTCATTATCCAAGTTCTTTGACAAAGAGATGTTGAAGGAGTTTGCAACCATGAGAGATATGGTACAAGAGTTGTGGGAAGATATAGAAGAGAGGATTGCTCTTGAAGAGTAGTTCATGGCCATGAAGGAGGAGAAGCACCAGCTTCTTGAAAAGTTGCATGAGATGGAGACTCAACTCCATGAGGAAAATGAAACCCTTACCAAGTACATGCATGAACATGAGGTATGTAATGTTAGTTTATCTTCAAATTCCTCTCAAGATGAATGCTTTGGTGTTTATGAAAATCACACAAGAGGAATAGGGTCCAAGTTATTGTTAAAAATGGGCTATGAAGGTAGAGGATTAGGCAAGCATGCACAAGGCATTGTTGAGCCTATTGTTGTTGAAGAGAGACCAAAGTATTGTGGTCTTGGATATGAATGGAAAGATGGAGCAAATTCCAAAGTTGAGGAGACAAGGGAAACAGTTCCAAGAACAAATTTTGTTTCAAGTTCACCTCCTCAAGAAAGCTATAAAGGTGAAAGTTCAAGAACTTTTGTTGCAAGTTCAACCTCTGCAACATGCAAAGTATGTGCTCAAGATGAATGCAAATGTGTGAAACGAAAGAGTTGTGACAGTGATGAGGACAAGAACATTGTTGTTGGTCTTCAAAGGAGAGCTTGTAACTCTTCAAATTCACCTCCTCAAAGAGGCGATAAAGGTGAATGTTCAAGGTATAATTCTGACTATCATTCAGTTGCTTTTGATTATGTTAAGCATGATAAATTTTCATGTAAAAATGGAAGAAAAAGTCCATGTACATATTGTGGTTTATATAACCATCATATTTCAAAATGTTGGAAAAGATTGACCACTTTCAGGAAACTTTCCAAGCAAAGAAAACTTGAAAAGAGGATGCAAAAGATTTGCACTCATTGTCAAAAGCGGGGTCATCTCATTGACCAATGTTGGACATTGCATCCAACCACTCATCCACAGCACAAGAAGCAGATGGATAAAGAGATTGGAAAGAATGGAAGAGGAGATTCCATCATTGATGTGATTCAAGATGATTCACAAGAGGGCAATTTTCAGCAGAAGAGATCACCATTGAGTTGGCTTGGTAAGAAATGGTTGAATTTCTTGAGCAAGTAAGGCTTGCATTTTTCTATTGTGGATGCACATTTCAGCCTTATGTATGCATTTATGGAGAGTATGACAAGTTGTAGCAGTTTATCACAACTTGTATGATGCAAGTTGCATGTGAATGCAATTCATTTGAAGGCATTCTTGTTTGTTGCACAACTTCACTAGGAGGATGTAAAAGAGGGGTATGATGTTCACTTGTTACAGCCATATATCTTTTTCATATTCAGCTCTTATGTACCCACATGTTTCGGGTTTATGTACTTATGTTTGTACTGGAAGGAGACTTGAAGAGTTATGCACATACATGTGTTTTTGTGTGTGTGTAAATAGTGAACTGGTGATAGTTCATCATGAATGACTCATGATTGTAACATGATTGTGTATCATGAATGTCGACTTGTCAGTTTGGGAAGGTCGATATGTTTCAAATGAGTCTCGACTTGTGTCGATGTTGTCTTGACGACTATGTTGTGTCGATCATGTTGTGTCGATGGTGTTTGTTGGCTTGTAAGTTGATTTTGAGTACACCAAGATGCAGGGAAACACCATGTGCTTTGATGAAGTACAAGATGCGACCGTTTGCTTGAAGAGAAAAAGACTTTGTTGGCATCATTTTCAGTCTTGTATAAAAAAAATTTCAAGATTGATGGTTTTCTTGGTTTGTGACAAGATGTCGTAGGGAAGTTTTTTTGTAGCCATTGTAGAGCGGATTGTTGATGTCAAAGAGTTCACAAGAGGGACTTGATTCTCAGTGGGAAGGTTGGTAGTCTTCCAAGAACAAAGAGAACAATGGGTCAGCAGTAGCCAGAGAACAGTGGTTGAGGGACATAGCCAGTTGCAGTGCAAGGCATGTCAAGGTATCCAGGTGATTGTCAAAAAGATTTTTCAAGTAGAATCATTTGATAGGAATTGGAAGCAGAAGAGTATTGAATCTCAGGCAGATCATCATAATCTTTTGTGGGTCCAAAAGGCTTTCAATGGGAAGGCGTGATCAGAATCTGGACCAGGGGTTAAAATTTAGCTCAAAAATAAAAGTTCTCGGAATTGCCTCAAAACCAATGGGTGCGTAGCCCTCATCATCATGAACCCAATGCAACTCGTTTGGGTTCAAACGAACTTCGGATGAGTGAGATATCTCATTCTATTTGAATCGTCAAATGGGCAAAAAAATTATGCTGACTGTATAGTCCGTACAGTCTGTACAGCTGACATGGCAGAGGTTGTACGATGATGTGGCATGTCTATATGATGATGTGGAATTCAGTTATTGGCAAATGTGGATGAATCAATTTGTGACACGTGGCATCATTTTGGAAAGTGGTTTGGTGCCACGTGGCCCAGTCGTGGGCTACCATGTGGCACCCTGTTATTGGTTTGGTTGTTTGTTTAAAAGTTATGGAGTCCATAGGGATCGAACCTCGGACCTCCCCCACCATGGCATAGCCTTTGCAAAGTCCGCGCTACCAACGTACCACACTGTATTGCTTGTTATATGAATGGTTTAATATATATTTAAAATGGATTTGTTTTATGGTTGGCACGGGGGTCTGAGCTGGGGCTTAGCCCCAGCCCCTAGTCGCACAACCCATATCCATGTGACCATACAGTGGGATCCATGACCACCGTTGGTGTGCGCAAATTTTGGATTTGGTTTGAAACAGCTAGCCCGCGGTTGTATTGTCAACCCATATGACCTTGCCTCATTTGTGCGTGGGATTTTAAACGGTTTAACCACGCGCTCGATACGTGGTGTTTAATCATCGGTTTAAAAACTTAGCCCTTTTTGTTTGAGCGTGTGGTCACATGGTGACCCTTATGACCATGGCCTTGGAGGTTAGGGGCTAGGTGTGCCCATAATCATCCTACAGTTTCGCCTGTTTTATGATTGCACATCGGTGCTAGGTTTTAGCATGAGTTTGAGAGCGTGTTCTAGGTTGGCCACACAGAGGTGCATTTTGGCGAACTAGAGACAGCAAGCTTGAAGGAAGAAAATGGCAGGAGGCCTATCTTCTTCATTGTTTGGCCAAATGAGGTGCCGAAAAAGCCTAGCTAGGGGTTTTTGGACATTCTGAATCCATTGACACTATTTTCAAAGCCATTTTAAGACTTCATTTGTAGGTTTTTCACCATTGAAGTTTCAGAGAGCTCTAGGGAGCTTGAAGCCCTCATTGATTGAGGTCATGCTTAGATGAGCACAAGTTTGTTTTTTGTGACTGAATAGACATTTTTGGCTAATTGTTATGCTATGAACACATTGGGATAGGTTTCAGAGGATTTTGAGGACTTTTACAGGTGTTTTTTCCACAAGGAAGCTCAGGGAAGCTCAAGGCCACATGTAGAAGAGGTCATGCCCGGATGAGCCAAGATCCGTTTTCAGAGTTCTATTAGTCACTTTTGGGGTTTTTATGTATTCTGAACCCAATGGTACAGTCATTATTTCCATTAGAGTTGAGAAACATCTTGTAAAAGAATCTTTGACAAATTAATCCCAAAGAGCCAAGTCCATTGATGGAGGCTCAAGGAGATGTAGCCCAAAGAGGGGTGAACTCCTTTATCATCTTGTTCTTGTTGTGAGTGTTTGCTGGTTATTATTTGCTACAATTTATTTTTGTTGTTGTATTTATGAAAAAAAACATAATTATTCTTACAAAGATCTCACTCATGAACATGTAAAAGAAGATGCATAAACTTGGCACATAATCTATCTTGCATATTTTAACACATTGAGCAAGGTCCTGTAAAGTTTTATTTTAATGAAGTAAAGGGTGATTGCATAGCATAAAAAGTCATCCCACTACTTTCAGATCACATAGCCATGCTCTCAATGAGGGAGAGGCTTTTTTCTAAGAGGAGGATGGGATAGGGCGTATTTCCTTTAATTTTGAGATTATAGGTTATACAATTCTTTTGTATTTGCTCTATCTTTCTCTAGGATTCACGAGAGATACTACAACCCTAGACTTCACATCCATAAAGAATAATAGGTCTAACAAGAGTCTCAAAGAGGAGTTTTTTCTTATCCCAACTCCAAAGATCAGCTAATTTACAATTGTTTTCAAGCCCAAAATAAACTTTCCATCCCCCAATAATCCTTTTCTCAATGCTATAATTCCAATTGAGCTTGTGGTGAATATCAATTCCAAAATATTTTTATGAAGACACTTCCTCCAAGTTGTTGTTGTCATATACGAAGGTATCATAAGGGATCTTATTGGATTTAATAATTGTGACCTTAGTCTTATCAGTATTAAGATTCATACTCATATTGGAGCAAAAATCCTTGGGGATTCTTAGTTGGTTTTCAAGATCATGGGCACTCCTTTCCATAAGAATGATATAATTGGAATAAAGAAGAATATTGATGACTATACCAGTGAGAGTAGGGCCGACACAACCTTCTTTTTCCAAGCAATCTTCTAACTTGTCAATGTATATGCCAAAAAGGGTAGGGGACAAGGGAAAACCTTGTTTGACTCCGATACTGCAGTAAATATCTTTTGACAAGACCTGAGTGTTTTTAAACTTAGCAATTACGTTCTCATACATCCTTATTGGAGCAACCCTCAACTCGAGAGACACTTTTATATCTTCCAACCTATTCCAAAGGTTTTTCCTAGGAACCATGTCAAAAGATTTTCTAAAGTCAACAAAACAACAAAAAAGATTGGTTTTAGTATTGCAGATTTCATCTACAATGATCCTAAAGGTAACAAGATGGTCAAAAGTTGAATGATATCTCCTAAACTTGGCCTGACCTTTAGCTCTTTTACTGTGACTTTCTAGCCAAAGGATAATCTTCTTTTCCAAAATAATTCCATAAATCTTGGCTAAAATTGGGCTAATCATAATGGTCCTATAATTAGAGGGAATGTTTCTATCCCCATTTTTTAAAATAGGAACAATGAGGCTTTGTGTCCAGGGTTTAGGGAAGCCATGCTTCACTTCTAAATTGAAGATCTTGTGTATGTGAGGGATAAGGATTGTCCCTCTAATTTTAAAAATTTCAGCTTGGTAGCATTTAATGTCCTTAGCTTTCCTATTTGCAAGCCGCTTAACCCTGAACTCTATGTCATCTAAAGAAAAAACTTCTTCCTTTATAGGGACAATAGGAATGGTGTCCATGACATTAGGGAACTCATAAATACTTTTAAGGTAGGAATTCTAGTCCCTTAAGGGAATCCTATTTTTTTCTTTAGTATTGCATTTTAGAATTTGGCTCCAGAACTTCTTAGGATCCATATTATATAGTTATGAAAGTTTCTCTTGCCTTTTATTCATATATCACATTTTTTTCCTTTTAATTAGGGCTTTGTACGTATTGATCTTATCGATTTTTAAGGACTCATTAGAATCATCCCTAATGGATTTCCTAGAAATTTTACATTCTTTATAATACCAAGGGTTGGTCGTTCTATTATTTTTTTTATAGGACACCACGAAAGACAAATTGTTAATGGAAGTGGAAAGGGTAGCTGTAAAATTATGATAGAGTTCTTCAATGTTGTCCTTATAAGTTAGGAGATTTAATTTACTATTTAAATCCTTTAAGAAAATGTCAAATTTACTTTTGTCAAAGTGCAAATTCCTTTGATTATCAGAATTCTCTTTAACGACGCTCCTATGCATGGAAAAGTTTAGAGTTAGGGTTAAAGGTTTATGATCAGAGTCAGGTTCATGGTCATTTAAAAGATCAAAGGTTTCTATTTGGTTGGAAACGAGGATATCATATATCACATAATCTACAACACTACTACCTAGCCCACGAATACAAGTCATCTAGTTGGAGTTTGGCCACTTCATTACTCCATTGTAAATTATTAGGTATTTAGAGCTATAGAGCTTGACCAACTCAATACCAAACAAATTATCAATTAGGTATTCAGAGCTTATTTTGTAGCTATTAGATAAAACAAGGTCCTCATCTAGCCATAAAGGATTATGGTTGGAGTCATTACTTAAAAGAGTATCTTGTTTAGTTGCAGTCCTGGCATTAAAGTCTCCTAGCAGGAGGATATTACCTTCATTTTTCAAGCTATAAATATCTTGTTCTAAATTATTATAGGGACAATTGTTATCTAGATTGGTTTTCTTATAAAAAGTAGAATTAACAGGTGCAAAATAAAAAAATTCTATATACATCTTCTTAGCATTGGTGTCTGAAATTTCTATCCAAATGTACTGATTGAGAGGGTCAATCTTATGAAGTTGAATGTGACAAGAAATGCTCTTTATAATATAACAAGTTATGCCTCCTATTGCTCTACTGTGGGATTTTTTGTTTCATGTCGACCACAAGACAAATCCTTCTATGTTAGGGACCTTAGACTACTCATGCTCCCAAGTTTCAACTAGACGGATAATATCAATATCACTCAGGATCCAACTTATCATAGGACCTTTGCACCATGGAAATCCACGTCAATTCCAAAAAAGGATCCCGAGTATCCCAAGTTCCTATTTATTATTATCCTTCTCATATCTATCCCTAACAATAGATTTTTGATTTCTAATTATTGCCCATTTCCCTTGTTTCCTGGATTCTTTTACCTTTTGAACTTCCTTCCTTAATTTAGCTTGGTCTTTAGGAATGAGGTCTTCATTTATAAATATTCCTTACCTTTTTAAGCTTGAAGATTTACTAAGTATGTTATATTTATGGTCATTACAACTTACTTTGACACATATCAACCTATATTTGTGATCAATTATTTTTCCTAGCCTCTTTGCTTCTATGAGGTAAGTTGTATCAATTTGTGATTTATTATTTAATTCTTATTTTACTATTTTTAGCATATCCTCCTCTTGTTGTTCTCTTATAACAAAAATTATGAGGTTCAAGGCTCTTTTGTTACACTCATGGTCCGGTTCGATTAGCTTATTAATTTCTTCTTTGATGGGTTTGATATCAAAATTGTTTTCCATATTACTAAGGGTCAAATTGTTGGTTAGTTTTTCTTCTAGCTCTTTAATCTTATCTCTCAAGTTGTGATTTTATTCAACCCCTCCTTCTTGGGTTGATTGTTTCCATTTATTGAATCCTATCCTTCATTGTTTGCAATTCACTCTTGAACCCTAAGAATCTATCCTCTATTTGAGTTTGAATGACATCTTTAATTTTTTTTATCAATCATTTCCTCTAGCTCTATTTGGAGTTTTATGTCTCTTTCTTCACTCCTTTTTTCTAATGTTTCTAACTATATTTTTGTTTTGGCATATCTCTCTTCTCTCCTTTTTTCTACTAGTTCCATATAAACGTAAAGGATCTCTAGGGTGATTTTTGGGGGGCCTCCCCCTCTTAGGTTGAGTTTTTGGAATAGGTGGTTGGTGCTCATATTGAAAAGAAGAGAAAAAAAACTCAACAATTATTATTTTGGATTGACTTTATCTCTCAAATCAACTTTTACTTATGAAACTTAAAATAAAAAATAAATAAAATATATTTAAATCTCTTTACATTGATAGATTATAAATATATTTTAAATTAAAATTGAATCAAAATAAAAAGTGACTCACCTCATTTCATATGTCCAATTTCTCAAACAGTTGAAGAAGACAAAAATAATTTTCGAAAACCACATAGAAGTTCCGGAAAAACCCAAAACAAATTTCCAAAAACCGCAGAGAAGTTTTGAAGAAACCGAGAGAAACTATAGAGATTATTTTGGGTAAAAAAGGTAAAAACCAAAGAGAAGTATTATTCTTGTTGAAAACCGCAGATATATAATTTCAGAACTGCAGAGAAGTATTTTATGTGAGAACTTAATATAAATTATATATTAATATTATATTATTTAACTATAAGAGTTATTATTACATAATAAGAGCATATTATACTTATTATATTATTATATTAAGTATTATTAGTATTACAATGTAATTATATATTATATTGTACTTTTATGTATCAAAAGGTCTATATTAAGTTGGATCTTAAGTGAAATTGATTGAAACTTGGGAGCATGAAGAATCTAAGGTCCATGACATAGAATGTTTTGTATTGTGGTCAACATGGAACAATAAATCCTCCTGCTAAGGGATTGGAGACATTGTTTGTTACATAAAAACAAACATTTCTCCACATACAACTTCATAAGAAAGACACTCTTAATTAGTACCTATGGATGATGGAGATTTCATATATTAATGCTAAGAATAAATGTATAGGAATTTGTTATTACGTGCCTATTAATTCTAACATTTACAAGAAAAAAATTCTAGATAAAAAATGTCCTTACAAAACCTTAGAACAAGATATGTATAGTTTGAGAAATGAATATAGTATCCTTCTGCTAGAAGAATTTAATGCTAGAATTACAACTAATCAAGCTATTCTTTTAAGCAATGATTTCAAGCCTAATGCTCCATGGCTAGATGAGGGCCTTGATTTAGCTAACAGATACAAAACAAACCTTGAAGACCTAACCAAGAGTTTGTTTGGTACCATGCTAATAAAGATCTATACTTCTCAAGATATAATAATTTTCAATGGTCTAATGTATATGTTGAAATCTAACAGGATGACTTGTATCCATGGACTGAGTAGAATTTTTATGGTTTATGTGATATTGGATATCCTTGTATACAACCAAATAGTAAATTTTGACCTTCTAAATGACCACGAGCCTCAATCTGATCATATACCTTTAACCCTAAATTTAAACGTTGGCATACACAAAATCCCCATTGAAGAGAATTCTAATAACCAAAGGCACTTTATTTTTGACAAAAAATAGAGATGATATTTTCTTAAAGGACTTAAATAGTGAATTATATATCCTATCATGTAAGAACAATTATTATAGCTTCATTTGACACTTTCTATGCTCATGACGACACATTGGCCTTAGTTACATCCCTTTCCCTATTTGCAGGAGAAAAATCCCCCTTTTCCTACCTAAAAACATATTTAAAAATCCCATTTTTCAAGATGTACATGAATCTCCTTAAAGAAACTTGCGTACATACACAATTTTCTTGTTAGCAACCTCCGTACATGTTTAATTATCTAAAAAAATATATAATTCTGAGTATTTCGAGCAGATTTGATGGGTTCCCTAGGTTCCCAACCTCCTATAGCCCGTGCATAACTACTCCAAATAATGAAAGGGAGTATAAAAGAGAGCTTTGGGATGGAGGAAAGACATATGAAAGAGATGCAACCTTATGCTGGCAATTTACATATATCACTACAAGCCCATGTTTCCCTATATTTTGAGAGATTGTCTAACCCCCCTAAAAACCCTTCTTTTCACGATTTGTTTTCCTCTTTATCTCGCTAAGAAGAAAGCCATTGTTTCCTTGGACCCACTGGGACACAAAGATTTAGAGGTGTTATTTTTCATATCATGCCTTGGGTGGAATAACTTGGAGCCTAGTTCCTGGATTGTACCACAATGGTTACATGTTGTAACCAACCCCTTTTGCTATTTTTTTTTTAACATAAACAATTGGGGGTTTGTATATTAAAAAAAGAGCATCGAATCTCCAAAAACTACATATGGTAGAGTGAAAAATCCTATGCTACTTCCATAAGAGTCTAACGGTCTATGGAAATCTAAGGAAACTATATCAACTAGTCCATAAGAACTACAACTCTTCCAAGTAAAATTGGCAACATACAAGTTCAAAAGTAACAAAATTTTATAATTCATTTGAAACCTGACTAATGGTTTAGAGAAGGCTTTGGGTCTTCCTGTTGTTCCACTTGTGACATTGTTGGGTTCACCTCTGCATGGTGAAAGTCTACATGTCCTGGTGCTGAAGGGGATGAAGGGTGATCGTTGTTGGTTGTTGAGTGAAAGGTGGATGGGAGCCGAGACTCACCAAAGATGATAGAATTCTTTGGTTGCTGTGGGTTTTCCAATTGTTGGGTGACAACCCTGAGTTTCCTTGTGTTCTTGTTAATTCCCCTTAAGGATATTTCCAATTCTTGTTTATCTTGTGTTTTCTGTTGATGCAGCTGAGCTTGCAGGCTCACCATTTCCTCTTAAAGCCTCTGTATCTCTCCATTGTGAAGAGCATCTATGCGCTCCTCCATTCTTCTAACATATGTTTGTAAAGCATGAAACTGTTCTTGGATCTCCTAAGAAACACAAGTTGGACAAGATTAGGGTTCTTTTTATCTACACCACATATTGACACAGAGACTTAGTAGAAAACAAGTCAAGAAGGAGTTAAAGAAACGATGAATGTAGATGGAGTAAGAAGGGAGAGAATACCAATCGAATTGATAGTTGAGAATTCTGAATATCCAAGTGATGGTGCTAAAAACCAGCTAGAGCAGCCATGATTGCTGAAAAAATGTTCCCTTGATGGAATGAGGCGTAAGGATCACCCACGAGCTGAATTGAATTTGTGTGGGGTGGAGAGTTGAAGATGACACCATGAGCATACGGTCAATCCTCAATAGGGGTGAGTGAAGCTCCACAAGATATAAGGTGAGTATAGGTAGTTGAGGGGAGGACACAGGGAGGAGGGAGGGAGGCACGTAGACTAGGGAAGGGAGCTGCATGCCAAGGAGGATGAGAGCCCAATCAGGCAAGGGGAAGAGGGGGAATGGGTCCATGAGGGATGGGAAAAGGGGGGAGGGGGAGAAGAAGGGGGAGAGAGGGAGGTTAGGTGGGGAGGGTTGGGGGACAAAAAGGGGTAAGAAGGATAAATTCTTGAGTTGTGAGAGGGAGACGTATAAGGTTAAGGGAGCCAATCATAAGAGAGGATTTGGTTATTGACGAGGAGGCTCTTTTATAAGGATTTCAAAGATTTAGCTAGATAGTTTGCTTTAGTGTTTTGAGAGCGGAGGATATGAAAAAAACGTATTCTGATGACGAGTTGTTTCAAGATGGTTATTCGTGAGCAAAGGCCGTTAGAAGATTGATTTGCAGAGTTTGAGAGGCCAAGGAGATCCTTTATGACTAATTCAGATTCCCCTAGCACCGCAAGAGTTTGTATGCTTCGTGCATGAGCTATTTTTAAACCCATGTACACTGCTAGAGTTTCTTCTCTATTGTTGGTATTTTCCCCAAACCCCAGGAAATATCAACTACCTTTTGTCCATTGGAATCATAGATGACTCCCCCCATGCCTGCCACCTCTAACCAACCCCTTTTGTTGTTATCAATAAAAGAATTCTCATTATCGTCCAAATATTTTCATTAATTCATGATTTTAATGATATTATGTGTATCTTATATTGAATCTAACATAAAATTTGATTGGTTATATTTAGTTAGTTAGTGGAAAACCACTTTCATGCAGTTGCATACTTATTTGGTTGCAGGAGTTTCACAAGATCATATTCAAGGATTTCTGAAGTGAAAGACCTCAAGAGGGATCAACTTCAAACGTTGGGTTCCAGGTATGTCATATTTCCCATCTTCCAAAATTTAGTTATTGCAAGTAGTTATTTCCAATTGATTGTCTAATTAGTGGTTGAGAGGAGTCTTTTAAGGGAACATATATGTTATGGCCCCGATCCAAATCCATATGACTTATATTTTTGTAACAGAATTGGCGTCTCCGCTGGGGAATCTCCCTTTTTTGGGTTGTTAGGGTTTCTTTCTTTATGCATTTATTTTGAATCTTTTTCCATTCTTTAATCCTTTTGTTAGCCTTCTATAAATTTATGAAATCCTTTTTGAATCTTCCAGACCCTCCTCTCTGATTTAAAGAGGATTTTTAAGGGCGTACTCGGGTTTCTATTAGTAAAGTCGCATACATACACAATTCACTCTAGTTGAAGTCATGTACATACACTACTAGTTCATTGGAAAGTCACATACATGTTTTGTGAGGGCGTTTTTCTACTTTTTCTAGACTTGTGGAGGTTGGGGTTCTGACTCTATGGGATCTTTCTAGGTCCTTCTAGGTCTTTATAGTGGTTATTGCATTTCAGAATTAGTTTCCTCTGCTTGCAATAATATAAGAAAAGTTTAAAAATATTTTACAACTTTCTTATTTAATCATGGTTGTTTTTTGGATTTTTATGGTTTAGGGTTTTAGAAAGATCTATTGGATGATTGTTACACTCAGTTTCATGTTCTTGCAGTGTTCTTAGGTTGTCTAGTCTTCTATTTTTAATCTTTCTTCCCCTTTTCTTTCTTGTTTTCTTGGTTTTCATAAAGTAAAATTGTAAGAGTGTGTGTTTGTGACTTTTCCTTCTTTCCCTTTTGCATTTTCATCTGAAAAAGAAAATTTCAGCATATAAACATTTTCTCTTTTATTTCACTTTTGTATTTTTTTAAAAACAAAAAATATGTTGTTTCTAGAGATTCGACGAAAATAATTCCAACCTTATTAGTTGTCTGTTACGAGGAAAATATCTCTATGGCTAGGGGTAAACCACAATAGATGGAAATGACTGCATAAATCAACTCTAATATCAAGTATGTTATATAAACAAATATGTTAACAAGAAAAGATACGAGGCCTACCTCGTCCAGACATTCAATGAAGTCCATCGTTGAGCATTTGACCCAAAGCAATATACCTGCAACTAGTCCTCAACAACCAAGAAATGAAAGAATATGGTGATAATGTATAATGTATAATATGGTGATAAGAAACACAAGCATAATCCATCAACATTCATAACAAATACGCCCATGGAATAACAATTCAAATATTTGCAAGATATTAATTGGATGACAAAACAGTATTTCTATTAAAATATAATCAGCAGAAGTGAATGAGTTACAAACTTCTGTGTCAGCACAGTTCAGAACCGAGAAACTAAGTTGCTTCCAGTTGGGCCTCCACCACTTCCATCCTCCACCAAAGGCAAGCTCATATAAGAGAGACAATGAAGTTATCAATCAATAAGGGAAGAGCTTGGGGGATGAACAATGTGTTCAAACTTAAAGGACAAAGGGATGCAGACTCAATGTGAAGTGAATCATTTCTCCAGAGTAACTTTTCTCTCAAAGTTGAATTATTTCTCTCCTTTTCCATAGCTTGGATTTGGCCCATTTATAGCCTTCCATTGCAATTGAAGGGAAAATTTCAGAATGTTTCCTATATATGGAAGTCCAATGATCATTGATCTTGTGACGTGACATGGAAACCATACACAATTTTTTAATTTTGGGCACATTTCCTGAGGTACATGGGTTGTACTGGTGCAACCTACGTATACGCATGTTGTAATATAGGTAGGGCGCGTATATGTGGAAAAATCATGTTTTTAGCTCTAGGATTTGCAAAAAAGGGACTTCAAGTTTGCATAGGGAAATGGAAAAAGGCCCTCTGTGAAATATTGCATGGGGTGAGGAAAATCTTGCTATAACAGATGCCCCCTAAAGTGTAAGGTCATAGGAGTATCTACGATGGCTGAAATACATTGTAAGACCTAGAAATGGAGTAATGGGGACCCAACTGGAACAACTAGTTTCTCATTACAATATGTACGGACTTTGCATACATGGCTGCTAATTTGAATTACACTGCAAATCCAAGTGAAAATATACCAAACAACTGTCCATGTCCATGAATATAAAAATACAAATGTGGTTACAAGACAAAGGTTTTCATAGTCACAAACAATGCCCATTAAAACCAGTCTCAAAATCAATCTGAAGATATATGTATACAATGGAGTACAATCTGATCTCCCATGATCACTGAAGTCACATAGGTACTGGTCCAATGAAAAGGTAGCAACAACTCAAGAGAGCTGTGACTATAAACTGATGTCTTCAAGTATTCTACACAATCTTCCAAAGGTGCAATTCTACATCATTTGAATAAAGGAGTTAAGGTCGAACACAATGAGACTTCGTTTGATTATAGGTCATTGAGGTATATCATTAAAAAATGCAAGAAAACCTACTGATGATGAAAGTAGGTATCAAGGCACCAAGTACATTCTTACAAGTGTGAATAAAGGAGTCGGGGTCAAACACTTGAAGAATCCATCGATCAGGAGACATCAACGTATTCCCAATCGTCAATGGTGAGAGAACCTGCCACTAATGATGACAAGCCTCTGGGTACTCATAGGACTCTAGGTATCGTCTCTAGAATATATGAGCTGAAGTTGATGGAAGGAGACCCACTAAAGGGAGAGCATTAAGTCATCTCTCATCATTTATCACGAGGTACAAAGCAAAAGCTTGATGATTTGGAGGAAATTGGATGAAGAACATATTCACGAACCAACAACCTTGCGTGTCTTTTGTGTGTTCCAAGTGCAAGCGGTACACGAAAAAGACCCATTGAATAACATCCAATGAGGAAAATTGCTGACAAAGGCAACGAAACCACCAATAAGGATAATGGAATCCAAGACATTGCACAAATCCCAATGTGTGAATACATGTCTTGTCGTCGAACACAAGGGAAACCACCTAGTCAACGACCACTAATTAAATGTCGACTGTTGGGTTCAAGGTTACCTAGAAATGAGGAAACTAGGACTAGGGTGCGCAATATGACTACAACTTCATGTGATTCTGAGACAATCTGAGGGTATGTCCAACATGAAAAGTCAAGAGTTCTGAGGAATGGCCGACACAGGTTGATAGACATCATTTGAACAAGAGCATGAGACATATGGAAGACTCTGGAAGCATAGACTCAATGATGAAACCATGAGATGCAGGATGAATCAATCAAATTCTCCATAGGGACTGGAAGAGTAACCAGTTGGGGGAGTAAGCTCTCTGTAATGAGCTCAACTTCCTAAGGTCATGCTAAACCCAAAATTATGATGGCAAGTGCACTCAAAACTTTTGTTCTCTATTCAAAGGTGAAACGACTGCTGCCAATATAAGATAATACTCCCTTCCCTCCCATCTTTTTTGTTTTTTCATAGTCAAATGAATTCTATGATATAGAGGAGGTAACGAGTGTTGTAAGTAAGCAAAACTAGTTCCAGCAGTGGAACATACCTATGCTCAATGCAAGGAGGTTCATGCAGGAGATGGAAACTCGAGGGAATGTTACCTCCTAGGTATAGGGTGTCAAGATGTGAAGAATATAAACAAGGATATTCTTGGTTGAGGATGAAAAAATGTTGAGGAAAATGGTTCATAACGCAAAGAAAGAACCAACAATAGGCTCAATACTGTAAGCAAGGGCATGAGATGCAATCACAACTTAATGCCAAAAAATGTCCTTTTTCATAATCTTAGTCTACTTGGTTTTAAAAAGGGATAAACTTGTACCAAATAGACATCCTTTCAAATCCAATTTACGAGTGTGAAAGAGACAAGTTCACTCGACAATCTTTTCTCTTTTTGAAAACGAGTCAAAAAAGAGCTTAAATCAAAATCACTTGGGAGTCCTCTAGGTATAGGTCAGCATGTTTATGAGTGAGAAATGAGGTTCAACATAAAATATTGTATTAGCTATAAGGGACTCTCGGTCCTACAGAAAAATCTATGCATGGGAACTGAATGAGGTAAAGGGTTTAACTAGGGTACCCATGTTTGGTAAGTCTCTACCATTTCATAACGACACTTCTAGAAGCAGATAGAAATTTTTGTGTTGCTAAAAAATGGGTTCGTACTTAAGGCATAAGCGTGACAGTTATAGGACAATGAAAGTTTGCATGATGGAATGGATACCTATCCTATATGTTGGGTAGTGAAAATACTTGTCTGAAGTTACAAACAATCGACATAACGTTGAAAACCGCAAGCATCCCTGGACAAAACTAGAAAACCCAGCCCAATCCACTATTGTATTAGTCCATTAGATGAAAATATTATCTGAAACTATGAAAAGTGGGTAAACATTTTCTATAAATAGTAAAATAAACCAAATTTACTATACCATTTTACTCTTTTACCCAAATAGTGGATTTTGGACCAAATTACCTTTGATCTTCAACTGGTGATTGCAAGTGCTACGAGTGATAGAATCAGTGACTGTCTGGACCAGGTAATTCCTCTTTCCCTCCTCTTTATTTTTAGTGGATTACATTCTGTATTTAGGTTTCAATTTTTAAGTTATTTAGGGCGCAAATTATAAGTTTAGGTGTACGTGGGCTACCATTCATCGGGTCGTGTATACGCGTGATTATACACAACTGTCTAAAATATAGTGTTGGAACAGAGGAATACCTAGGGTTCAATGCTCCGACAACACACCAAAAAAACCCTAACTACTGGCCCTTTCAGCAACACCTGCGAAGTAGGCGAAGTCTCACCCGAGGTAGAGGCAAGGGGGTTACATGACTCATGTGTCTGTAACCAAGTTGGGACATAGAGATGTGATTACAATTACTTCACAAAGTACTTAAGAAAAAAATTCATTAGTTTATCATCTTCATTAACATCGCAGAACAAACCCTAAGGATAGATCGACGCAGTAAAAATGACCAAATACACATCACACTTAGTGTCATACGTTAGATATAACACATTCAACATAAATAAATCACTAATCATTAATATCTCTATCTATCATACATAAAAATAAATCCACTAAGAAGAGTCACAACATAAACATCATAGCACAAAGAAAACCATCAACACATGATATACATGGTTCACCCCAGTGTGGGGCTACATCCACCAACTGCTTCTTTTTCTTTATTAGGCTTCAATCTCTTACATTCATCTTCTCTTGTGAACTGAGCCACAGATCCAATCTTCACACCGAATAGGTGATCTGTGCACTAAGCACCAGATCCACCTTCCCAAAATCAGGTCAAGGAACAAAGCCAACTCCCCTACTAAGCACATAGCCTTACATACACAGTCTGTTGCACTAAGCAACCCAAAACTAATTGCACTTGGCCTTGCAAGCTATCGACTTCTTTCTACATTACATTCTTACTTATTTATAATTTTACATTTACAAAAAGGCCTAATCATGGGTAAACCCATGGGCCAACATCCCATAAACCCTAATGAACCCCTTGATGGGTCCACAAATCAAGTGAGATCCCGCGATCTCACCTCTGCCTAGGCGCTCCATCTTCAACCAACCTATCAAAGTCCAAAATGGTGGTCAAACCTAACCAATGTTTCCTCAAAACTTGGTTGAGGGCCAACAGTCCCCCAATATTCAACTGTGACTCATCCCGAGTCACTCAGATTTGGGTAGTGCTGCTTTGAAGGTATTAAGCTTAGCTCGAGATACCTCGACTTGCTACTTTGCCTGATCCTCCTGCTTAGCGAGCTCTTGGATCATCTTCTCTGTAACAGGACCTTATAGGCATTGTTCCATTGTTGCAACCACTTGATCCAGTTGCGAACCTTATCCTTTGATCTCTTCAAACACCATGTAGGCTTCATCCTGCACCGGTTATAGCCTCTGTGTGACTTCCATTAATATTCCCTCGATGGCAGTAATCTTTTGTTGGACCATGCATTGTTCCTGTGATCTCTTCATTCTCTCGACTGTAGTGAGTAACTTCATCTACACCTGAACTGTCAGTGCCTGCTATTGTGCCTCCTATAGTTGTGCCTCCAGTTTCCTCAACTCTGGATCTTCTGTGAGGCGTTCATAAGTCTATGCACTGTTTTTGCTCAGTTGCTTTCATTCTGAGGCAAGGTCTCTGACCCTTCCTACTTCTCTCTTAGCGACTTCCTCCCTCTTGTCACGAACTTCCTCTAGAGTTCCCGATACTTCTTAAATATCCAATTCCGTGATCCTCGCTTGAAGTTGTTGGATGTCCTCAATGAGCTTCACCACTTGATCCTCAACTGATTCATGTGCCTCTTATGCCAAGCCTGGCACAGAGTGTAGTGATTTTCTCACCACTTCTCTGACCGCAGTCTACTCTGCGAGAAAATGGTATTTTTATCTCTATATCTTTTCTTTGTCCTCCTCGAGCATCACCTGAAACTCATCCTTTTCATTTTCATAAGCGGTTACACAGTATCACACAACTCGTAGTTGCTCTAGGACTTCCTCTTTCTCCTTCTTCAAGATTTTGTATTCTTCTCCTTCTCTTCTTGAACTTTCTGAAACCGAGCCTCTATGGCATCTACTAATCTTCTCAATTGGGCAAGCTCATTCCCTAATTTCGAAATCTCTGATGAGGAAGGCATAGTAGGTATTGTGCGGATAATTTGAATATCTCTATGTATCTCCTTCAGCTCCTTTACCTTTACATACAACTCTTCCTTCTTTGCTCCATATATTTGTAAAAGGTATTCAGAGGATGTTACACATTATTTTTGTCATCCCTATGACCGTTAATGATGTAAACCTATATGTTGCATTCATAAGGGTCAGTATCCTGAATTCCTAAAGAAAGAAGGGAGAAGAACTTTTCCTGAGAGAAGAAGTTGTGTTTTCCTCTGTAAAAACCCTATTTTGGAGGATTTCCGCAGGCATGTAGGGTGTGGAAATCCTAATTTTCGCACCTTGCTCTATAGCTAGGGTGCAGAGTTTCTGCAAACTGCACTATAGCTAGGGTGCAGCAGCCTCCATACGTGGGAAAAAATGAGCATTTTCTCCATGCTTCTAGAAGGGGAAGCTTCTATGGTGAGGTGGCCTCCGAATGGTTTGGATCTTACTCGCTTTCATGATTTAGTGGGATCATCCTAACCTCCTCACCTTATCCTCTTCAACTTATAAAAGGAGAGGAGCTCTCATGGAGAAAGTTAGTTGGTTTTGGAGCTTGATTGTGTTGAATTTGGCTTGAGATTGTTAGCTTGGTTAGATTGGATTTGAGATTTTCTTTATCAACATAGATTGTGAGTAGCTATCAGATCCATGGTCTTAGAATCCTTGGAGCAAGAAGTGTGTGGGAAGAAAGGAATCGTTGGAAGGAACCTTACGGCATCAAGGAATCCGGTTGTAATCTCTCTTCCTATTATTAATATAATACAGTGGCATGCCGACTCCACTGGGGAACCAGATTGTTTTCCTAGTTTTCCTTGATTTCTTGCTTTGATTTCCTAGATTCTATTTTCTGAGTCACTTGGATATCCAACTTGACTCTCTAACTATTAAACTTCACTGGTAAACCTTCTTAATTTTTAATTTTTTCCATTTTTGTTTGATTTCTTCTCCCTACTTTGAGGAACAGTGCGGAGACTTGGGATTTCCGCGCCCTACTTGTTTAGACCAGTGCGGAAACTCCGCACCCTACCCATTGTTGTCCTATAGAAATAAGGGATTTCCGCACTGTGTTAGTCTACATCCTGTGGATATTGTGAAATTTTTTTATTTTTGATGGTTTTTTCCTTAGCTAGACCTTGGATTTGGTTTTGGGGTGAATTTTTGGGTTTGATTATGATTTGTTTATAGTCTTCTTGACATCTTTGAAACCACTTTTATCCATCTTTTCTTTGTTTGTTTTTGAAAGATTTGGTCTCTTGATGTGAGTGTCTTTTAGTTACAAAGCATCATTTTTATTTAGAATTGTTTAGTGAAAGAATACTTCTTTTTCTAAATAAATCGTGTTAAAAGAGAAACTTAGATTGGGTTGTTTTTGTTTTGAAGTGATTTTCTATTTGTTTTAGTATCTCTTTGAAACAAAAAATTGTAATTTATTTCCTTATATTAGATTGGGGTCTTCCTTGCATTTGAAGTAGTGAAATTGCATGATTCTTGACATTTTTTGATCTTAAATTATGAAAATATTTCCCCCTCATGGTCGGGGGGGTGGGGGGCATGAATCATACATTGGCGTACAGTCTCTTTTTCTCATTTCTTGAGAATTTTGATATTGATGAGTTTAATATATTTTGGGACATTGTGTATATGGGAATGATAAATGTTTTCTCCTTCTCGTAGCATAGCTTTCATCGAAATGAAAAGATTGCATATTCATCTCTTTGCATAAGTTTTGAGTCTGTCAAAACACCATATTGTCCACGCCATTTTCCTTTTGAGTAACAACAGCCTTAAAAATAAATGCACTTATAAAAATTGATTAAACATTTTTATATTTTCTGGTAGCAAACTTACATTAGATTAATTGTAGGGCTTTGGAATAGGTGTGAAAGATAACTTTTCAAAGCTGCAAACAAACATAGAATCTTGCATTAGGGAGCGGTGAAATCCACTTATTACATTTTGTCCTAGGAAGCCCTTCTAACACAAGGGTCAATCATGAGGTCGCATTAAGACTGGCAGAGTTACTCACCCTGCTTTGTTGGTCTTGGTGTAGAGATTGTGTGTATTATGGGGGTCGCTTGAAGGTATACCAACAATGATGAGTGGAATCCTTTCAAGTTGATTTCAGGCTAGATACCCTACCCTTGCACATGAATCAGACTATCGATTGTTTCCTCAGGCATCACTGTAGTGATTGGTAACCTTAGTGGCCTATCTCTTTAGGGCCTTTACACAAGGTGATTGTGGAGGGGCAAGTCTTCACCATACCTAGAATCGACGTTGTCCAAACTCACTCGAGATCCTTGGAGGGTATACCCACATTTATGTGTGGGATATTGCACCAGTGTGTAAGTCCATTATGTAGGTCATCAACGTAATTTTTCCACCTGCTCTATCTCAACCCCTTCTTACTTTGTTCCCGTGACGTTGGATTTCATCACCAACTAGTGTGCTCATTGTGAGAAGGTTTTGTTTGTTTGCTTGCTTCCTATATTTTAGGCATGTGTTGTTTGTTTTCCCTAGAAGACTCTAGGTTGGATATTTGTTTTAATGGCGTCAGTTCCCGAAATGACCAATGAAGGAACCCCTGCTCTAGGGGAACCTTTTGTTTTTCCTTCTCATGGAAACATTGGTCCTCCTTACATCGCTACTTTGAGCCTTCCAGGTCTCAAAATTGAATTACCGGTATGGTTTTTTTCCACTCAGGTAATCTCGAATGCAGTTAGTTATTCAATTATAATCACTTCCCCCCAAGAACATCAACCTCATGTTGATCCTTCACCTTATTCACCAGTAAGATCTTCTTCACCTTCTTCAGTTGCAAGGTCTTCTTCCATTTCATCTTCTTCATCGAGTGAAATCTCTAAAGCTAGTAACTCGGTGGATAAGAAGACGAAGAAATGGAATATTAAGAAGAAGAAAAATAAAAAAAGGGTATAAACTTCCAACCACTACCAGACATGTTGGAAAACAACTAGTTATTGTTAATTGTGCTGGGAGTGTTGATGATCCCAAGATCAACCAAACAACCCGTAAGCCCAAGTACGCTTGTAGATTTTGTAAGGGTAGCCATATTCTTAAGGATTTCCTTGGTTTATCCAAGGTTATAGAAGCATGGTCTACACAGCCTCACCAACCCATGTCATCAACCTATGAACAACATGTTGATGACCTCCCGTCAACTAGTCATGATATAGTTGAGAAAACAAAAAGTAGAGTCAAGTTCCCGCGCATGTTATGCAAAGGGAGTCATCTAACTCACCTTTTCCCTCGTATAGACAAAGGCTTGAAATTACTGGAAGATATAACTAGTTTCCAGCCTCAACTTCCAGCTGCTTACCACAATATTTCTCTCAATTCACATATAGTTGATGGAATGATCAATCTAGTTCCCCCGTCAGTCAACCTGGTTGATCAAGTAGTCAATATGGTCACATCCTTAGTTGAACCAGTTAACCAAGTGGTTGATCTGATTTCTTCCTCACTCAATCCCACTCTCCCATTAGAGAGTGAAACCAAAGAAGTCAATTCATCTCCACCTGTCGACCCCATTCCCCCCTTGAAAAATGAAACCCAAGTGGTTGATTTGACGTCGTTATCGATCGATCCTACTCTCTCGCTCAAGAGTAAACCTGATACTGCCCATGTTTTTCTCGTTGATACAGACTCTACCATGTCGGGGGGTATTCCTCCTTCTCCCATGGAACCTCCTCCAAGTAATGAGGCCATCCTTTTTAATTGGGGTGTGCTAACTAGACCTCGTCTTCCCTCTCACATTCCTTTCCAGATTACAATACAGGTTTGTGGTCGGGATGCTCCTCAAACACTGATAGATGAAGGTGCGTCTGTTAGTATTTTTTCCTCTATTGCTTGGAAGGCTTTGGGTTGTCCTCAGCTTGCATCGGTTACGCAAAATCTGTTAGCTTTTAATAGAAGAACCAGTCAACCTTTAGGGACCCTTCCTCAATTTCTGGTAACTTTGGGAGGGAAAACTATCTTTATTGATGTCATGGTAGTCCAAGATCCCTTGGATTTCACTTTATGCCTTGGGTTGGATTATGTCTATGCCATGAAAGCTATTGTGTCCACTCTTTTTCGTGTGATATATTTCCCTCACGATGGAAGAATTGTGACTATTGATCAACTTGCATTCATCGGTCCTGACTGGATTACCTCCCTAAATGGTTCTTATATGCAGACAGTATCGCCCTAGACACAAGTAAATTATGTGGCATTGTCTCCCATGACTTCAACTTCTGATGAATTGGATCCAGTAGTTGACATGGTGATATATCTAGTAGGGCCATTGGATCCTGATCTCCTTACCCCTATCACGACCCTCGACATGTGTTCCTTCCAGAGTGTGTTTCTTCCTTCAAGTGAAGATCTGTTGAAGGCCATGACCAAGTTTTGTCCCTTGACATGGTGTCCTTCCAGAGCACTATCCTCTTGGAATCCATGATCAAGAGAATTTATGAGCATGGTTTTCTTATTTCAAGCTCATTAAACAATGAAACCAACTTTGAGCATTATTTTCTGATTTCAAGCTCGTTAAAAAATGAAACCAGTTATGAGGACAGTTTTTTGCATCTCTGTGGAAACCTTGTTAAAACATGAAATAGAGGTTATGATCATAGTTCTTGTTTCCGTGTCAAGCTCATTAAAAAATGAATCAATAGTCTGGGGATTATACCTAGAGTCAGGAGCATAGTTCTTTTCCTTTGTCAAGCTCATTAAAAAATTAATTCCCCCTCTCTTTTTGAATCAAGTCCTTCATCTAGAATTTGAAGTTTCATTTCATCCACCTGTGTCATTGGATGAAACGAAGCTTGGGGGGTAATACTTTCAGCCTATGGAGTTCATGCTAAAGTTGAGCCGCTAGCTTCTTAAGCTAGGGGATAAGTACCAACCATCCCTATGTTATGCGTTGGGAAGTCGCAAGCATAGTTTTCTATGGTTCAAGATTGTGTAAAAATGAAACCACCTACCTCAAGAATAGTTTCCTTTGGTTCAAGCTTGTGTAAAAATGAAACCAGGTCCAAGCATAGTTTTGTTTAGTTTTTAAGCTTGTGTAAAAATAAAATCTATCCCAAGCATATTTTTGCTTTGTTTTAAAGATTGTGTAAAAATGAAAAACAATCCCAAGATTAGTATTTCTTCTTTATCGTGCTCATAAATCAATGAGAATGTAACCAAGTATACTTTTATCACTTTTTAGGACTCGTAAAGGTTATACAAAAAAGGAACCCCCTAGAGTTCTCTTTAAGCTCTTTTTCGACTCTCTAAACATGAAAAGATTGTCGAATGACCATATTCTTTTCATGCTTGTTAAAGTATTTGAAGAAAACGTCTGCTGAGCGATAGTTTATCTCTTTTTCAGTCTCATCAGAATACTTTACGAAAAAGGAACTGGGAGATTTCTCTTTAAGTATTTTTCAGACTCTCAAAACATGAAAAACCCCCGAGTTCTCTATCTTTGGACTTGTTAAACAAACATCGAAAGACCCATATGGGACCAAACCACTCCTTATTAGGGTTCGTTAAAAATACTCGAAGGACTCATCCGAAGGATGATCTTACAGTTCAAGCATATGTTATCCTCCTCAAGCTTGTGTAAAAATAAAGAGGTACTAACCAGAAATGGTGCGGGAAAATTGGGAAAGAAATGTGTCTAAACTTGTATTCCATGGAAGAGTCACTTTTAAACATGACACGCTTTCACCCACTTTGTGTCTAGGTTGGAAAATCCACTTGTCTCTTGATCATACTCCTTTATAAAGTTACTCATTGGTCTGTGATCCTTGTTGTTGAGCTAGTGTTTCCAAGACAATTGTCATGTCATCAATATGTTCAAAGAGAAGTTCAACCTGGAAAGCATTCTATTGCGTTATCCATTTATGCAGTCCTTAAGCCTTCTATTGCATCGAACATCCCTGAGTTAGTCCTAAATCACTTGTTACTCTGATCTACATCAAATATTGTTACTCATTTCGTGTTAATGATTGGGGATACATTAAGGCCCTCTTGTGATGAGTCTTTTCCTGTCGACTTCAACTCATTATCCAGGAATTAGACTTAGAAACTAATTGGTACCTTGGAACTTACATGCCTCAATGGCAGGTCTCCTTGCTTTCGATAGTGGATTTTCATTATTGACCTATGATCGAGAGATTCCACCGAGTGTTTGAATTCATCTCATTAATTCACATTTGTTGGATTGTACTAGAGTACCTTGGGATTCATTGACATTAATGGTGATTTCCCTCGCACTTGTTAATGGTATACACTAATGACCGGTAATCAAGTGGTTTCTACGATGTTCAACTTCAAAACATGTATTCCCATGGCTAGATTCGTACTATGGAATGGTGGAGATGAAGACCCTGGATCTTTTCTGACAGATCCCGGTTGCGTTGGAGTATATTTGGTTTGTACTGGTGCATAGATCCACATTGTACATCTCATGGATATATTCAAATTTGAGTCCTTAACACATAGATCCATAGTGTATTTTTGGTGGCTATTCATATTTGAGTCATAATGGCATGGATCCACAATGTATGTTTGGTGGCCATGACCTGTATTAATTGACATGGATCTTCACATGTCGACATTTATGCTTTGATTCATTTGTATTCTGAGTATGGGAATGCCTACCTCAATAATGATATATTATTGTACTGTATTTCCTTGTTTGTTGGCAGGTTTCCGACCAATGTGTTCCTTGTTCCCTACACACACTTGACAAAGTATTTCAGCTATCACTCTGTTCTCACTTCATACTTTGGGGGGCTCTCTTTTACACATTATTTTTTTCATCCCTGTGACTGTTAATGATGTAAACCTATCTGTTGCATTCAAAGGGGTCAGTAGCTTGAATTCCTAAAGAAAGAAGGGAGAAGAACTTTTCCTAAGAGAAGAAGTTGTGTTTTCCTCTGTAAAAACCCTATTTTGGAGGGTTTATGTAGGCTACTATACATGCAGGGTGCGGAAATGCCTGATTTCTGTACTTTTTTCTATAGCTAGGGCACAAAGTTTCTACATGCTGCACTATAGCTAGGGTGCGGCGACCTCCATACATGGGAAAAAATGAGAATTTTCTCGATGTTTCTAGAAGGAGAAGCTTGTATGGTGATGTGGCCTTCGAATGGTTTGGATCTTACTCACTTTCATGATTTAGTGGGATCATCCTAACCTCCTCACCTTATCCTCTTCAACTTATAAAAGGAGAGGAGCTCTCATTTAGAAAGTTAGCTTGATTGGGTTGGAAAGTTCTTGAGCTTGTTAGCTTGGTTAGATTGGCTTTGAGCCTTGCTTTGTCAAGATAGACGTCAGATCTATAGTCTCAGAATACTTGGAGCAAGAAGTGTGTGGGAAGAAAATAATTATTGGAAGGAACCTTACGACATCAAGGCATCTGATTGTAATATTTCTTCCTATTGTTTAATGTAATACAGTGGCATGCTTCTTTCCCATAGAATTATCTTTATTTTATTACATAATTCCTTGATCATATGCATAGGTTGTCATTGAATATATTATCTCTGCTTTCACTTTGGTTGGTTTGTGTCTCACTACAGGATCAATATCACAAGAGAACTGGAGCGAAACAGGAACAACAAAGACATAAGGAAGTGACACTTAAAGGTATTTCATTCATCCTTTCTTTGATGATAGATTCAATGATTGTAACTTAGGGAAAGCATCATGTCCTGTATCGTTTTGTTCTAGATTTAGGTGGATCTAGGGAGATTAGTTTATGTCTGCATTTACTAATTAACCCAATAACAGACGCTTCCTCCATTTCTCTGTGAACTGAACCAATATCATCATCTGTGAGCATAGCCTCTAGCTGGGGCTTACTGGTGCAGGTCTTCCTTCTTTTCAAGGGTTTCTATAGAGAAACCTTCCTCTTCTTCAGTGTTTTTGTCTCGGTAGGGGGATCCTTCGACGGTGTAGCTTCGCCTTCTCCTTGATTTTCTCCTTCTTCTCCTCCTACTTCTTGATTTACTTCATCTCCTCCTCCCTCTGTGGGTGAGCCAGGTCCACTTTCCTCTGAGGCACTATCCTCCTCATCAATCTTTATGTGATGAACTTTCTCCTTCTTCTTTTTCTTATTCACACTTGATTTTCCTGAATGCTCGAATCGGGTGACCAAGGGGCTTCCTATGATGACAAGGTCAGAGTGTTATGCATCATCAATCAGTATAAGGAACTCCTCCAGCCACTCCTTCATGATCTGATCCATGTCTTCATCGGTCAGCTTATAGTAAGACTATAACTCTTCCTTTCTCTCATCCCTGTATGCAGTGATATAAATAAAATGTGGATCGACGCAGAACTTAGCTAGTGGTATGTATTGGTGCAAGGTGCGTGGTGTCATCTATGGTAATGACTCAATGGAAACCTTCAGTTGTTGATAGTAGGCATGGAACATTGTGTTCAAATACCATTTCTTTGACATGTCATTCTTATACCATAAGGTTGAGAATCTCGCGGCCAATGGCTCTGAAGGTTCAATCTCCAGGAAGGTGACTCCTTTTGACATTTTCTAAGTGACAAATGCAATGAACACAAGTAGCCAGCTGAAGTGGAACTCATATCCCTGATCCTCTTCTTCATGACAATATTTTTCAAGCTCACTAACGAGGTAAATCACGCTATTCATCTGCATCCCCTCCACGCATTTTCCTACAAGGTCCACCATGAACCCAGTGACCTATGTGGGGTGATTCTTTATTATGATATTTCTAGCTATGAGTTGGAAAGCGAGGTGAAATGCACCATCCTGGATAGAGGATACCTTATAGTCTCGCTTTCCCTTCTCAACTTCGTCGTATGCCTCCTTGATGCATTGTGCTAGGGAGAGATCTAAGGTCTTCCCTGGGTAGAATTGTTGAGGGTTTGGTCCCTGCATGCTCAATCCTGTAATCAGGTGGATCAACACTAGATCCACAATAATCCTCCTCTCAAGCCATAGGTATCTTCCATGGCAGCACGACAAGAGGATTTTAACACAAGATTTAACCTCCTGATGCTGACCAAAATGAGGGATCTTCATCATGTTGAGTATCGTGGACTGTGCTAGCTCCTTTATCCATGCCTAGGCAAAAATGTGAGGCTTCTTCCCAATGGTCTTCGTCAAATATATATGAGGCATGAGGATGGCATGTTTCTTTCTGTCTCAAGGTTGAAATCATTTTTCTTCAGTAGAGGGATCTGTCCCAATTGAATCCCCACTACGCATATTCCCTTCGAAATGTTCACGGTGATCAATGTGTACTCAAAGTACCATGGGATCTTGTCATGGTTAACCATTCCAGTCAAAGGCGGGATATAATTAGGTAAGATCAATGGGATCTTCTTTGCATTAGCCAGATCGTTACAATGCTTACTTCACTTCTCAGTCACAAGGTTAGTATGGCTCAAATGTTGTCCAGTTGAAGGAGAAGATTACATTCCCTTGGTCAACGATGCCTTTACTCCTTTAGAAATATCTTTATCAGCTATAAAATTCTTCAAAACCTCTTCGATGGACTTCTCTAGTTCAGTGTGCTCGCCGACATTCTCACTGTGAACAAATAGGTCAGGGTAGGTGAACAAATAGCAAGGTAGAAAAATGGATAGTGATGTATGATAACACAGATCGACACACAATCACTTCTCTTCTTGTCTCAGATAATCACAGGTAGAAAAATGTAGTCCCAGCTATTGGCCCTTGGTTATGGAAGGAAGCGAATATCAAGGAAGAAAAGGTAAAACAAGAACTGCACGAGAAACACAGTGACTGTCACTAGGTCAAAGTAAGCAAAAGAGCAGAAAAGATGGAGCGAAGTGCATAAAAGAAAGATGTTGAATGAGGAGATCAGGGATGATAGATCAACAAGAGAAAATAATCGTGGACAACTCAGAAAGTAGAGAAATCCACCATTAGATGCTTTGGAGAACCGCGTGATGAGGAAGGAAAGATAGGTTGGTGAAGTCAAGAAAATGCGCGTCAAGTTGACCTAGGGTTTTAGACACCTAGGGTTTTGGGTAATTAGGGTTTTGACACCTAGGTTTCAACCTAAGGCTGTCAATGAGGGACTGTAATGTATAAATAGAGGTCGAGAGGACCTAGGTCGCGTGGGTAGTAGCATTGGGGATTGTTGTTGATTGTGGTTGATTGAGAGAATATTGTATTGTGAGAGAGAGAACTACTGAGAGTGAGAGCCTTCCAGTATTGTAATATCTTCATTTGGGTGCGAAGATCAGATCCTGCAACTAGGTGCACAGGAAGGGGAGAGAAGAATAGAGAGGATATGTTGGAAAAAGCACATATCAAAATTGTAAGCTTTATCTTAATATATCATAAGCACATTTATGTGGACGTAGTCCTAGAGAGAGGGTGAACCACACACATTTTTGTTGTATGTGTGATTGATGCCTGGATTCCTGTCATTGTTACGCTGTCATTTGCATTATTGTTTTAGATCAGATCTATAGTTGTGTAGAGTAGATCTAGTTGATAAGTGACACATGAATGATACATTATTGTTGTATTAGTTCCACTTGATATTCCCCTAGTTGTAGACATCTCTTTCCTGCAACCCCCCTCTTAGCTGCTTTGGGTGTGCCTGCATCTGCTTCGTAGGTGTTTCTGAAAGGGCCAATAGCTAGGGTTTGTTGGTGCACTTTTGGAGTGAACCCCGGGTCTACCCCTGTGCCAACAAATGGTTCCATTACCAGGACAAGAATGGTTTTAAGGGAATTTCAAGGTGTTTTCCATCAAAGAACGAGATTCAAAAGTGGATAGAGGATCAAGAGAGGGACTTCACTAAAGCCTAGAACAAGAACCCTAAATTGAGTACTGAAGATTGGCTACAAAGATATATCTTAACCGACATTCACGAGATCTTCTTTGGGGGAATACACCATGTGTTGCTTGAATGGTTGGCTAGGTTAGCTGATACCCAGTTTGAGATCAGATCTATACCTCCTGTGGTTTGGATGCTGGCACTGATCCAAAAGGTCAAGAGAGTTGACAACACTGTATCCAGAGCAGTAGATCATTGGTTTGACAATACAATTGGAGGGTATATCACCGAGTTTTCTGTTGACAGAACATAATCGTATAGCCAAGCCGAGAGATACTTTTTCAAAGGACCTAGAGGAAAATGTTTTCACTTTCTCAAGCTGAGAATCAAGATGCTCTTGCATGAAAACCACATCTTGAAGATACAGTAGATTGGTTGGACCTGAAAAGGCTAATGTTCAAGATCTCAAACAATGACAGTGACACAGAAGCAAGACATACGCTCATTGGGAAAGTATTCTGAAGGGTTCTCCTTGAGAAATTGTTTAAGAAAAACTACAGAGAAGAGGGTTTCTATAGTGGAGAAGAGGTAGATCTAACCAACGAAGAACATTCAGAGCCCACTAGAAAAGAAGAAGGGGAAGATGAAGAACTTCGCCAAAGCAAGCCAGAAACCTCAGGAACTGCATGGACTACTGAAGTAAGTAACATTAATCTTCCTATTGTCTCAATAGTACCTAGTAGTCAGAATAGTTAAAACCACCAGATTCCTCAAAGCACTGTTACTGGTAGCTTAGCATCTACACAGACAAGAAGCCTAGTCAGCTCTATGGTAGATGAAATGAGGCTCCCTATATTTAGAGGACATGGATCTAAAAATCTAGATCAGCATTGGTTTCTGTGTGAAGCCGTATGGAATATTAAAAGTATCACCGGCAAAGCCATCAAGAGAACCCAGTGCAACACTACATTGAGGGACCGCGCACTGAGATGGTACATGAAACTTGTCCAAGAACTGTCGTAGACTAAGCCACTGAATGAGATCAAGAATGCGTTGATTGTAGAGTTTAAGAAACCTAAGTTGGAGTCACAATGTATTACAAAGCTAAAAGAGATCAAAAAAAAGGTAGCATAACCTGTTTGGGAGTTCGACTAGCGATTCAATACCCTAACAAACCGATTAACTTTTCAGATCCCTAATGAACAAAACAAAGAATGGTTCATCGTTGTGTTGTTACCACACATTAGAGTCTCTCTGATGTAGCATAAGATTTCATCACAAGAAGAAGCTTTGGAAATTTCCATGAATCTTGAATCAACACCTATGGGAGAATTGAGCTCAGGCATGAGCCAAATCTTGAGTCAGCTAACCAGTTTGTCTCTACAGGTCGAGGATATGAAGAAATATAAGGGAAAAGACAAAAGGGAAGATGTATGGTGTGTGATATGTAGATTAGAAGGTCATGATAAGAAACATTGTCCCTTATTTCATGAGTATTTGGCCTCAGGATCACCGACCCCCTTGAAACATGTTAACCTACCCTGGTGTTATGTGTGCAGAAATAGGCATTTCCCAGGTGAGTGTTATTACATGCAGAAGTATGTTCAGACACCCACAAACTTGTATTTCCCATTCTGTAAATCAATGGGGCATGATGATTGATATTGTAGAGCTTATGATATCATGCATGAGAGGTCGAGAGACATATACAAGATTCAAGGTGAAGTATAGCCAGAAGGAAACACTCCCCAGTACAACTCTCCAAGGAGAGGAAAATTCACTCCTCATGGTGGATACAGAGGACAAGAACGAGGAGGAGGTATGGGCTGAGGATGAGGAGGAGGTATGGGCCAAGGCCGAGGAAACATAATCTGTTATAATTGTGCACATCCAGGACACTTAGCAAGGGATTATCAGAATCCTTGCACAACCTGCAGTTATTGTAACTCTTTCGAGCATGTCATAGAAGAATGCCCTGTGCTATTGGCTAAGCTTCAGGAAATACGAGGACCCCAAAAAAACCCACAAGTACAACTGATATATGTTGAACCTTGCGGAACCGAACCTAGAGTCATTGTCATTACTCGAGGAGGTGCTGCTATAGGAGAGGATAGAACAACCCAAGGAAAGATCAAAGAAGAGTTAGGTATCAGGAAAGCTGAGGAGAAGACTCAGGATTTTGATACAAAGAAAGAAAGACAAATCTTCAAGGAAGAAAGACAGGATTTCGAGAGGAACCAAGGATCCTCATATAGAATGCAACCAGAAGTAAAAGAGTACAGAATGCCTCGGGCATTTGATCAATCAACTACGCATAAAGAAGGAAAAGAGATAAGTATGCTCATCAACTTTTTGTACACTTGTCTTAAATCAATTCAGGATGAGAAAGATGTACAAGAGTTACAGAACCTAATCAGGCAGTATGAGCTAGGAAAGGTATACCCCTTGCTAAACAAGGAAGTACACCATATTAGTAATAAGAGAAGAAAAAATAAAGAATTACATCTGAATGCTCAAATAGGAGAGTATGATATAGACTGTGTGGTCCTCGACTTAGGGTCAGAGGTCAACGTCATGACGAAGAAAACTTGGGCACTGATGGGAAAACCCAAGATAATATATTCCCCTATTAGGATTTGAATGGCTAATCAGCAAGCTGTCAGCCCATTTAGACGATTGGAGCATGTCCCTATGGACATCGACGGAGTTAGAACCTTTGCAGACATTGAGGTAATTGAAATTGTTGATGATAGTTTCCCTTACCCTGCATTACTAAGAATTGATTGGGCCTTCAACAATTCTACTGTGATCGATTTAAAGAAAATACGCTTGACATTTGAAGGAGATGGCCTTAGGGTCATTTCACCCTTAGACCTAGATGAAGGTCCACGATATACAGAGCCCATCAGAGAAGAAGACTACACATATGAGCTGGAAAACATCTATAAATTAACAGCCAGACAACAAGATTATATCAACCCTACTGTCGATGGGAATCTAAGATGACGAAGTGACAATGCGTGTTCATCAGATTCAGAAGAAGCACTGGAGAACTGGAAAAACTAGATGTACAAAGTATCCACAAGGAGATGTGCTCGACTGAATAGAGAAGTTCATTGGATTGGTACAACAATAAGTAACTTACCTACCTTTGATGGTCTAAATCCTTTAGAATCCTTCTTGATGGAATTTGAAGCAATTGTACTAGCACAACAGAGGCTATTAGCTATGGACAAGGCCTTGCAAGCTACACCAGCAAGATGGTGGGGGACACATAAAAGAAATATCACATATTGGACACAATGTTGAACCTTGATGACAACGCAATTTTCAGCACAAGTAGGAAGTTGCGAAGTGAGGTACACAGGTCAAATCTTCCCAAAGAACCATGTACGAAGCTGCGAAGAGGCCTGGAGTGACATTCCTCGAGAACAATGGGTACACAGATTCATTAACACGCTGGACATGACCCCTATTAATTGGTACCTTCAAGCGGAGTTGTGCCTTATCACTGTAGATTGGGAAGGTATGCTTCATAATTTTGTAACCACCTTATTATTTGAAAGTGAATTTCCTTCAATAGATCAAGCATTAAATATTGTGAGGTAGAAAGTATTTAAGAAGGCATCCAACCTCCCTTTGGAGCAAGAAGAGGATGAATGGACTGTGCCATTCCATAAATTACAAGGATGTTGCAACATTAATGTCGACGAAGATGATGATCCGAGGAAAGTAAACATTGTTGAGAAAGAAGGCCACAGGGATGTGGAAGGACCAGGAGTTGAACTTCCATTCATTGGACATCCTATCAAGATAAAGAAAGTCAATATTGGTACAGAGGAGACACCGAAGCTTGCCAATGTCGGAGATTAC
The DNA here is from genome assembly GCA_009831015.1 of Picea engelmannii. Classification (NCBI taxonomy): domain Eukaryota; kingdom Viridiplantae; phylum Streptophyta; class Pinopsida; order Pinales; family Pinaceae; genus Picea; species Picea engelmannii. The sequence goes on from ML782398.1 coordinate 526,377, forward strand.
TAGGATGTTTCTACCATTGACAAAATTACATAATTATTGCACGAGTATCATGACTTGTTTCCGAACAAGTTCACCGACATGAAGGGTATCAAAGGACCTATGGGAGATATGAGAATACCTTTGAAGCCAGATGCGAAGCCAGTCAAGAAAAGACCCTACAGATTGAACCTGAAATATAAGGAAAAAGTGAAGATTGAGCTGGACAGAATGTTGGAAGCAGGGATTATTGAACCTATTGAAGAGTCGAAGTGGATCAACCCTATGGTAGTAAAAGACAAGAAGACAAGAGATATTAGAATATGTGTGGACCTCAAAAAGCTGAACGATGCCTATTTGCATGACCCCTTCCCTACACCATTCACAGATGAAGTATTAGACAATGTGGGAGGCCAGGAGGTATATTCTTTTACAGATGAGTTTTCAAGATACCATCAGATCTGGATTGCCAAGGAGGACTACCACAAGACCACATTTTCCATAGAATTGGGATCCTACCAATACATAGTGATTCCATTTGGACTGAAGAATGCCCTAGCCATCTTTTCTAGGGTGGTGGTCGAAGTGTTCAAAGAATTTTTTCATAAGTTTTTAGAAGCCTATTTTGATGACTGGATTTTTTTTAGTTTGCTAAAAAATCATGTTGAATGTCTAAGGCTAATGTTGGATAAATGCAGGCAATGTCAAATTTCTTTGAATTTGAAGAAGTGCATCTTCTTCTCACCATTTGGAGTATTACTAGGTCATATTGTATGCAAGCAAGGATTGTTGGTGGACCCATCCAAAATTGCAATTATAGTTGATTTGCCACCTCCTAACTCAGTCAACCAACTATGCACTACGCTAGGACATATTGGCTATTACAGGAAATTTATCAAAGGATATGCTCAGATTACTACGCCAATGGAGAAGTTATTAAAGAAATACTATCAGTTTGGTTGGACAGAAGAATTCCAGCAGAGCTTCAACAGACTAAAGAAAAAGATGGTGACTGCGCCTATTCTGGTCTTTCTAGATTGGAGCAAGGAATTTCATGTGCATGTTGATGCATCTTCCATTTCATTAGGAGAAATACTAGCACAACCTAGAGAAGGGGACATTGATCATCCATTAACATTTGCCAGCATAAATCTATCTATAGCTTAAATCAATTACACTACTACAGAGAGAGAAGGATTAGCCATGGTGTATGCGTTGCAAAACTTCCGCCATTACTTACTAGGAGGACACTTTAAAATGTTTACTGATCACTCTGCGTTGAAGTACCTAGTCAACAAGGCAGTGTTGGGGGGGTCAAATATGCATATGGCTTCTCCTATTTCAAGAATATGATTTTGAGATCATAGTTAAAGCCAGGAAGAATGAACAAGGGACCTGACCACCTGTCGATGTTGGAACATGGTGAAGAACCCACCAGTCTGGAGGATACACTACCGGATGCACAGTTTCTCACCATTAGGAAGATGGATGACCACTTCACAAACATAGTCCAATTCTTGTCAACAGGAATGGCTCCAAGTGAGTATACAATTTCCCAGAAGAAACATCTAGTGGTGCACATTGCATACTTTTCACTGATAGTTGGTCAGCTATATAAGATGGGACCTGATGAGATACTAAGAAGATGTGTGATGGAGGCAGAGCACCCACTGATCCTTGCAAAAGCTCATGAAGGCATCACAGGAGGACATTACGCAGGAAAAGAAACTACGCAGAAGGTTCCACGAGCTCGCCTTTGGTGGCCGACTTTACAGAAAGATGCTAAGGAGTATACTAGAGCCTGTGATGTATGTTAGAGAGTTGGAAAACCATCCAGAAGAGACAAAATTCCACTAGCACTGCAGATGACCCTACAAGCATTTGAAAAGTGGGCCATTGACTTTGTGGGACCTATAAACCCACCAGGAAATTGCACAAGAGCAAGGTATATTATCACTGCGACAGAATACCTGACTAGATGGGCCGAAAAAAAGAGCATTCAAGGATTTTAGTGCAACTACAGTCACGTGTTTTATATTTGATGACATAATAACCAGGTTTGTATTCCCTAAGACCCTTATGAGTGATCAAGGTACTCATTTCATCAACAAGACAGTTGAAGCCCTGACTGAAGAATTTGCAGTCCACCATCATAAGAGTACACCTTACCATCCACAATCAAATGGAATGGTTGAAGCATTCAACAAAATCTTGGAGACAACATTGACAAATGCTTGTAGTGTGAATAGAGATGAATGTGATTTAAGAGTACGAGAAGTACTCTGGGCTTATAGAACCACTTGCAAGAAATTAACAACAAAGACCCCTTTCAAGTTGGTTTATGGTCTTGAAGCTGTTGTCCCGATGGAGTACTTGGTACCGAGCCTAAGAATTGATGCATTTATAGACATGGATGATACTGGCACTATTCATGAGAGGCTTGCCCAACTGGTTGAACTAGAAGAAGACAAATTTATGGTAGGATTCCATTAACAGGTACATAAGGAAAGAGAGAAGGCCTATCATGACAGACACATCAAGAAGAAGGCATTTAAGCAAGGTGATTTAGTATTGATGTATGACAGTAAATTTATAAGACATCCAGGGAATTTCAGAACACATTGGCTTGGACCATATGAGATCACCTATGTTACAGAAGGAGGAGTTGTACAACTGAAGACATTGAAGGGAGAATGAAAAGAGGGATTAGTAAATGGGAATCGACTGAATTTGTACTATGAAAACCATCTGCCTCACAGATCTCACTAAAAGCAAGGAAGAAAAGTGTCTAGGTACCAGGTGAAGTTGAAACTGGGTACCAGACACAAAAAATACAGTCTGCACAAGGATGGAAAGGAGACATGGAGCAGAAAGCAAAGGCTACACTCTGCAGTCCAAAGTCAAAGTGACATGGAAGGTTCAGAATTGAAGTGCCTTGAGATGAGTCACAAGTGAGTGTTGGGGGCCTGTTGGCCCTTGGTTATGGAAAGAAGCGAATATCAAGGAAGAAAAGGTAAAACGAGAACTGTGCGGGAAACACAGTGACTATCACTGGGTCGAAGTAAGAAAAAGAGAAGAAAAGAGGGAGCGAAGTACAGAAAAGAAAGTCGTTGAATGAGGAGATCAGGGATGACAGATCAGCAAGAGAAAAGAATCATGGACAACTCAACAAGTAGAGAAAGCCACCATTGGATGCTTTGGAGAACTATGTGATGAGGAAGGAAAGACAGGCTGGCAAAGCCAGGAAAACACGGGTCAAGTTGACCTAGGGTTTTAGACACCTAGGGTTTTGGGTGATTAGGGTTTTGACACCTAGGTTTCGGCCTAAGGCTATCGGTGAGGGACTGCAATGTATAAATAGAGGTGGAGAGGACCTAGGTCGGGTGGGTATTATCATTGGGGATTGTTGTTGATTGTGGTTGATTGAGACAATATTGTACTATGAGAGAGAGAAGTGCTGAGAGTGAGAGCCTTCTAGTATGGTAAGATCTTCAGCTGGGTGCGAAGATCAGATCCTACAGCTGGGTGCACAGGAAGGGGAGAAAATAAGAGAGAGGATCTGCTGACCAGAGTGCAGATTAGAACTGTAAGCTTTATCTTAATATATCATAAGCATAGTTCTGTGGAAATAGCCCTAGAGAGAGGCTGAACCACATACATTTTGTGTTGTATGTGTGATTGATGCCTAGATTCCTTTCAGTGTTATGATGTCATTTTCATTATTGTGTTAGATCAGATCTATCGCTGCGTAGAGTAGATCTAGTTGATAAGTGACACATGAATGCTACATTATTGTTGTATTTTTTCCACTTGATATTCCCCTGGTTGTAGACATCTCTGTCCTACAACCCCCCTCTTAGCTACTTCAGGTGAGACTGCATCTGCTTCATAAGTGTTATCGAAAGGGCCAGTAGCTAGGTCTTGTTGGTGCACTCTTAGAGTGAACCCCGGGTCAACCCCTGTGCCAACACTGGCGTAGTGTCGGATGGGTTAAATAAGTGAGTGATGTAACAGATTCTTCCAATAGGCAGGAATGCTTCCATCAATGTGAATTTTTCCGTTATGGCGTGGTCTCAATATAAAAAACGTGGTCTGTTCACCCATAAATGTGTTTCCTAGTTGTTACGAAGCGTCGTTCGAACAATTGGGGCACCTCCAATGGTCATATAGCTTCACCGAGGAGAAGTCCCATTCTGTGCGGTTCTGCTGATCCGACGAGGTTCAGATCCTGCATACTTGCTTCCTGCAATGTCTTCCATTTGTTCTCTATAACTTACTATAGTCTTTCCAACTTGGATTTCTTCTTACTGAGCTTCCTTGCCTTCTTTCCTGTGATCTAATTCTCTCTAATTGTTTATGGATTCCTCTTTCCATTCTTATTCCTATCTTCTCCTAACATAGTAACTTGGTGATGTTGATGTGATCTCAAAGGGTTTGAAGGTAATATTCCTTCCCTTACCACTTCCTGGATGGATATACTTTCTTTTTGCATGGATAGGTCCTTCAAACCTTTTTGCGCTCTTTCAACTTCAACAACTAATTCTCTTGCCTTTTGTTTCTTCGACTCAACTTCTTGTTATTTTATCAGTCAATCTATTTTTCTATCTATGAAATCCCTTAGTTCTTTCTTTTTCTTTTCTTTAGCTACTTCCTCTGCTTTCCTTCTGATCTGATCTTTCTCAATCCAAGTCTTACCTAGAAAAAAGGGGAAAGGGGTGCTATTCTCAACAAACTTAATAACTTCAAATTCCTCTTGAGTCGATGTTCCATGGATAATAACAGGTACATTAGTAATTCTTCCACATAAGGTTATCATCTTTCCTTTGAATAAACCTATTCTTCTCAATAAATATACTATAGTAGGATTTCCCAAAATTTTCCAATTGCTTTATGTCATAATATTCAGTTGTGTTTCTTCATCCAAGACACAGACTATGTCGAAGTCTCCTATTCTTGTATCTATGCGTTGTTTTTCTTTCATGATCTCTGGTAAACTAACATCTTTGTAATCATTCATCATTTCTTTTAACTGTACTAATGTAGTCTGAACTTTCTCTGATTCTTTCCCTTGATGATTCTTTAACATGCTCTTATTTTCTTGACTTCCTTCATAGTTCTCTTGTCTCATGCTCATTTGTTCTACTTTAGAAATCATTCTTGGACAATTCTCAACTTCATGACCAACAAATTTACAACAAAGACAAATAGGACTTGCACCAGGGAATTCCTTAGAAAGATGTCCCGGTCTTTTGCAGTTATAACATAGTGTCAATCCTCTCATTCTCTTGTAAGTTCCCCAACTTCTCTTGTATTGTGCACTAGGATCACAATGTTGGACCTGTAATTAGCAAAAAATCTTTCTAGGTTCTTGTATCCAATTATTATTCCAAAAATTCTTTCTATGCATAGGAATAACATATATTTCTCTATTTTTATAAAATTTATTCAAATCAAATCTTTCTTATAACTGTACCCTAGCTTTCAGACCAGGACATAAACTATCAAACATACCTAGATTCATGCTCTCAAAACAAAAATTTCCACTTATCTTACTCTATCAAAGCAGACAGCTTTACCTCTTTCAAGATCTTACCTCTTTTCTTTAGATCGGGTTTATTTCTTAGTACAAACCTTCGCAATTCAAGTAGAGTACTGCGCACTATAGCAGTAGATCTACGCATAGATATTCTCTTTTCTTTACTTCAGTTCCCAATAATCATAGTTTCAGGTCCCGGTAACAGAACCATTTGTTGGCATAGGGGAAGACCCAGGGTTCAACGCTTCAACAATGCACCAACAAAACCCTAACTACCGGCCCTTTCAGCAACACCTGCGAAGTAGGTGAAGTCTCACTCGAAGTAGATATAGGGGGGGTTACAAGACTCAGGTGTATGTAACCAAGTTGGGGCATAGATCTGTGATTACAATTACTTACTTTGTAGAGTACTTAAGAACAACATGCATTAGTTTATCGTCTTCATTCACATCACAGAACAAACCCTAAGGATAGATCGGTGTAGTAACAATGACCAAATACACATCGCACTTAACATCATATGTTATATCTAGTACGTTCAACATAAATAAAGCACTAAGAATTCATAGATCTATCTATCATATATAACAATCAACGCACTAAGCAAAGTCACAACATAAACATCATAGAACAAAGAAAACCATCAACACATGATATATGTGGTTCACCCTAGAGTGGGGCTATGCCCACCAACTGCTTCTTCTTCTTTATTAGGCTTCAATATCTTCCATTCATCTTCTCCTATGCACTGAGCCACATAGCCAAGATTCGCACCAGAGAGGTGATCTTTGCACTAAGCACCATATCCACCTTCCCAAAATTAGGTCAAGGCACAGAGCGAACTCCCCTACTAAGCACAGAGACTTACATACACAGTGTGTTGCACTAAGCAACACAAAACTACTTGCACTTAGCCTTGCAAGCTATCAACTTCTTTCTACATTACATTCTTACTTATTTATACTTTTACATTTACAAAAAGGCCTAATCATGGGTAAACCCATGGGCCGACATCCCATAAAGCATAACACAAAACCCTAATGAACCCCTTGCTGGGTCCGCAAATCAAGTGATATCCCGTGATCTCAGCTCCGCCTGGGCACTCCATCTTCGACCAGCCTATCGAAGTCCAAAAAGGTGGTCAAAACTGGCTAATGTTTCCTCAAAAATTGGTCGAGGACCAATAGATAGCTAGCGTATACTCATCCCTATACGCGACTGTGAATGTTGCAACCCACATATAAGTCCGTAAACAATGTTTTTGATGATTTCTAACTCAAAAATGATTTTTCTCTTGTAGGATGGTGATAGAGTGGAGGGAAATGGAACATGAGAAGGTATATGTTTTTGTGGAAAGAGATATGGGGGCCAAAATGGCCTTGAAAATATGTGAGTTGTATAATTTTTGGGCTCTCAAAGGGATGAGGGACCAAGTGAGGTTGCTATAGCTTCTCATGGATTACTGGGATCCGGACAGTGAAAGCTTCAACCTTGATGGGAAACCATTAAGGATTGAATTCGAGGATATTTATTTCTTGACGGGGTTGTCGTGTCAGGGTGAGGTGGTTAACCTCAAATCCCAGGGAGCTAGGAGAGATATGAAGATACAACAATACATAGACGCTCATTGCATTGCAGGGACCGAGAATGTTGGGATTCAACTCCCCATCCAAGCGATAAACAATCTAAGCCTCAAGATTGTTGTCCTCATTTTGACATGGATCATAGCATCGATTTCATTGCAATAGGAATTGAGGTCGCTTATGTTCTACTCCATAGAGTGCTTGAGACCCATGGTGTATGACTAATGAACCTCATTATTGGCTAACATGAAGAGCCAGTTGACAAAATGAAAATAGTGTGGTAAGAGGAACTTCGGTTTTTCTTCCATCTTGTGTAGCTTTTTATTTGAGCAAGTTCTTGGTTTGGGACCTAGAGTGGAGATCATTCCGTGAGGACCTCACGATCCATCCATGGCATGGTGGACCAAGGTGATGAGATGGTAGGGAGGAGGTAGGGTGCCCACACCCTACAACAATGATTTCTTTTACTTGTGGAGATGATAGATCATTTATCTGGATGAACACCCCTATGAAGGGATCAACTTCAGAGGGTACCCTTACATGCCATTACCACCAGGGACCTCCTACAGGGACATAGGTATGTCAAAGTTTTTTAAATATTTCATTTTTTTGTATTTTTGTATAGGAAAACAAAAAAAAAATGGATTATGTTTAAGTACTAATTAGACACGTATGTGACATAGATGTAGGTCCACGACGGTCGAACAAGATTCCACGACATTTTCGGAGGCACCTGGGAGATGAGGTGACAGGAGGATAAGTAGAGAGATTCCTTCAAAACGTGTAGGGAAACCTGTCTCGTTTGACACAAAGGATTTTGATGGTTCAAGTGGAGGATGTTCTGAAGGCTATGCATCAGCAGGTGGTAGGCATGCCCAGATATTGGGTGTGACTCTTTTGGTATCTCGCAAATGCCGTATTTTTTTATCATGACACACATCCAACGCCATAGGCGTAGATGTCATGACTTTTGTATTATCGGTTGTATATGTGTATTGAGGGTGTTAGCCCTAATTGTGTACTATTCTCTTGCAACAATTTTTTGATGATTCTGACTAAGATTTTATTTGAAGACTCAACCAATCCATACCCTTGAGGGTAGTATGATGTAGAATGACCAAAGGTGATATTGTAATCACTACAAAATTTTTCTATTTTCTTGGATTTGAAAGTTGTTGCATTGTCTATTATAATCTTGATTGGGCATCCAAATCTGGATAGAATATTGTATTCTAAGAATCGAATGATAACCTCATCTATATCCTTCCTAGTGGGAACTGCTTCAATCCACTTAGTGAAATAATCTGTTGCTATCAGGATCCATTTATGTTGAGCTAAGGATTGTGGATATGTCTCCCCTATAAAATCAAGGCCCCACTGTCTGAAAGGAGCTTCCATTGAAATGGGTTTTAAAGGTAGAGACTGCAATTTTCCTTTCCCATCGAATATTTGACATTCATGCCACTTTGAAACATATTCATTAACATCGGGGAAAATATTAGGCCAATAAAATCCATCCCTCGAAATTTTATGCACAGTTGTCTTCCAATAATGATGACCTCCAAAGTCACCTTTATGGAACTCTCTAATGATTTTCTCTTCTTCTTATTCTATCAAATAGATCAAACAAATCCCTCCTAGTATTTCCGATATAGCAATTCATTCACTATACAAAATTTTGTTGCCTTCAATTTCAAGAATTTGGCTTTTGTTTTACTGAATTATGGAGGAGCCTGCAATTTGTTTAACACAAAGATGATATCTGCATACCATGTAGAGTGAAGAAATTTCTGGGATATTTGTGGAGTCACCTTTTCTTCTTCTGTTGTATTATCTGACAAGTCTGTAATGAATTTTATTCCCAATAGTTCACAGTTTGTTTGTGCCATCAACTTAGCAAGCCCCTATCCTTTGATCAACTTGGTGGGTTTAATCTCAAAGCCATATTCTAATAAAACTGCTATCCATTTACCCCTCTTTCCTTCAGGATCAGGCTGTGTTAAGATGTCTTTCATTGAGCTACTAGGAACATAAGCAATAGTATGGGAATGTAGGATGTACACTCTGAATTATTTCAATGCCTTGACTAAAGCATATGCTTTCTTCTCAATGATGTCATATTTCAAAGGAGCATCCCTCAACGTCTTACTGTAGTATGCTATTGGCTTCTCAAAACTATGGCCATCTTTCTCGAGTATCACACCTGCAATTGTGTTTTCTGACGCAAAAGAGAATAATATGAAATCTTTCTCAAATTTGAGAGTAGCCAATACAGGAGCCTTTGTCAATGCCACCTTGATGTCTTCAAAATATTTTCTAGCCTCAGGAATCCACTTGATTTCATTTCCCTTCTTGAGAATGTTGGTAATATGTTTTATGATTTCAACCAAATTAGGGATGAATCTCCTCAGAAACTTCACTTTACCTAGGAAATATTGTACTTCCTTTTTACTTTTGGGTATGCCAATTTTCAGGATTCCCTCCACTCTGTTGGGGTCTACCTTTATCCCTTATTTTGAAATAATGTTTCCCAACAACTTTCCTTCTTCCATGGCGAAATTTGACTTCTTAGTATTTAATGAGATCCTGAACTTTCTGCATTTTTGAAATTCCCTTCAGATATGTTTGAGGTGTTCCTCGTCTGAGGCGGAATACACAGTGATGTCATCAAGGTATATAACAATGAATTTGTCTTTTTCATCAAAAAAAGATATGTCCATATATCTTTGAAATGTTTCCCCTGCATTCATAAGCCCAAATAGCATTTTGGCATACATGAATGTTCCCCATGGTGTGGTAAATGTTGTCTTCTCTTGATCGTTAGGGTACACCATAATCTAATTGTATCCTGAGAAGCCAAATAACATTGACATCTTCTGAGATCACACCACCTTCTGTAAAATATGATCCATTTTTGGAAATGGGTATTTTTCCTTAAGAGATACCTTATTTAGGTTCCTGAAATCCAAACACAACCTGATTTCTCCACTCTTTTTTCTAACTGCCACCAGATTTTCCAACCATTTGGAAAACCTTAGGGACACTATGATTTTTGCTTCAAATAGTTTCTTCACTTATTTCTCTATCAAAGGAAGTAGTAAAGGATTTATCCTTCTCGATTTATGTTTGAATGGTTTGTGGTCTTCCTTTATTGGGATAACATGTTAGATTATACTAGTATCATAAACTTTCATCTCATCATAACTCCAAGCAAAAACATCAGGGAACTCTTTCATTAATTTGACACACCTTTCCTTGACTTCAGGGTTGAGCTTTTTGGACAGCTTGATGATTTTTGGATCTTCTGGAGTCCCAATATTGCAATCTTCCACATCCCCTTCATTTACTATAATCTTTGGAATTCTGGCCACATCATTATTATCGAAGAGTTTCTCCAAGGAGACCAGACCTTTGGGAATGATGTTGCTCGTTAGCTAAACGATATCTCTGCCTGCAATCTGATTGTCAAAATACCCTTCCTTTGTGAAATCAGTTGCAACCACCTCATCATCATAGTATTCAATATCAATGTTTAAATTCTCGAACTCGTTCTCCATTTTGAGGAAGCTTTCTATCCATTTTTCATCCTCGAAAACTTGCCAGTGCTTCATATTATCTGGTACTGCTGGCCTGTACTTGACCTCAACCTTTTATCTTTTTTCAGGGAAAATTGGAACTCTGAAACTTTTTGCTGAAGTAGCCAAAGCATCAGCAACTTGATTCTTTTCTCTTGGAATTGCTAAAATATTACATTCTAGAAACTTCTCGAGGAGGTCTAGTACCAGATTTCTATAAGCCCTCAATATGGGGTGGTTTTATTGGTATATAGCCTTTGATTTGATTTATAATTAGCTCAGATTCTCCATGTACAACAATTCGTTTGGCACCCAATTCTTCCAAAACTTTCAACCCCAATATTAATGCTTCATATTTAGCCATGTTATTCGTGAATTCAAACACAAGCTTCTAAGAACATAATTTGGAGTCTCCTTTGGGATGATTGATCCATACGCCAACTCCAGCTCCTTCTCTGCATGCAACCCCATCGAAATTCATTTTTCATATCTTATCCTCTGCATCATCTTACTGCTCTGAAAATTCTTCTATATGTTGGTCAGGCTTGTCTTTTTCATCCATAATGATTTATGTTTCCTCTTCTTCAGAGCATAGGTCATTGAAGAAAATAGAATACCCCAATTCAGTTTCCACTGAATAGACAGGATGATTGCTAAGATGGGATTTGTTGATGACCATTTATTTAAGCAAAACCTCTTTATACAATCTTTTGTTTTAACGAAAGACAGGAATAGTGGCATATGACATGTTCATCTGGAGGGTTCCTTTTAATTTTGCAACCAATGACCTGGACAACAGGGTACCAAATTTTGAAGGGATATCAGCGACCTCTACATCCATCACCATATTCTTTGTGGGGATTTATGCCAAAGACACCACCAGATCTTTGGTCAGGCCAAGGCATTTCACCTTTCTTGAATCGAAAGAGAACGGATCTTTATAAGGTATTGTGACATCGAGACCCAATTGGCCCATCACCACTTTGGGCATCAGGTTGTGATATGCTCCTGAATCCAACATGGCATTGTGCAGAGTCATGTCGTGGATTTTCAAACTGACATAAAAAGGAGGCACTTCTTCATTTTCATGGATTTCTTCTACTCTTGGTCCAAATAAGATGGTTGGGTGATCATCTTGTACGCTCAGGGTATCAAAGGTTTTCCCCATCTTAAGAATCTTGATGATCTAATTTCTGTACTCACTATTCTTGATTAATTCATTAAATGGTATAGAAATTTTGAGCTTAGCCATCTCACTTTCAAAATTAAAAGAGGATAAATTCTTCTCTACCTCTTTGGTGACCGTTTCTTTCCTTGCTTCCAATAATTTCTTCTGAGGTTCTTCTTTTTTCTTCCCTTTTTCTACAGTACCCTTTACAGTAGAGTCTTTTGCAGCAGAATCTTTTTTGGGCTGACTTGCAGAAGGTATGTTACTCTAATATTCTTTGGTGGGATTTCCCTTTGGAGGGTTTGGAGGTACCTTTTCACTTTGAAGGTTATACTATCTTTGGAATTGCATGATGGAATTTTGCAATCCTATCTTGTAATCTTCCCTTTCTACTGATACCCTTTCCTCTTCGTCTTGCAAAAATATCTCACTTGCATCCATGAACTGGTCATGTTCTTCCTTAGTAAAAAACACTTATTTTTCTTTATCATCATAGAAGTTCATGTTTTCTTCAAAATATCCATCATAATTTTCATCCATATAATTATTTTGAAAAAGAGTCCTTATTTGCTAATCTCCTTGATTTCCTTGATTTCCGTGATTTACCTGATTTGCTTGATTTGCTTGGTTCCCCTGATTCATTTTCTCTCTTTGTATAATCTGTGGGATTGTTGGTCTCCTTGGATTTCTGAGTGGACCATCAGCTTATTCTCTGGGGTTAGATCTGTTACCCAAAGCCATTATTTCCATCATTCTTTCCATGTTTCTCATCATTGCCACAAACCTTTCCTCTAATGTTTGTGATGTTGAAGGTTGCACTTTATCCTAAGTTATGTTTGTGTCCCTACCAGAGTTAGTTTTCATCTTCCCTAAATCCATTAGGCTCACTTCGACCTCTATGGAATCGGTCATCATATCATCCAATGTGGCAAATCTTCGTTCTCTTAATAATAAAGCAAAGTCACTTTCAAAAGAATCAACATATCTAAGATGAGCAGCTTTAGGGGGGTCTTTTACCTCAACAGGAATTGCATTATAGACCTTCATGAATCTGGCTGAAAACTCCTGCACTATTTCGTCGGGTGATCTCTTCATGTTGTTGTAATGGGTCAACAACTAAAGGGAATTTTTCTTATCCCCCCATTTTGCAAGGAATCGTATCTCAAAATATTTGCAATTTGTGATACTGGATGGTGGAAGGGCTCTGAACCACTTGCAAGACTTTGTGTAAACAACCTCATATTCACATATTCAAATTCCACCTCTTCTAATTCTATGAAATCATTAAACGAGTCTAGATGCTTCTAAGATGATATGTTACCTTCAACATCATATAGTTTGATCCTTAGGTTGTAATCTTGAGGTAAATCATGTAGTTGAGCAGGCAGTATGAGGGGAGAAAATCTGGCTGCCATAGCTACTTTGAAGGGTCGAAGTGGCTGTTGGTTCTGAGAAAGGATCACTAAAGTCCTGACAGATGCACTAGAATCAAATCTTGGAATCTCTTTTTGTCAAAGATGGTCTCGCTTAAACAAGATTCATACTTAGTTCTGAATAGGATTTGCTCAAATTTCACATCAAACTCAAGGTCTTCAATGCTAGTCACTTTGTCTTTGGGCAAAGAAATATATCGGTTTGGATGCAAAACTGGGGTTACTGGATTTTCTTTTCTTTTGTGTACAATATTTTCAGTGTCAGACACAAGGATTGCAGCTTCTGGGTCTGGGTTTCTCCTAGTGTGGATTTTCTTAGGAGCCAGGGTTTCTATCTCACATGGTGTGGTGCAATTGATATCTAAGTAATGGAGTCTCTAGGGTAAAAATAATCTTAGCCAATAAGGTAATTGATCCCCTATCCCCCTTAGGGATCAAACTAAATCTTTAAGTCATTTTTCCCAGAGAAGATTTTTCAATTTTGTCCCTGACAACGGCGCCAAAATGTTAGCACTCTGTAAATTTTGTCCGCCTGATAGAAAAATGACAGAGGTAACTGTTTCAACCAGATTTAGAGTTGGGGCACTAGCCTGCTCAACTCAGAGAGGGCTCTCTCGTGTCACTTTATATTTCTTTGGAAATTGGTGGCTAGATTTGGTTTGTTTTAGGGGGTTTTAATAAAGTTGTTGGCAATGAAGGGGAGGAACACTCAGGGCTATGGAGTCAAAATTTTGAAAGTGAATGAAAACAATGATCGGCCAGTAGAACTCTCCAGAGGATAAAGGCTAAATGAGGTGATGAATCTGAGTTATATTTGAATTTAAGTAGAGTGTAGGAAGATAGAAAAAACAAATAACTGTATCAAAGCATTACTAAAATGAATTCTGAATTTGTTAAGAAGAAAATCACACAGTTTAAATTGCTTAAGCCAAGAGCATCACAAGAAGACTTATGGGCCTTTAACTATCCAATTTAAACAGAACACAGTACAAATGGAAATAAAGAATCACTGGAAATACATATGATGAGAGAAGACAAAACTCATATCACCACGATTAGAATCTTTTCATAGAGACTTCGAAAGATTCTGCATGTATATTCAATTCAGCTTCAGAAAATTACAATAAAGTTTGAAACAACCAAAAAGGTTCCCTTGCAATTCTACCAACATTAATTCATTCAAATGTCCCAGTATTTATATAATTTGATTACAATGGTTGAAACTGAAAATGTTTCAGCTTCTAAAACTGATTATAATAATTTCAACTAGAAGTCTCGGTATATGAACCGATTTACAATGATTAGACAAAAAGACGTTTCAAAAATAGGGACGAAATTCTCTGACTACTCAACTTCCTTTACGACATCTTTCTTTCCCTGATCTTTTGTTGAACTTGCGGGTTTGGTGACACCTGGAGGTTACTTACTGGTTCTGGGAAAACTGCATTTCATCTTGCCCAGCCGCACGATTTCCTTCCACTGTGAGTCGGAAGGAATATCATAATCCATCATTTCATTTCTCAAAATCTCCAAGTCAATGCATGTAGCATAGGACATAGTCGGAAGCCCAATCTTCACTATCTTAAACTGATTCAAAATCTCAAAATCCATGGCCAAATACTCAACCAAACTTGGGCCTTTCAGACTTTCCTTCATAGCTTCAAATTTGGAATCATCCATCCTACACTGAATGAGAAGAGAAGCATAGTCTTCCTGATTGTATAAATTACCTTTACCATCCCAAAATGGTGGGAGGCCCTTGATAAACAACTACTCAAATGTATCCCTGAACTCCTGCAAATTGTGCTCCATTTGCATAGCTTTGTTTTGAACCGATTTAATCAAGTTGTTCTTAGCGATGATCCTTCTGGCCCATATGATCAACACAGTTTTGTCCTTTACCCTGATAGTTTAAATATCAACAGTGGACACAGAATTCAAAAAATCAATGGCATTCTGGGCCCATTCTGAGGGGTTCTTGGCTAATGTTTCATTAACAACAATACACCTACTTCGGGTTTTGGTAGCCATGTTGTCTTTGTCATTTATAAAATTCAGATAAACCTTGAACTTAGCTTCATCTGCAGCAATAGCATCCCAGATCACATGTTTAGCTCCTTGTAACAATGTTTTTCCTTTTAACCTCATTTTCAGCTTGTTTACTCTCTCTTGCAAGTATTGATTCTCTCTTTGGAGTTGAGCCATCTTCTCATCTTTTATTTTAATCTCTTATTTCATATTTTCTATGACCTCTTTGAGGCTTTTGATTTCCCATGTCTGTAAACTTAGTTGGTACATAGCTTGAACCAATCGATCAATGCTTGATCCAGCGTATACATTAGAAGGTGTAATAACAACCATATCTGATGTTGTTACCTGCCCCTGTAGCCAATTTTCTTTCTCTTTTTTTAGTTGCAACACTTTATCTTTTTAATTCAGTGCTTCTTGTCTGAATGGCTCCTTTTCTCATTCTACAGAAGCTAGCTCTACTTTCTGTGGGTGTTCAATGGAGGGCATCTTTAACTTCTTCTTTAGACTCTGGATCATCTTCTCTTTCTCATCTAAGGAAGCCTTTACCCCTTGAGGGCCTTCAAATTCCAATCTTTTGACCTGTGCTTGCCAGGATTTGCTAGATGTTTTTGCCTATTTAAATTGTCCATCTAATTTGAGTGCATGTGTTGTCAATCTTGAAACTCTTAGACTCAAACTTAGGTAGTCTGAATATAGCTTGTCATTGGCATTTCTGTGAAATTTTACTTTGTCTAGGGCACCAATGTTTTCATAATGCATCTTGATTTCAGACACTTTATCATCATATGTTATTGCTATATTAAACATCTTTCTTTCCACATCCCTAAATGAGAGCATGGAAGCCTTATGCTAGGAGATCTTCTCCACTTCGGGCAACAAGTCTCTTATTTCACTATTGGCCATACTTCCCTTAACAACATACTGGTTCATTAAGTCTTCTTTGGACTGATAAACTTCCCCAGGTGTCTTGCTATATATATGTTTCTTGCTACTGAAAACCCTTGAGCTACTTTCACTTTGTGGCATGCTTCTTGTACCAGCCTCTTCGTTCTTGATTGCACTTTCCACCATCTCCATGCTCATTTTCTCTTTAGGTTCTTCTCCTTCCAGGTCCACTATCTGAACATATGGTGTGACTTTCATTTTCTTGAGAATGTTTTGCTGAATACTGGCACCCAACGCCTCTGAACATCTCCTCTTGTTATAAACACTCACCTTTGGAGCTTTAACAATCAACCTTGGAGAAGTTTTCTGTATCTAGATCTACTGAGGAGAAGAATCTATTTGTTTTGTCTGATCATGTTGCAAAGTGACCTCCATATCTGCATAGGTTTCTATATTAGCCAGTCCATCAAATCCTTCAACATGCTCATGCTCATAGGGGCCTTGTCTTCTCATCAATCTTCTCTTTGATATGATTTGATGTGGGTCATATTTCCTCCCTTGTAACTGTGTAAACCTGAATTCACTGAATCTAGCTTGGACCTGATGTAAACAGGACCTATTCTTTACCACAAAGGGTCCTATCATGAAAGGAAATGTTAAGTTAGATGCCTTGTGCGTTTTCAAAAAATGTTATGTCTCTGGAATGATCCTTTGTCTGATGAACTCTAAAGAAAAGACTCTGGGAGTTAAAAAGACTGGTAAAAGATAATGTCTTTCTTGATAACCATATACCTGAATCATAGTAGATTGTATGAACAACATCCAATCTCCCACCCTGCTTTCTAGATTCGGTTGCAAAGAGCTCTTCATTTATTCCAAAACCCTTGGTAGGTGTTGGTCACTATAATTGCTTAATTAATTTTAAACAACCAAGTGAAACATAAATTATCAACCCATGGAAGTCTTTTATTTCAAAGATAACCATGCACAATATATGCTCAATTCCAAAAGCAGCTTAGTGTTGTAGTAAAGAAATTATACTAATTATTCTTGCTGAAGCTCTGAATTAAATCACAGGAAAGTAACCTCCCTATTGCAATTCCTTAAAGATCAATCTAAGAATCCTAGATTACATTAAAATAACACTTGCAATGGGAAAGAACATCTATTCTGCAATCAGAGAACAGGACCCTTACTCTCAAACAGAGACTTCCGCATTAACACTCTTTTCATGAAAACAATAATGCAGAAAACAATTAACTCTATCTAACAGAAAACAAAGCCACCTAGTTCCTTTCTTTCTAAGCAGGAGCCTTGAGCCTTACTTCTGTTTAGCACACTTGTGAGGTTCAGGTTTACAGAGAAAAGGGCAGTCTGATCCCTTCCTGTCTGAGCAGGGATCCCTAACCCAGTTTCTGGCTAGCACTAATAAAAGTTTACAGAGAACAGGATGTTTTGGTTCTTTCCTTTCTGAGCAGAAACCCTTAACCCAATCCCTGGTTAACACACTTGCAGAGGTAAAGGAAATCTA
>ML782398.1:568267-604490 GCA_009831015.1 Picea engelmannii
AATTAATTATATTTTTTAATTCAATACATATTTTTAAGTTGAAATTCTTTCACAATTTAGAGTAAAATACACATTCTATTTATAAAAATATATATATTTTAATATTAAAACTATATTTTATTTTTTTATTATATTTATTTTATTAAATTGTTTTTATATTTATGTTTAAATTTAGAGGAGTAGAGTGTGTATATTTATGTAGATTTTATCAGTCAAATAGTTAGGTGGAGAGGTTCCCTTATCCCATAAACAAGAAGATCTTGTACACTAATTTGACCTCTTAAGAGGAAACACATGTTCTTAACCATTAAGCTTGATCTACTTGATCTCCTGTAATCTCTTGAATATTTTTTCCTATTAAAATTAAAGTTGAGATGTGAATTTAAGAACTTGAATCTTCATTCTACTTGATTCAAAATTTTAACTAAAATTTTAATGAATATTTAATGAACTTTAGAAAACAATCATTATTATAATTTAAAATTCATTATAAGGTATATTTTTGTTAATGTATTATATAACAAAGATGTTTTCATTATGTTTTGCATAAATTTTTATGTTTTTTTTTTTTTTTATAATGGTCAACAAATCATTGTCAAAATTTTACATAACATTTCAAGTTTTAAGTGGTTGCTTAATTGGATCACTCAGGGTAGGTGTTGTGATAACCCTTACCAAATGATTTTAATATGTATATAAAAACTATGGTAAATACCAAATTATAAAATGTGTGTGTTTATCTTATGATCCATTGAATGTTTTAAAAAATGATAAAAAGAAAATGAATATAGTTTATTTTGAGGGGGAAATCTTTTTTTACAATATTCTAATTCAAAATACAATATGAGATCAGATAATATGATCTTAAGACTAGGTCTCCTTTATATATATATATATATATATATAGGAAACAAAGGGTACAGTTATGATGAAAGGGTGCAATGAAGGGTTTTAGCTAACCTACACATATAACACTAGAAATGTAATAACTCAATATCTAGGGCTTGGTAAAGGGTTTTATACATAGCATGGGGCTTTGTCTAGGGATTAACATGCCCCACCCCTTCAAACAAGTGTTGTCCTCAACACTTGACTAACCACGGGTGCTTCTACATGAAGAACCCATCTTTCCATGTCGCCTCTTCCACTAGTATGTCCTTCCATTTGACAAGGTACTCTGATTTCTCAACTGCTTAATTTTTTTTCAAGGATTGTTTTTGGTTCTAGTATGATTTTCCTTTCTTCATTAATCTCTGGTAAAACAGTTTGGTTCAGGATCTTGTTGTCAGTTACATTTTTTAAGCAATAAACATGGAAGACTGGATGTACACGTGAAGATGGAGGAAACTCCAATTTGTAAGCCATATTTCCAATCCTTTGCAAAACCTTATAAGGGCCATGATATTTGGGTGTTAATTTATTTTCCTTCTTTTGCTACTTGAGGGATAGTTGTTTGTATGGTTGTAGCCTTAGAAATACCCAATCCCCCACTTCAAATTCTCTTTCACTACGATGTTGATTTGATTGTTGTTTCATCCTATTTTGTGCCATAACCAAGTTGTCCTTCAATAGTTTGAGAACCACTTGTTGGTTCCATATATGATCCTCCACTGCTTGAACCTTTGTATTCCCTTTCAAAGGTGATGTAATGGATGGAGGATGATATCTATAAAGTTCCATAAATGGGGACATTTTTATGATGTATGGAAGGATGTGGTGTACCACCATTCCACTAAGGGAAACCACTTGACCCATTGTATCTATCTATCAGATTCAAAGCAAAAAAGATATCCTTCTAGACATTTATTCACAATCTCAATTTTCCCATCGGATTGAGGATGGTAAGATGAGTTGTGAGCCAATTGAGTACCTAAACAAGAAAATAATTTAGTCCAAAAAATTCGAGTGAAAATTGGATCTCTGTCACTTACAATAATCTTGGAGACTCCATGTAGATTTTGAACTATTTTCATGAATGTTGCAGCTATTGTACTTGTTTTAAAAGGATGATAAAGAGAGTAAAAATGGACATACTTTTTCAGTTGAGCCATTACTACCATGATGACAGTCTTTCCTTCGGATTTGGGTAAACTTGTAACAAAATCCATTGAAATTTATTCCTAATGTTGACTTGGTATATCTATTGATTGTAGGAGACATGGCGTCTTAATTGTATCTCCCTTATTCTATTGGCAAACCAAACATTTGGACACAAACTTTTGAACATTAGTTTTAATACCTTCCCAGAAAAAATCTTTCTTGATCATGTGGTACGTTTTCAAGAATCTTAAATCTCCTCCTATAGGAGAAGTGTGTAATCCCAAAAGGACCCTCCTTTTGATGTATTTCTAAAATTTTGACCCTTTTGAGTGTAAAATTTCAGCCTATATTACTCTAATATGTCTTCTCTGCAATTCCATAGGTCTGACCAAAATTGGGTGTGCTAAATGAAATTTATGGTAACTTTCTCAATCCTTGTTGATTTTTGTCCTTTCCTAGAGAGAGGACTTGTACATAATGTTGTGTGTACAATATTTAATACCTAATTTTGAAAATTGTACCAAAAATACTATGGACTATCCTCTTTCAAATGCAACTGATCTCACTAAATTTGAATCATCATTGAAAAATATATAACTATTTTACCTCGAACACTTGTTTGAGACTAGTTATAGGACTAGTCAAAAACCCTATCTTCCACATGGTATATCTCTTAAAGTATAACGACCCAACAACTTAAATTTGTACCACATGTACCTTACTATGTCATCTAAATAAAATCCAAGTTTTGTTTTCTGAATTGTCCTAAAAAAACATTATAGTGAAAATTATAAGATGACTTTCTTGGAGAAGAAAAACCCTAGGATCGATGCTCTAAAACAAAATGTTATGATCCAACGCCTTAAGAAATAATAAAAAGTCAATGAATACATTCCACTTCAAGGGGGAAACCCCATTTACAATATATCCAATTCAAATACAATATGATATGAGATAATATGATCCTAAAACTAGGTCTCCTTGATATATATATATATATATATATATATATATATATATATAAGACAAAGGGTACAATTATGATGAAAGGGCGCAATGAAAGGTTCTAGCCGACCTACACATATAACACTAGAGATGTAATAATTCAATATCTAGGGCTTAATAAGGGGTTTTATACATAACATGGGGTTTTGTCTAGGGATTAACAATTCATTACAATGTAGTCATGTGAAACAATGGTGTTGATCTATGTCATTTGTTAGGCAATTATGTTATTGGTACAATCCAACTGCATTATTTATTATATCAAATTATCATTTTATTAATCATTTATATGAATATTGAATTTTAAATTAAATTATATATACTAGATTCAAGTGCACCATATGTCATTTTTTAGGACATTTACAATCTATATGTTCTTATACCCAAGCTCGTCCTCCCAAGAAAAAAGGAATCGAATCAAAACTAAAGAGATGGGTTTTTTTAGAAGAATCTAGTTTGGATAGAATTGGGTAAATCAAGACCCATAAATCCCTATTGGGGAATATGTGGAATAAAAAGACATCATGAAACTGATGCATACCTAGATGGAACAAAAATACATCATAAAACTAATATATCATATTCAGATAAGAAACTAATTTCTCCTAAGAATTGATTTATGCCTTCCCACTCATAGTGAGGGGTGAGAACATGTTAAAAAGAAGAAAATAATTATTTTATAAAGGGAAAGAAATAAAATTTACATTAATAATGTAATTTTAACCTTCTCTATACTTTATTTTATTTGTATTGTTAATTAAACATTTTCATTCTATAATCAATTTGAAATTGTTAATTTTTTTCTTGGATAAAAAACTCTTTAACATTCTTAAAACTACAATACTATGTAAAAAAACAGTCTCTTCTTAACAAAGTCTCCATCACGTTGTTTCATCACCCTTGTATATGGTCTCCATCATATTGTTTCATCACCCTTGTATGTTGTTTCATCACCCTTGTATGTATGGTCTCCATCATGTTGTTTCATCACCCTTGTATGCTGTTTCATCACCTTTGTATGGAATTTCAAAATTCTTCATATTCGAAACATTGAAATTTTAAAATTCTCAAACTAAGTAGACAGAAATCCACACTAAAGCTAAACTTTCTTTGATTCCTTCCTGTCTTGAAGATTCAGCTACTTAGAACAATTATTCACAATCAATTTTGCCATCCATTGCCTTTTAAATTTTTCCATCCATTGCCTTTGTTTTAAAGGTCAACATTTTCTGTTTCACTATGTATAAACATTTTCTATTTACCACACTAAGAATGTTGTTGATACTTTATATGTATGAAGAAGCTTCTAACAAAACGATTCTCCAACAGTAAATTCCTTTCCAGTCAATTTTTCGTTCAGATTGCGGTTGCCTGCATACGCAGTCTGTGGGAAGTTCGAAGCAAATCTGCTTTGCTTCAAACTCTGTCTATGTTATCCGCTAGGGCAAAAAACATACTCTTCTGTCTTATTCTTGTTTTAGAAAAAAACAGATTTTTTTTTGGGTTAGAGATCAATTAATTCGAGTTCTCATTTCCAATCAAACGATCAAGGATTGCAAATTTGACATCACTCTTATAACATGCTAGAGAGCACAGACAAAAGAAGAAAATCATGATAAATACATATCCAAAAAATATATGTGGTTTATACAATGGAATCATTTAAAATAATGGAGTTGATCTTATTTTATGTCATTTGTAAGAGAGTTGTGTTATTGTTACAGTTTAATTATCTTATTTAATAATTGTTATTTGACCATTTGTGTTGTTCAGGTGAAGATCAAGCACAACATAGTCAACTAGAGTAATTAGGCTTTGTTCTAGTGGAATCATGTGAAAACTAGATTATCTATGAAAACCAAATGCATAAACAACAATGTTTATAAACACCAAATTGAATCTATTAAAAGCAATAAACAATATCAATCACATAAAGTTGTAAACCAATAATTGCTAAGGAGATATCTAATGGGTAAAAACGTTGTTCTATTCATCAATTGTCTTTGAATATTGGTCTTCAAAATTTGCAAGTGGAAACCTCAAATAAAGGTGAATATACAATATAAAAAGAAATATATGGGTTGAATAAAGCAGAACCATTTTCCTAAGGTTTACATGTATTTATACAAGTTTAAGAGACACTAGGGTATCCAACCTATTGTGTTTCAGTTACAAGAATGAATAAAGAAGACCAACCAAATTCTTGCTAATTGTCCACTTGTCCACTAGAAGGAGAGACACATGTTGCCACATCAATGGCATTTGCATAGTTTGTGCAAAATGTAGTATGCATGTCATGATACACAATACATGAAATGAGTTCTTACATGATACAAGTTATTAAAAAATGACAAGTATGGAAATTCTTCTCTCAATTAAAGTCTTATTCATAAACATCACTCTCACTCTTGTCATTATGCTCAATCTATCATTGTTGCATCTTAGTTGTTACAAATACCTTTTCAGTTATTTTTATTTTATCTCATGTCCATCCTACTTTTGTGAACATTCCCATATGACACTATTAACATCAATAAACATATCTCATTTTGTACCAACAACTTATTGTTGAGGTATTTTTAAATAATTTATATTCAAAACTCCATTTACCTTTGATGTTCCAATGGGATTCCATATTTCAACCTCTACCTTGTAAGACTCAACATTAGCATCTGAATCTTAGTAAACATTTCATTTTTCCCTACCCAACCATATTGCACAAACTGGGTGTGGTGATTGTACTATGAGCATTTGTTCCTCTACACCATCATCCCTTGGAGAGAATGAATTTATGGGCTTCCTACATAGAGGTCCAACATAACGATCCTTAATAGTGTGGACATTACCCCTTAAGTAGTCTTCCATGAGCTCATGTGTGGGTTTTATATGAGAATTGTTTCTTATTTTATGCATTGTGGATAACCAAAACTTAGTTGTTGAGTGCTTAATGATCCACACTCATTCAAAGAATAGCTTGGCAATATCTATTGTTGTGATATTCTTATTGCAGGTTGTGAGGATGGCCATCTTCAAAAACTAATCAACGACCACAAATACACAATCATTTCCTTGCTTGGTGGACGTACATCCAGACATGTAATCCATTGAGATGGATTCCCAAGGCTTCTCGAGAATAGGAAGAGGGGTGTATAACTCCTGCTTCTTGATGGTTGGCTTGGAAATGGCACAGGCAGTGTAAAATTTGATATACTTGCTGACGTCTTGTCGAAGTTTTGGCCAATAAAAATGTTTATGAAGAACAACCATAGTTTTCTCCATGCCAAAATGTCCCGCCATCTGACTGTAGTGGGCTTCCCAAATAATCTTTGCATGCTCGCTTGTAGGAACACAAATATGGCCCAAGTGGCATAAGAGTCCATCCTGAATGTGAAAATCGATGATAGTTGCACCTATACCCAGTAGCTGATAGGTGGTAGCAAAGTCTGGATCTTGTTGATAAAGTTAGGGCCACTCATATGTTTCATGTCCATAGGAATGGAGCACAATGGTGAGTGCAGCTACAGAGTGCCGACTGAGGTAGTCGGTAACATGATTGGAGATATGTGTCTTATACTTTATGTTGAGATGGAACTGGTGCAGATAGGTGGACCACTTCTGATGGCACTCGTTCTGTAATTTCCCCTGTGTCTGTATGAACTACAGAGGCTTGTGATCAGTGTGTATGATCATCTCTTTTCCCAGAATGTAATGTTTCCATTGACAACAGGCTTGTACAATGGAATACATTTCCTTGTCATAGGTGGGGTATTTCCGGATATTTTCGGAGAGTGTCTCACTATGGTATGTGATGCAGGAGCATCGTAAGAAAGCCAGCAAAGAAAGTGTAAAAGCAAAGGATGGATGGAAATGCACTAGCACATATTTTGAGAATGTTTTGAATTTGAAAGGATAAGACATTAATGAAATATCTCGAAAGGATGCACTCATATTTATGTTTTGATTTGTAATGCAGATCTTGAGCGTATGCTCTCATCTGTTTGTTGGAGGCATTTATTGTATTAAATGTAAGGTAGTTGTAGATTTTATTTCGATTAGATAGTTAGAGTTGTAGGAGGGAAAACTCTAGAAAGATCTCTCGTATGTATTGGATTGTAGAGATAATTCTCATTTGTAAGAGAAGAAGCTGTAGAGAAGGAGAGAAGAGGAGAACTGGCATTGTAGAAGTGGTATAAGAAGATAGTTGTTGCTATTGAATCCATGTACAGAGACACTGGAATTAATATAAGAATTCTTTGATTCCATTTCATGGTGTATCATGGCCACTGTTTGCATCTATTGAACAATATGTTTACAGTGGGTTCATGTTCTCTGTTATGCATTTTGTTTCAATTCCATGTGTATGTTTCTCTTGATTTCATGTTGAATATATGAAGTCGGTGAGAGAGGAAGTATGATTTTCAATTTTTTCTCTTCCTAACAATTCCTGCAAGGACTTCACTGAAGGTTCGCAAAGAGTGCGTTGACGAGATTCTAAGTTTAATATCAGAAAAAGAAGCTCAGGAGAGATACCATTGTCCTCATACCAGAAGAGTGCATGTATAGCATAGATCCATGCAAGGTGTGCGCAGGCTTGCTGAAGTTTTAGATTCATCCAACCAAGGAGGAAGGTTGAAGAACTATTGTTGCAAGAAATGCACAGAGTTGGAAGTGTGAAATAACCCGATTTATTGTGAATGTCGCAAGGAGTGCGCACAAGAATCCTTGTAAATCCTTGAGTTTGTCACAAGAACAAGATCAGAAAGGATAGATACTTGGAAGGAGTTTGAAGGGAGGACAAGGTATGGAGTCGCCTCGCAGAAAGTTAAGTTTAGGAGGAAAAGATGCCAAGTCTTTGGGCAGAGGTCTTTGAGAAGCCCGAATGGATGGTTGAAATTCTCAGAGGGAGAATCACCAAAGTTCTGTGGGCCGTTGGATCTTGCAGATCAATAGAAGGGTTAAGGTTGAGTGCCTTTCATCACTCACAAGATCAGGAGGAGTAGTGGCTATCAGATCTGGATCAACAGGAGTCGTTGATCTAGCACTTTGAATTTCGACATTTTGGAATTCAGGATTGTGGGGAATATCGTGACAAGAAGTCAAGAATCGTGAAATTCCGATTCGCAAAATCCCGAAAGGATCTAGACCATCAGATCATAAGAGGATCTGGACCATCGATCCGCAATAAAGAAGTCACGAATTCAGACTTCGAGGAAACCAAGGAGTGTTGTGTTGTAAACTCCTAAATCATGAAATTCTGACGCGCTCAGAGGTGGACCCCAGGAAGTGACTGAGGTCATATAGTTGAAAGGTTAAGGGAGGATCTAGTGAACCATCAGCCCATTTCGGGTTTCGGGGATTGGAGGATTCAGAGGAACTCACATCAGAAATCGTGAAGTCGCGAAACCCGAAATACCTTTTCAAGCAAAGGTTGTGGCCATATCAGTTGGTCACATGGGTAAGCGTTTGTGTTTAGTTCTTATTCGCATAGGCATAACTCCTAAGAAGGACCTGTGGAAACACTTGTGTGTTGAATATTCCTTTGGGGAATCAAAGAATCAATCAAACTCAAAGGGGATATTAAGAACGATCCTTAGACCGAGAGGTCAAGCAGAACCTGCTAAGGTAGGGGTGTTGCGTCAGGTGGTATCAGAGCTAACAACTTTTTTTTTCTATAGAGAGAAGACAGGGGACAGTTGTGATTTGAATTTTGCATGGACAGATTGAAACAATGCCACCCAGAAGACGTCAAGATAGACCAATTCCTGATCTAGCTGTGGAAAGGGAAATGAGATAAATTCGTGCTCAATTGTATGCTATGGAGACAACACAAAAACGGATATTTGATGTTGGAGATGTCATTGAATCCAAGAATGAAAATGAATCAAGACCCGACGAAGAAGAAGTTGTAGCCGAAGATGATGCAGAAGAACATATATTCAAGGATGTTGCAAGAATAGGTGCCAGGGAAAAGATGGATATTTCAATGTACGAAGGAAACTTAGACGTTGAGGAGCTGCTAGATTGGTTTAGAGCTCTAGATAAGTACTTTGATTATGAATATATCGAAGAGGATAAAAAAATAAAGCATGTTGTCACTAGACTTAAAGGGCATGCAACACTGTGATGGGATGAACTGCAGGCTGACAGGCATTGCAAAGGAAAACAAATAATCAAAAGCTGGGATAGGATGGTTGCAAAGATGAAATCCAAGTTTCTACCCAGATATTACCAAATCAATATGTTTCAAAGAATGCAGAATTTGAGACAAAAAGGGATGACAGTGAAGGAATACACTAAATATTTCTACAGGATAAACATTAGAGTTGGTCACCATGAGAGTGATGACGAAAAGGTCGCCAGATACATGAATGGTCTGAGATATGACATTCAGGATGAGATGATCATGGTAACAATCAGGAATGTAGAAGATGCTTATCAGATCGCTCTGAAGGCTAAATAAAAATTGGCATGAAAGCAAGGACAAAGAGGCAGAGGTAGAAGTCAGAGTAGAGGCAAAGCAATTGCCCAAGACAGAGTACAGAATCCTAAGGAGGAAGAGAAGAAACCTCATACTCACCCTGAAAAATGGATGAAGTTCACAGGGAAGACAATATGTCAATAAGAACACTTTTCCACGAGTAAGAGGAAGAGGAAGAGGCAGAGGAGGTGAAATAAAGTGTTTTGTATGTGGAAAGATCGAACACAAATATTTTGAATGTCCCGATAGAAAAAGAGATGGAGGAGGCGAATCTCACATTTCAAAAGCGCAAAGGAGAAATGTTGAGGCAGAAGATGCAGAAGGTGGAATATCCTTGATGATGAGGAAGATTCTCTTGAAACCAAAGAAAGAGGTGGAGAGTCCAGTCCAGAGGAACAAATTATTTAGGACTGATTGCAAGACCAAAGATAGGGTATGCAAGGTGATAGTGGATAGTGGAAGAACAGATAATCTAGTATCCATAGAGATGGTGGAGAAGATGGAATTGGAGACAGTTGTACATCCGAGCCCATACAAGGTTTCGTGGTTGCAAAACAGACATCAGGTAATTATCACTAAACAATGTTTAGTTGAATTTAAGATAGGGGGTTATAGAGATGATATTTTATGTGATGTCATTCTCGTGGATGTCCATCATCTTTTGTTGGGGAGACTGTGGAAATATGACATAAATGTTATCCATGATGAGAGAAAGAACACCTATACCTTGGAGAAGAATGGTAGGACGCATATGTTGTTGCCAATTGAAGACAAGAAGGTAAAATCATAAGCAAGCAATACTATACTTCTCATGAGAGGGAAGGAGCTTCTTAGAGAAGTCAAGAAAGATCAAGAAATGCAGTTTGTTGTAGTGAGAAAACCGAGAGTCATTTTGACTAGCACTTCGATGGTCTACCTAAGGAAATTCAGGAACTACTGGAGGAGTTCGTTGATATAGTGGTGGATGATCTACCTTGTTCGTTTTCACTCATTAGAAGTATAAGCCATCACATTGACCTTATACCAAGGGTGAGTTTACCAAACAAAGAAGCGTATAGATTGACACCACAGGAGAATGAAGAAGTTAAGAACCAAGTCCAGGATTTGATGGACAAAGGGTTGATTAGGGAAAGTTTGAGTCCATGTGTTGTACCAACAATGTTAAGTCCGAAGAAAGATGGTGGATGGAGGATGTGTACAGATTCGAGGGCTATAAAAAAAATCACCATTAGGTATAGATTTCCTTTACCTAGGATGGATGGCTTGAGTGGAGCAAAGTGTTTTTCAAAAATTGATTTGAAAAGCAAATATCATCATATTAGAGTGAGGGAAGGTGATGAATGGAAGACAACATTCAAGATGAATGAAGGGCTGTATGAATGGCTTGTCATGCCGTTTTGTTTGACGAATGCACCAAGTATTTTCATGAGATTGATGAACAAAGTCTTGAAATATTTCATTGGAAAGTTTGTAATTGTGTATCTTGATGATATACTGATCTTCAAGAAGATTGGGGAAGAACATTTGAGACATTTAACTCTAGTGATGAGGAGGTTACAACAAGAGAAGTTGTTGATAAATCTGAATAAGTCATCTTTCATGAAGACATAACTCATTTATTTGGGGTTCGTGATCTCTTTGAATGAGTTGAAGATGGATCCTGGGAAGGTAAAAGCAATCAAAGAGTGGTCGTCACCAAGGAATGTCTTTGAATTCGGAAGCTTCCATGGATTAGTCAGTCTTTACAAGAAGTTCATCATAAATTTTAGTGGAATTTTTGCATCAATGATGGACACAGTCAAGAAAAGGC
The DNA here is from genome assembly GCA_009831015.1 of Picea engelmannii. Classification (NCBI taxonomy): domain Eukaryota; kingdom Viridiplantae; phylum Streptophyta; class Pinopsida; order Pinales; family Pinaceae; genus Picea; species Picea engelmannii. The sequence goes on from ML782398.1 coordinate 579,601, forward strand.
ATAAATCTTTTCATTAGACAGAGGAAGCAGAGAAAAGTTTCAAGTTGTTGAAGGACAAGATAACTTAACAACCAGTTCTGGTTTTGACAGACTTCAGTAAAACATTTCAAGTCAGATGTGATGCAAGTGGATTCACGATTGGAGCAGTCTTAAGTCAAGACAACAGGCTGATTGCATACTTCAGTGAGAAGATGAAGGAGAGAAATATGAAATATTCTACGTATGATAAAGAGTTTTATGCAATCATATAGGCACTGAAGAAATCGATACATTACTTGGTTCCAAAAGAGTTTGTCTTGTATAGCAATAACCATTCTTTACAATTCATAACTCGGCAGGAGAAATTGAACCAGAAACATGTGAAGTGGGTTGAATTTATGCAGAACTTTATTTTTGTTATAAAGCAAATTTATGGAACTGCTAACAAGCTTGTTGATGTGTTGAGCAGGAAATGTTTGATTCTGCGGGAGTTTCGTGTAAAGACCTTAGGTTTTGATAACCTTAAGGATATGTACAAAGATGATTCAGATTTCAAGGATGCTTATGAAGCCTGTGAGAATCTTGTTCTAAGAGACAGAAGCAAATGGATTGAATATTTAATTCAGGATGGATTATTATTCAAAGGAAATCAGTTGTGTATCCCAAGGAGTTCTATGAGAGAAAACATTTTGAAGGAAAAGCATAGTGGGGGATTGGTTGGACATTTCGGCCATGAAAATACATTTGCGCAATTGAATAGCTTATATTTTTGGCCAGGGATGAGGACATATGTCAAGAAGTTTGTGAACAAATGTAGAATTTGCCAGCATGCAAAGGGGAAAAGACAGAATACAAGATTGTATCAACCATTGCCAATACCAGAGAGGTTGTGGGATGCGATAAGCATGGATTTTGTGTTAGGAATGTCGAGGACACAGAGAGGTTGTGATTCCATATTCATGGTAGTCGACAAATTCTCAAAAATGGCACATTTCATTCCATGTCATAAAGCCAGTGATGCAACACACATTGCAAATATATTTTTCAAAGAAATTGTTTGACTTCATGGGTTGCCTAAGAGTATTGTTTCAGACATGGATACCAAATTTGTTGGTCATTTCTAGAGGAGCCTATGGAAGAAGTTGGGGATGAATTTATCTTTAGCTCAGCATATCATCCTCAAATGGATGGACAGACTGAGGTAGTAAATTGGAGTTTGGGAGACCTATTGAGGAGTCTGGTAGCTGAACATCACAATCAATGGGATCAGATTCTGCCACAAGTGGATTTTGCATGTAATGACTCATCTAATAGGAGTATAGGACAAATCCCATTTCAAATAATGTATGGAATGTAGCCGAGAGGAGTATCTGAGTTGAGATACTTAGAGCAGAGTGAATTCAAGAGTGTTGGAGCAGAAGATTTTGCAGCAGAGATGCAGGAGCTCCATAGAAAAATCAAAGAGCGGTTGCAGAATTCCAACCAGGAATACAAGCACATATTAGATCAATACAGAAGAGAGATTCAATTTGAAGTAGGTGATTTGGTTCTAGCGCATCTCAGAAAAGAAATATTCCCAAGGGAAACATATAATAAGCTAAATATGAAGAAAATTGGACCGTATAAAATTCTGAGAAAATTTGAGTCCAATGCTTATGAAATAGAATTGCCAAGTGGGGTAGGAATATCACCCCTATTCAATGTAGAAAATGTGTACCCTTAGAGAGCAGATGAAATAGAGGGATCAAAGGATCAGAAGGAAGTTCAATGGGTTACACAGATGCTTGTAGCTTAAAATCCGTAGATGGAAAAGATCATTGATCAGAGAGTTCACAAGAATACCCAGAGGAAGACATATCTTGAGTATCTGATCAAGTGGACAGGACACCCGATTGAGGATGCAAGTTGGGAAAGTGAAGCTAGTATCCAAAAACATGGACAAACGGTGCAGGAGCTCATGAACAAGAGTTCAAGAATTTTTCATCCAAGGGAGTATGATGCAGGACCATTGTAAGCAAGCCAGCAAAGCGAGTGCAAAAGGAAAGGACAGCTAGAAATGTACCAGCACATATTTTGAGAATGTTTTGAATTTGAAAGGATAAGACATTAATGAAATATATTGAAAGGATGCACTCGTATTTATGTTTTGAGTTGTAATGCAGATCTTGAGCGTATTCTCTCATCTGTTAGTTGGAGGCATTTATTGTATTGAATGTGAGGTAGTTGTAGGTTTTATTTCAATTAGATTGTTAGAGTTGTAGGAGGGAAAAATCTAGAAATCTCCCTCATATGTATTGGATTGTAGAGATAATTCTCATTTGTAAGATCAGAAGTTGTAGAGCAAGAGAGAAGAGGAGAACTGATATTGTAGAAGTGGTATAAGAAGATAGTTGTTGCTATTGAATCCATGTACAAAGACACTAGAATTAATATAAGAATGCTTTGATTCCATTTCATGGTGTATAATGGTCATTGTTTGCATCTATTGAATGGTATGTTTACAGTGGGTTCATGTTCTCTGTTATGAATTTTGTTTCAATGCCATGTGTATGTTTCTCTTCATTTCATGTTGAATGTATGAAGTCGGTGAGAGAGGAAGTATGAGTTTCAATTGTTTCAATTCCTGAGAATTCCTGCAAGGAGTGCAGTGAAGGTCCGCAAAGAGTGCGTTGACGGGATTATAAGTTTCATCTCAGAAAAAGAAGCTCAGGAGAGATACCATTGTCCTCATACCAGTAGAAGTGCAGGTATAGCACAGAGTCATGCAAGGTGTGTGGAGGCTGGCTGAAGTTTTAGATTCATCCAACCAAGGAGGAAGGTTGAGGAACTATTGTTTCAAGAAATGCGCAGAGTTGGAAGTGTGAAATAACCCGAGGTTATTGTGAATGCCGCAAGGATTGTGCATAAGAATCCTTGTAAATCCTTGAGTTTGCAGCAAGTAAAAGATCAGAAAGGATATATACTTGGAAGGAGTTTGAAGGGAGGATGAGGTCTGGAGTTGCCTCACAGAAATTTAAGTTCATGAGGAAAAGATGCCAAGTCTTTGGGAAAAAGTCTTTGAGAAGCCTGAACGGACGGTTGAAATTCTCAGAGGGAGAATCACCGAAGTTCCATGGGTCATTGGATCTTGCAGATCAGCAGAAGGGTTAAGGCTAAGTGACTTTCAACACTCACAAGATTGGGAGGAGTAGTGGCCATCAGATCTGGATCAAATGGAATCATTGATCTAGCACTTTGAATTTCGACATTTTGGAATTCGGGAGTGTGGAGAATATCGTGACAAGAAGTCAAGAGTCGTGAAATTCTGATTCGTGAAATCCCGAAAGGATCTATACCATCAAATCATAGGATTATCTGGACCATTGATCAGCAACAAAGAAGTCATTAATTCAGACTTCAAGGAAACTAAGGAGTGGTGTGTTGTAAACTCTCGAATCGCGAAATTCTGATGTGCTCGGAGGTGGACCCCAGGACGTGACTGAGGTCATATAGTTGAAAGGTTAAGGGAGGAGCTAGTGAACTGTCAACCCATTTCAGGTTTCCAGGATTGGAGGAGTCAGAGGGACTCACATAAAAAATCGTGAAGTCGCGAAACCCAAAATACCTTTTCAGGCAAAGGCTGTGGTCATATCAGTTGGTCACGTGGGTAAGAGTTTGTGTTTAGTTCTTGTTCACACAGGAATAACTCCTAAGAAGGACCTGTGGAAAAACTTGTGTGTTGAATATTCATGTGGGGAATCAAAGATTCAGTCAGACTCAAAGGGGAGATTAAGAACAATCCTTAAACAGGGAGGTCAAGAAGAACCTACTGAGGTAGGGGCGTTGTGTCAGGTGGTATCAGAGCTAACAACTTTTGTTTTCTGTAGAGGGAAGACAGGGGACAGTTGTGATTTGAATTCTGCGTGGACAGATTGAAACAATGTTGCCCAGAAGACGTCAAGATAGACCAATGCTCGATCCAGCTGTGGAAAGGGAAATGAGAAAACTTCATGCTCGATTAGATATTATGGAGACAGCACAAAAACAGACAGCTGATGTTGGAGATGTTAGTGAATTCGAGAATGAAAATGAATCAAGACCCGACGAAGAAGAAGTTGTAGCTGAAGATGCTATAGAAGAATGTTTATTCAGGGTTGTTGCAAGAATATTTGCTAGGGAAAAGATGGATATTTCGATGTATGAAGGAAAGTTAGATGTTGAGGAGCTACTAGATTGGTTTAGAGCTCTAGATAAGTACTTTGATTATGAATATATTGAAGAGGATAAAAAAATAAAACATGTTGTCACTAGACTTAAAGGGCATGCAGCACTGTGGTGGGATGAACTACAGGCTGACAGGCGTTGCAAAGGAAAACAAAAAATCAAAATCTGGGATAGGATGGTTGCAAATATGAAATCCAATTTTATACCCGGAGATTACCAAATCAATATGTTTCAAAGAATGGAAAATTTGAGACAGAAAGAGATGACAGTGAAATAATACACTTAAAATTTCTACAGGATAAACATTAGAGCTGGTCACCATGAGAGTGATGATGAAAAGGTCGCCAGATACATGAATGGTCTGAGATATGACATTCAGGATGAGATGAGCATGGTAACAATCAGGAATGTAGAAGATGCTTATCAGATCTCTCTGAAGGATGAATAAAAATTGGCCCAAAAGAAAGGACAAAGAGGCAGAGGTAGAAGTCAGAGAAGAGGCAAAGCAATTTCCCAAGACAAAGTACAAAAGCCTAAGGAGGAAGAGAAGAAACCTCATACTCACCCTGAAAAGGGAGGAAGTTCACAGGGAAGATAATATGCTGATAGGAACACTTTTCCTCGAGCAAGAGGAAGAGGAAGAGGCAGAGGAGGTGAAATAAAGTGTTTTGTCTGTGGAAAGATCGGACACAAATCTTTTGAATGTCCCTATAGAAAAAGAGATGGAGGAGGCAAAGCTCACATTTCAGAAGAACAAAGGCAAAATGTCGAGACAGAAGATGCAGAAGGTGGAATATCCTTGATGATGAGGAAGATTCTCTTGAAACTAGAGAAAGAGGTGGAGAATCTAGTCCAGAGGAACAATTTATTTAGGACTTCTTGCAAGACCAAAGACAGAGTATGCAAGGTGATAGTGGACAGTGGAAGCACAAATAATATTGTATCCGCGGAGATGGTGGAGAATATGGAATTGGATACAGTTTTACATCCAAGCCCATACAAGGTTTTGTGGTTCCAAAAGGGACATCAGGTAACTGTCACTAAAAAATGTTTAGTTGAATTTAAGATAGGGGGTTATAGAGATGAGATTTTATGTGATGTCATTCCCATGGATGTCTATCATATTTTGTTGGGGAGATCGTGGAAATATGACAGAAATTCTATCCATGATGGGAGAAAGAACACATATACCTTGGAGAAGAATGGTAGGATGCATATGTTGCTACCAATTGAAGACGAGAAGGTAAAAGCATAAGCAAGCAATACTATATTTCTCATGAGTGGGAAGGAGCTTCTTAGATAAGTCAAGAAAGATCAAGAAATGTAGTTTTTTGTAGTGAGAAAACAAAAGATTTGTATTTAATTTCTTTATACATTAGAATCAAACAAAGAAGATAGATGCATTCTTGATTTTGGGTAGTGAAACTAGCTTCCATTTGTAGTAGCGAAATTGCATGGTTTTTGGCATTTTTTAGTCTTAAAATCTTAAAATTTTTACTCATTTCTCTTTGACTGGGGCCAAGAATTGTGTATTGGTGTACAGTCTCTTTGACTCATTTCTTGAAGATCTTGAAATTGATGAGTTTAATAAAAAAATTGGGACATTATGCATTTGGGAATGATAAAAATTTTCTCCTTCTCGTAATATAGCTTTCATCGAAGTGAAATATTTTCATTCTCATTTCTTTTCATTGTTTAGAGTCGATCAAAACATCATTTAGTCCACTCCATTTTCCTCTTGAGTAAACAACATCCTTAAAATCAAGCGCTAAACTGAAATTTATCAGACATTTTTACATTTTATGTTAGAAAACCTACATTAGCTTAAGGTGTAGGGCTTTGGAATAGGTTGAAAGGATAACTTTCCAAAGTTGTCAAACAAACTTAACATCTTGCGATAGGGAGAGAAAATCCAATTTTTGTATAAGCTTACTGAGATCCCCCTCTCACACAGGGGTTACACGCGAGGTCGCGTTCGACAGAGTTACGGATATTATCACTCTATGTTTTAACCGTTCATAGTAGTCAGATCATATATTGGGGGTTCTTCTTAAGGTTCAACTGTCTTCATTTGGTCTCGGTGCTTCATGAACTCCGAATCTGTTCGAGGTCCTCTGGAGTTCTACTGGTCCACTTGTCCTCAGTTCTCTTGAAGGATTTCGGACTTGTTATCCTGCCCATACGTTCAGAATGGATTGTCGACTATACCCTCCCAGGGGCTGACTATGAGTTGGTGACCTAAGTAGCCATAATCTTCAGGGTCTTACACAAGGTGACGGTGAAGGGAAGTCTCACTGTACCTAGAACAGACGTTGGTCAAACTCACTCGGGCTCCTTGGAGGTTAAATGCACAATTATTGCATGGAATCTTACACCAAGGCGTAAGTTCATTAAGCAGGTCGCCAACGTAATTGATCCACCCGCTCTATCCCCTCGCCTTCCTATATTTATCTCACAATGTTGGATTTCATCACAAACTAGTGGTTTCATTGTGGGAAGTTTTGTTTGATTGTTTGCTTCTTAGATTCATAGCATGTGTTTTTTGTTTTACTGAGTGGACCTTAGGTAGAGTCAGTGTTAATGGCATCAACTCATGGGAGTACCAATGGAGGAACCCCTTGTCCCGGGGAACCTTTCACCTTTCCTTATTTTGGAAACATTGGTCCTTCGTACATTGCCACACTGAGTCTTCCAAGACTCACCATCAGATTAACGGTTTGGTTGTTCCCCACTCCGGTGATCTCAAATCTTCCCAATGCTTCAGTTGCACCTAACACTTCATATGTAAGTACACTACCCACACATCAACCTCATGTCAACTTTTTTCGTTCTTCACCCATTAAGTCTCCTTCCCTTTCTCCTTCTTCACTTAGTGAAAGCTCTAACTCAAGTAGCCAGGTTGATAAGAAGAAGAAGAAACGGAAATAAATGAAGAAGAAGAACCCATAAAGGACCAAGCCTCCAACCATGTCAGATGTTGGATCCAAGCAACCAGCTACTCTTAATCATACTGGGAGTGTTTATTAGGTTGACAAGATTAAAATGAAGAATATGAAACCCAAATTCCCTTGCAGTCTTTGTAAGGGTGACCACTTTCTGAGGGATTTCCTTGGTCTTCCCATGGTATTATAAATGTGGTCATCCACATCATCGGCCTCTGCTAGACATGATGGTGACGCCCCGTCAACTAGGGACATTAAGGTTTGTAAGAAGAAGACAACTGTCAAATTTCCTTGTATATTATGCGAAGGTGATCATTATTCTCACCTTTGTCCTCATATGGACGATTCTTATTATCTTTTGGAAAAGCTTCAACTTCCAACTGGTTATCGTAATATTTCCCCCAACCCATTGTTAGTTGATGGAATGGTCAATACAGTTCCATCCCCTGTCAGTCTGGTTGATCGGGTGGTCAATCTAGTTTCATCCTCAGTTGAACCACTGACCAAAGTAGTTGATCCAGTTTCATCATCGATCAGCCCAACTTTTCATTTGAAAACTGAAACCCAAGTGACTGATCTAGTCCCGTCATTGGTCAGTCCCACCCTTCATCTAAAGAGTGCCAATGTGGTAAATCCCGCTCCTCCTTTTACAAGTGCCAAAGTGGTTTCTCTGGTCCCTTCATCGATCAATCTGGTTGATCATGTCATCAATCTGGTCACGTCCTTAGTTGAACTAGTTGACAAAGTGGTTGATCTAATCCCATGTTCAGTCGATATCGCTCTCCCATTAGAGAGTGAAACCCAAGCATTCGATATGTTTCCACCTGTCGACCCCATTCTCCCCTTGGAGAATGAAACCCAAGTGGTCAATTTGATGTCATTATCAATCGATCCTACTCTCCTGCTAGAGAGTAAACCCGATTCTGCCCACATTTTTCTTGTTGATACAGAATCTACCATGTTGGGGGGAATTCCTCCTTCTCTCGTGAAACCCCCTCTAAGTAATGATGCCATCCTTTTTTATTGGGGTGTGCTAACCGGAGCTCGTCTTCCCTCTCACATTCCTTTCAATATTACAGTACAGGTTTGTGGTCGAGATGTTCCTCATGCGCTGATAGATGAAGGTTCATCCGTTAGTATTTTGTCCTCTATTGCTTGGCAAGCTTTGGGTTATCCTCAACTTGTGTCGATTACCTAGACTTTGTTCACTTTTAACAGAAGAACCAGTCACCCTTTAGGGATCCTTCCTCAGTTTCCCATAACTTTGGGAGGGAAAACTGTCTTTATTGATGTTATGGTAGTCCAGGACCCCTTGGATTTCGATTTACTCCTTGGGAGAGATTATGTTTATGCCATGAAAGCTATTGTGTCCACTTTTTTTCATCTGATATCTTTCCCTCACAATGGAAAAATTGTGGCTATTGATCAAGTTTCATGCATTGATCCTGACTTGATTACCAACATTATGACCTCCTTAAAAGGTTCTTATATGTAGACAGTATCGCCCCCGCCATAGGTCAATTATGTGGCGTTATCTCCCATGCCTTTAGCTATCGATGAAGATGATCCTCTCACTATAAGATCAACCTCTTATGACTTAGATCTAGTAGTTGGCATGGTTATCTCTTCAATATGGTATTTAGAGCTTGATCTCCTTACCCCTGACGTGACCCTCGACATGTGTTCCTTCTAAATCATTGTTCTTCCATCCAGTGAAGATCTCTTGGAAGTCATGACCGAGTTTTGTCCCTTGACATGGTTTCCTTCCAGAGCATTATCCTCTTGGAAGCCATGATCAAGAAAAGGTCACGAGCATAGTTTATCTTCTATATGGCAAGCTAGTTAAAAAATGAAATAGAGGCTACGAGCATAGTTTTCCTCTCTGTAGCAAAATCGTTAAAAACTAAAACAGAAATATGGGGATTGAACCTGGATCCTTGAGCATAGTTATTTTACTGTGTCAAGCTCGTTAAAAAATGAAACAGTCACCTCTCATACCAAGTCAATTATTTCGTTAGGTCTCGTTTTTTGAACCTTCATTTCATCCACATGTATCCTTTGCCTCCATCTAGTACAAAAATTGGTGACAACCTCAAAGTCGGTGAATGAATTGAATCTTGGGGGGCATGTCTCCAGCCGTTTATTATCATTTTGTAGTTATGCCACTAGATTTTCAAGATGGGGGCAGAGTACCAACCATCCATGGGTATCCCTACCTTTGGAAATTACCTTGGGAATTTACAAGCATATGTTTAATTTGGTTTCAAGCTTGTGTAAAAATGAAACCAATACGGAGCTTAGTCTTTGTTCTTTCTCATGCTCGTAAATACATTAGAATAAGTTACTGAGCTTAGTATTTTTTCTTTATCATGCTTGTAAATACATGAGGATTTAACCAAGTATACTTTTATCACTTTTTCGGACTCGTAAAGGTTATATGAAAAAGGAACCCCCTGGAGTCTCCTTTAAGCTATTTTCATACTCTCTAAACATGAAAAGATTGTTGAGTGATCTTGCTTCCTTTCACACTCATTAAAAAGTTTGAAAGGTCATCTTTCGAGTGGTAGTTTATCTCTTTTCCGGCCTTGCGAGACTAAAATTACAAAAAAGGACAACCCTAGAGTCGTCTTTAAGTTCTTTTCAGACTCTCTAAACATGAAAAATCACTAAGTTTACCTTCTCTGGACTCATTAAAAAAATCATACATTGAAGGGCCCATATGGGGTCGAATCCTTACTTATTCCAGTTTCTTAAACAAAGGAAGAGGGACTTACCGAAGGTGAGTTATATCAAGCATGTGTTACCCTCCTTGATCTCGTTAAATTAAAAAGAGGTACTTGTCTATCTGGATGGGGGGGGCATTTGAAGGAAGCAAGCCAAATAGTTTTTGAAAACATCAAAGATCACTCTTACAGTCGCCCTTGAACATGAGACTTTGTCTTTGCATACATTTTAAATTGTTGAACCTCTACATTGAACCAATCCTCTGAGTTTCTTTACTCCTCTAGGTCACCCGACGAAAGTCACAGTATCCACTGCATTATCATGTTTTGGTCCACGTCGTGTTTCTGCTATTGTGCCTCAGTGTTTAAGGGAAGTATCTTCCTCGAGAGTCAACCATCACAAATTTTTTGTTTCAATACTCGTGTCAGTCCATTTTCATTTGATCCACCAATTTACATCTCTGTGTCAGTTTCATTTCATTGATGGGGGATACATCAAGGCCCTCCTTCGATGAGTTTGTTCCTGTCGAATTCAGCACATTATCCGAGAATTAGACTTAGAAACCAGTTAGTACCTTGGGACCTGCATGCCTCAATAGCAGGCCTCCTCACTTCGGACAATCGGTTTACATCATTGACCTCTGATCAGATGATTCATTGGAATGTACTAGGGTACCTTGGGAATCATTGACATCAATGGTGATTTCCCTCGCACTTGTTAACGGTTTACCTCATTGACAGGTAATCAAGTGGTTTTTTCCATGTTCGACATCAGGAAATCTATTCACATGGTTAGATTCATACTACATCAGGATCGGTAAGAAGACACTGGGTTGAGTAATCACTCTGATATGTACTTTACCCAGGTTGTGATGGAGTTTCTCTTGAATATTAACACATATATTGTAACATAGATCCAATTTGTATTGGTCTGTGGCTATGCCTTGTCGTCTCATAGATCCACTGTGTATTTTTCGTGGCTACAATCAGTTCATGTCATGGGAGTATAGATCTACATTGTATTTTTGGTGGCTATACCTTTTTGTTAATACAATTATGGTTCCACAATGTATCTTATGGCGGCCATACCTTGCAAGTCTTTATCACCCAAGCATAGGTATTCCTGCCCTGGGTTTGAAACATATCATAATATTTGTTTGATGATTGTGTGCAGCTTCTGCCAGGTTCTCCGACTCCATACCCTTGCTTGAAAAAGTCTACAAAGTACTTCAGTCATCAGTTTCCGTCTTCTAAGTTCACACTTTGGGGGGCAATCTGTTACACATCAAAATTACTCACTTCAATGATGACCTATTGACATCATTACAAATGTCGCAGTGTCGCAAGTGTCGTAAATATCATACTATCATCTTGCCTATGTCATACCTCTCCCGACACCACAGGAACACTTAAGACACCCTTTGAGACTGGTTAAAATAAGGATATGTCATTTGACGAAGAGTACAAAGATTTTTCCATGAGAAAGACTACTTGAAAACCTTTTTTGAAGGGTAGCGCTCCCCTACCCACTAGCAGGAAGTGCTAGCACTCCTTGACTTCCTTTGGGGGAGCATATCAACGCTCTGTGCACCATTCTGGGGGAGCATTATGTTGTTTGAGGAAATCTTGGGTTGTTGAGGAAAATCAGGGAAAGATCCCCCTCATCTCTAAAATCAGTTGGATTCAAATCTGAGGTCAAGGCTATATATTAGGGAGGATCCACAACTGATGGAGAAATATCCTCAACCTATCCCAAGAATCTCTAAGGTAGTTGGGTCTCTCCAAGCCTATATAAGGAGGCCTCCTCATGGTGAAAAGGAATGGAAAAATTGAGAAATACCTAACGTATGATCTCATAAGGAAGGGGGAGACATTGAAGGCATCAAACTTATGATCTCATAAGGGAGATAATCAGTGAAGCATAGTCATTTTGTTTGTGGATAATTTGAGCAATGGGTTGGACAAGGAGAGATGGAAGAGGTTGTTGCAACTTCATCAAAGGTCTGTAATATCTCTATTGAGTTATCATTAATACATGTGCTTGGCATGTTTCCTTCAGGATTGTGTATACCTACATGAACTTGTCTTTAATGGATAGATCTAGTTTCAAACTAATCGTAGTATAACAGGAAGCATGGTGTGTCTTCGATTGGATTGCAGGACTTGTTGAAGAGCTTGAGGATCAGAGCTCAACTTGGACTAGGAGAGGAAAAACATCGTAAAAAAGGTATATCTTCTTCCTCTTCTCTATATATTAGCTTAGCTAGGTTTAAAGAGATGTCAGTCACCAAAGTTAGCACCTTTATGTCTTGATCTTAGAGATTTGGGGTCCAAGAGGGAATCCACCTGTCCACGGGGGGGGGGGGTTTACTGTAACACCGGGATGGTTTGAAACACTACGCCAATGTGTTTCTCCATCTCTTCTACCTTCTGTTGTGCTAACTTTTTCTCCTGCCCTTCTTGGTTAATTACTTCCTTCAATGTGAAGTTCTCCTCCTGCATTGTCTGTAAGTCTATCGCATCCGACCTTGCCCTGGATTGGATTTCCTATGTGACATTGATCTGCAATTTGTACAACACCTTTCTTGAGATTTTGGGCAATGCCAAGTCCAATGTCTATATATCCTTTAGAGGCTTATGTGTTGCCTCCTCATCAATGTACAGTATATCCGGTGTTATCATGAAATTTGTGCTCCCTTGCGCTATGATCTGTATTGTTTCCCCTGTTGGCATTCCTTCCATAGTTTTTCCTGGTGTTTCTTTCTGTCACTTCTCTGCCATGATATTTAATTGTTCCAGCACATTTTTTACCTCCTGCACCTGCTCGATAATTCAATCCCTATGCTTCTTAGCATTCTCCCAATCCTCTAATAGTCGATCTTCAATGGTTGTAACTACTAGTTCGACATCATCTATTGTCAGTGACGTGTGAGGTGGTGTCGTATGGGCCTTCACCTTCTTCCTTGAACAACTTTCTTTCTTTCATGTTCTCTTATTTTGGGCATCTGCTAGCTCATATGTCTTTGGCATGTCTGTATCTACCCATGTTTCTTGTCTAACTTCGTCTTCCACAGGTATATCATGTGTTTCTATTCTCACTTTTGTTGCATGCACATGTTCTCTTGTAACTCCCTATGTCTGTCCTATGTGTGGTGGATCCTGTTTGGAAGCACCATGTGGTTTCTTATGCATCCTTTGCTTCTTTTGAGGTGGGTTTCTTCCCCCCACTTTGCCTTGTGTTGTATTCTTCTTTTTTCTCGTGCCATTTTATGCATGTTTGTTGCATAGGGATTGTTTTGTCCTGCATTTGAGTCTGTATTGTTGTCCCTCTCCTTGGACTTGCTGGAACCTTCCATTCATCAAGCCAATCATGGACCTGCATTTGGATATCCTGCATTGTCACGCATGAGTTCATTAGTAACCACTCCTTTGTTGGGTCCCTCTTCGCGTGCAACCACACATTGTGGTGTGTTTCTTGAAAGTTAGCAATATGTCCAAAATCTTGGACTATCTCAGGAGAAATCCTCCATGTGTCAGCTAAGTGGTCTTGGATCTTAGAAATATATATCACAAATGTATCATTGTTCACCTTCTTCTTCTTCGAGTATTTTGTGCTCCTTAGGGAAGTGTACCGAGTTGCACCACACTTTCTAACTCTCTAAAGAAACACAGTATACACCGGTTCTTTCCAACCTACTAGTGCAATGAGGATGAGTAACCACGAATAGTGGAACTCAGAGCCCCAATATTTTGTATCCTTGTAGTCTTCCAGGAAGGAATTGAGAAAATAAGGGGCCTAGCTCATCAAGCTCCCCTTCGTGCACTGCGCTGCAACTGCTACCACCATTGTTGGTTCTTATTCCTTCTTGCATTTCCTCATTAACTTACATGATAGAAACCTTGTATAAAATCTTGTAGCCAGATCATTTATGTCACTGATCTTAATCCCCCTATTCCCTATATATGTGCCATATTTTTCCTTGATTTCGTCAGAAATGGCCTTTGCCTTAGTCTTATCCTCCAGATATTGTTTTTCGTCTCCTCATCCATGGGCATCCCAGTAATTGTAGCTATTAAGTCCACATTAATAGGCATTGTCCTATCCATCCATAATAAATCTCCATGCACCCTCACTAAGAGTTGTTTCACACATCCGTTGATATGTTTACCGCACCCAAAGTGCGGTATATATAGTAAGTTCATGATCCATGTGTTGTAGAGCCACATGATCCACTACGCAAGTTCCAACAGTGGTGCACCTGATGAGCCCTCTCCTTTATATTCCATGTAGTTTTGTTGCGCCAAATCCAAGAATTTGATGGTATCTACTACATCGTGGTCTGATTATTTCATATTTTTCATACCTCCTATCATGTCATCATCCTCTTTCACTCCATCTAGGATTTTTTACATTACTATTGTCAATTCTTCCTATGCGTGCGGTATCCCTTGCGCACTGCTTTCATACCAAACTTTATTTTTCCCTTGTGGGGATGATTCCCCAACCTCTGATACACCCTCTTTCTTTGTTTCTTGTTCTTCTTCCAACTATAAGTCTTGCTGCACTAAACCTATGGCTATTTCTTCGTGTTGTGTCCCTTTTCCTCTCGATGCGTCAGACTCTATTCTTTTTCGTGTCTTCCTCAGGATGCCCGACCTCCTGAGATGGGTTTTCTTCCTCCTCCACCTATGTGTTATGTGGCTCATACTCTATCATATGGATTTCATCCATGTCAACTATTGTTGGCATGCCCTATGTCACTGGTTTTATCGCCTAAGTGTTTTTTCTCGTGTTTTGAAAGTCCTACTTGACGCTCCAACTTGCGGTGGCAACATCTTACTAAATTCTAGATTGTTGTGCTACAAATATCAACCTGTTGTCAAGAATTCTCGCTCTCTCCCGCTTAGGGTTCACTCTTTGTTCTTCTCCTTAGCTAGAAACACAAATTACTTCATTTTCCCCATGTTTCCAACTTTATAGTGCGACAGTGTACTGACAGGTGTTCTGCACTGATAATTTTCATTTTTTCCTGCGCGTTGCACTTTTGTACCTATCAACTACTTTTCAACGCGCACTGTCTTCAACACTGGTTTTTCTCTAGCACATTGTTAAAGCTAATAATTCCCTTACATAAAAACCTTCTAGTATTCTCCTATATTTTTTTCTTTTTGTTACATTTCTTCTTTTTATGGATTTTTATCTTTTTCTTCTAACATCTACTATATACAATATGTACAATCATACCTCCTCTTTATGTTTTACCTCAGTTTGTTAGGTCGATTGTCTTGATACATATTCAGTCGACTTCCATTCACTATTCCTCTGAGGTTCTTCCCTACAAGACCTTTTAGTTGCACAGAAACTCCATTTGTGATGGCCTCTACCTGATAAGGCCCTGACTAGTGCATCTTGAACTTCCCAAGGTGTTGTAGATACATGTTGTCAAAGAGGAGAACTAGATCTCCTTTCTTAAATATTTTCTTCTTTGTGTGTCTATCATGCAAATATTTGTCCTTCACTTTCTGTACATCCTGGTGAAATCCTGCTAGAATTATTTCTTCTTCCAGCTCCATCAACTCATCTAATATTTTATGTGCAGCACCTTCTTCTGCCATGTTGGTGATCATTGCAATGCACAAACTAGGTACTAAATAATCCAATGGAACCACTTATTCATGTTGATACACTAGTATGAATCGTGTTTATCCTGTAAGATTATTACATGTAGTCCTATAATCCCATAACTTTGTTGATACCTTCAAATCCCAATCATCCTTATTCACATTGCAAATCGTTGTCAATGCATTTTCTAGAATCTTATTAAAATATTATACTATATCATTTTCCTGGGGATGGTAAGTGTTGGTTTTATCGACTCCCTTCTCAGGTTATCTGAGTTATTGACCCAGGTTTCATGTCATTCAAGGTTCTAACAAAGCCTCTAACTATCGGCCCACCTGGTAAAACTGTAAGGCAGCGCAACGCCTGGAAGGTACTATGTAGTCTCACCCGAGATAGCTAAGGATGGTTGACTGTAAGACTCAGGTGTTTACAGCCTAGGATGGAGTCGGAGATAAAGGGTTTATTGATTAAGGCCTTGTTCTGTGAACTGTTACTGAAATCTACTTGTTCCCAAGAATCGCATGCATATAACTCAAAATATAAACAGATTCTAATAATGTGTTTGGTTATTCATCAATCGTAGTCATCTATTGCTTGAAAGAAGTTAAAGATATGCAAAAATTCAACACATTACACATATGTTACCATGGTTCACCCATCTTGGGCTACATCCACAAATATTTGGTTCTTGTCTCTTTTATTATAGTACTTCTTGATATCCCTGCACCACGGGCTTACAGTTCTCCGCAAAAGTGGGTAAGATCTATGTGAGGCGAACTAGATCACACTAGGCTCTGCAGCCTGTGGTCTAATCCTCAGATATACCTTCCCTCATATCTTTCTTGCTCAACATGTTACAAAACTTGGTTCATACAATTCAAACCCCTCACATATCGCCAATAGCCATACTCAGAAAAATCACTCAATAACAATCGTAACCTTCATAAAAACTAACATAAAATCAACAAGAACAACAACAACCAAAACCCCCCTATATGATACTTTCGTATCTATATTTATACATTTCAGGCTCTTTAGCCACTTACAAAATATTACCAAAACCCTAACCCTTCTTACGCTAGGTTTTTCTCCCATGCGCATGTTGTTCTTCTTTCAGCTGTTGCTTCCCTCTGTGCACGCTTTCTTGAATTCGCGCATGATGATATTTTGCTAGTTGTCACTTTAGTTTCCTGCACGCTTTCATTCCCATTATCATCCTTCTTTCCACTTCGTCCTGGTGCCAACATGCCCCCAACATTGACATGTGACTTGTCTCGAGTCACCTAATTGCGTTGTGCTTTCTTGATCTCCCTAGTGATCGTCTGGAACTTCCCCTTCAATTATGTTTCTTTTGTCAGTGCTTGCACGGTTTTCTCCTTGATAATATCGACTGTTTGCACTAGTACTTCTTCGCTTATCAGTCCTACACATTCCAGTTGAGTCCATGATGACTTTGTTCTAGCTTCTTCTACCTTCTCTAGTATTGCTACTATCCATTCCTGCAACGGTTCTATTTGAGCCTGACGCTCTTGTTTCTGTGTTTGCGCAGTGAGAAGTTATGCCTGTAACTTCTTTAATTCTTGTGTCCCCTTAACCCGTTCTGGGATTGGGATGGTTTTCTATTGATGCTTGAATTCTTGGATCATTTCATTAATCCTTTCCTCCTCCTTGTCCCATTGTTGGACCTATGGGTCCTCTTCCATCTTTGTCCAGAGTTGCGCTCCTTTATCCAGCAAGTCGGATGTTGTGCTGACCTGTTTTTCCAACTCCTGTAGTTGCACTATTGCTTCCTTATTCCTATGCTCCTTTACTGTTGGTGGAGTGGTTGGTCTAATCTATCCATAGAGAGTCTCGATCTCCTTCTGATACTCATCAATTGCCTGCGCAATCTGATCAATCTTTTATGCCGCTAGGAGTTCACTTCCTTGCGCAGTAGTTGTAATTTTCCCAAAAATGTCTTCCGCTCTACATTCCAACTCATTCCTGCGTTCCTTTTCCTCCTGCATTTCAGATTTGGCCTGTGCTCAAACTATTTCTAGTGTTTCCTTCTTATTTGTTGCTTGTTGTATCTCGACCATGTTTTGATGTGATCGAGACTGTATCTCATGGTCGACGCTAACCTGCAATTGGTATAAGGTCTTTGTTGGCATCCGTGTTAGGACCAATTGTATCTGATCCAAATCCTTTAGTAGTGTCTGTCCCACAATATCATCCATTCGTAGCATGCTCGGCTTTATGTAAACTATGGAATGTGGTTTCGGAGAACTAAGTCGCGTTCTCCTACCTCTATTATTTCTGGGGTCTGTGCGCTCGATGGATTTATGCCTCTTCTGCTACTTGTAATCTGGGCTTCTCTGAATTTCTTCAGGAGTTGCCTCATTTCTTCCAGCTCCTTATGTAGTTTATCCCTGTGGTGTGTTGCATGATCAAAGTCCTCTGTGAGACAATCCTGGACCATTATGGCAATCATCTCTCCATCATCCTCTGTGATTGTGTATTTTGGTGGTGATCATTGTGCCTTTGATTTCTTGCATGCACCTGTTTCTTGTACCATTGGTCTCTTAGTTCCACCTAGTTCCTATGTGATGGGGTTCGTCGTGGTTTCCTGTGTTCCCTTAGCTGAGTTATGTTGTTCATTGGTTGGCTGAGTGGTTTTTGTTCTCCCTTTCTGGGTCCCTGGCTTCTCTGAGCTTCCCTCTGTCTGAGTCGACTTGATTTGGCTCATTCTTGGTTTCTTGGGTACTGGGACTTGTGGAGGTTGTGTTTTCGGCTGCGGAGCCCCCTCTTCTGTTGTTTGTCCCGGTACTGCTCTGGGTATGGTCGGGATCTTCCATTCATCCAGCCACTCATTGATGATCATGTCGATGTCTCCCTCAATGATGCAATATCACATCTATAGCCACTGTTTATGTGGGTCTTGTCTTGGTTGTATCCACATGGCTTGTTGTCTATCCCAAAAATTGGCGATGCCCCTAAATCGCGCGACAGCCTCTGGTGTTATCCTCCATGCTCGGTTGATTTATTCATGCATTTCCCATAGGTAAGCTTCAAATATAATTCCATTTTCCTTCTTATGCTTGGCCAGTGGTGTGGATTTCAGGACACGATATCTTGCTCCTCCTAGCTGTGGTGTGGTACAGAAGAAGACATGGTTTGGTTCTTTCCATCCCATGAAAGTGATAAGAGTAAGCAGCCATGAGTAGTGAAATTCCATACCTACCTCTTGTGTGTCTTTACAGTCGATTTGGAACAAGTTTGACACATATGGCACCCAGCTCATGAAGGTGCCTTCTGCACACTGAGCTGCAACTGTGATAACTCCTACTGGTACTTCATCTTTACGGCATTTTCATAGCAGTTTGAATGCTAAGATCTTTTCTCCCAGTTGTGTCGCGGCATCGTTAATTCACTTGATTAGAATGCCTCTTGTTCCCCTATTGGTGCCATATTTCTTCTTCATTTATTCTTCCAATTCTTTTTCCTTAGACTTGTCGTCCAGTATCAGTGCAGGATCCATACCCTGGATGGGTAGTCCTATAATTTGCGTAATAAGTTCAATAGTTATGGGGGCGGGTTTGTCCAGCCATACATCCACTCCATGTGTAACTACTAATAGTTTTTTTATGCATGCCGACGCATATTGGCCTCTGCCAAAGTGTGGTATCTTCAGAAATCCTAGGATTCTGGTTCTGTCCAGTCTACCTGCCCACTTGTGTGACTTAGTGATAGTTCCTCCGAGGGGGTTCATGGCTATTGTCTCCGAAAAGACTTGTGGTGAAAAATATGGATATTTTATTTCATCTACTATGTCATGGTCGAAAAACTTGAGCTTCCCGACGTGACCCAATAGCTGCAAGTCCACCTGTATGCCTTCTGGTGTGCGAGGTAGCACAATCTTTGCAACTGGCTTCTTTCAAGGCAAGCTCGGTATCTGAATCCTATCTTTCGGCTATGTTGGCTTGTTCGAAGTTCCAGTAGCTTCCGATTGCTCCTTCACCATCCATTCTTCCCAAGATTTGCCCATTTTTCCAATCGGCTCGTCCGAAAAAGAAAAGTTTGGGATGGGTATTTGTGGAACATCTGGTTGGAGCTCTACTTTTGGGTTATGTGTGCTTTCGTTTATTTCCATGGTTGCTTCGGCGTTTTCTGGCTATCCTTCCTGATGAGTTCCTACTGCTTGATTCTGAAGCTCCTGCGCTGCTATCGGCGTATCCTCTTTCATGGTTTTCTCTTGGGGCTATGGGATCTCTTCCTGGATCGGTTTTGATTCGACTGGAATATCCTCCGGTGACGGGATTTTGTCAATATCAACGATCTCCGATGGTTGTTGCTTGTTTTCTTCCCATGTTCCTCGCGACCTAGTTTGAACCCTAGTTGATATGACTCTCTGGCCTGGTTCTGTGAGCTTTGGTGGTGCCATACTGGTGTCTATTGGACATTTGTTTGGTTCAAATAGTTCGGATAAGCTCTGTGATCTTGCTCTATGCCTTCAGGTTGCTATTTCTCTTTCTTCGTTCTTCTTTTGCGAATAGACTAATTGTTTATGTGCTCGTGTGTTGTATGGGTGTGCCATGAAGCTTGTTGAGGGAACCTCCTACCTTGTGTGATTAATGCACCATAAGTGTGGTTTCAATGCATCTGTGATGGTTTCGTACCTTCCCTTATGGCTACTTTGTCGTTGCCAGCTGGCACGTTTAGTTGGACATCCCATCCATCCTTTCCTTGATTTAATTATGCCTCATGCTATCCTGTCAGTGTGCTTTTGTTGACTTTCCTTTTCTCACTTGTTTCCCTTTCCGATATGGCCATTTTCTTTTCCCTCACTAGTTTTGTGTTTCGTATGTGGCTTTTCCTTCATGTCGCGCACTATTTTTAGGCTCTCTTCTTTTTTACTTTTTTTTTTTTTTTTACTGTGCAGTGGGTAGTCGACTATCTTTGTATAGCTTCAGCCATATCCTCTTGATCATTCCTCTAAGGTCTGTGCCTGCTACATCTTTCAACTGTACAGCTCCTCTGTCCGTGACATCTTTTACCTCGTATGGTCCTAGCCAATGCATCCTCAACTTCCCTGGGTGCTGCAGTGCTTTACTATCGTAGAGAAATACTAGATCTCCTTCCTTGAACATCTTTCTCTTGATGTTGCGGTCGTGCCATGCTGTATCTCTCGCTTTCTATACTTGTTGATGGAATCCTGCCAAGATTCGGTCTTCCTCCATTGATAGTAATTGATCCAGTCATTCCTGGACTGCGCCTCGTTCTGTCATTTGTGTGATAGTTGCTACACATAGACTAGGTATTAGAAATTCTAACGGTACTACTGCTTCTTGACCATAGACCAGTTTGAATGGTGTGTGACCTATCAACTTTTTGCATGTGTTTCTATACGCCCATAGTACTATTGGTACCTTGAGATCCCAATATTCCCTGTTGATGTTACATATCTTTGTTAGGGCATTATCTAGAATTTTGTTGAAGGCTTCTACCGTGCCATTATCCTCTAGGTGATACGGTGTGATTTTTTGGTGATGAACTTCGAACTCTTCAAGAATCACTCGGATGGTGTTGTTGATGAAGTGCATTCCTTGGTCACTCATCAGAAATCTTGGGCACCCAAATCTAGTAATTACCTGTTCAAAAAGAAAGTGGGCAGTTGTCTCTGTGCTGCAATCTTTTACTAGTGCGGCTTCTACCCATCTCGTTAAGTATTATGTCATGGTGATAATGTATCTTGCTCCTGTTCTCTTGGTGGGTTGGTTAATGGGTCCCACAAAGTCTATTGCCCATTTGTCAAATACCTGAAGCGTCACTTGCGGTCGTAGTGGCATCGCGTCCCTTCTGTTGGGTTTGCTGACCCATTGACAGACATCACATTGCTAACAATAATCTTTTGAGTCTCAATGGATCATTGTCCACCATAATCCTACGCGTAGTACCTTATGCGTGGTAGTTTTTCCTACATAATTCCCTCCTTCTATTCCTTCATGGGCTTCTGCTAAAATTCTTGTTCGTTCGTGGTCTAGTATGTATCGTCGTAAGATGTTATCTACGCCCATTTTGTATAGATGCCCTGCGATTAGTTGATAGTCGGTTGCGTGGACTACCAGGTTCTTTTTCTACATAGTGGTATATCCCTGCGGTGCAGTACCTATGCTCAAGTACTAGATGATCTCTGCGAAGTAATCGTCAACAATCTGTACTGAGAAGAGTTGTGCATATGGAAAGTTGTCCTCCAAATTTGTTGGTTCCTCTCCATTTATGACCCTTGATAAGTGGTCAGGCCCTGCATTCAGTTTCCCTGGTTTGACTATTACCTCTAAGTGAAATTTTTGAAATAGCAGTAACCATCAACAGATTCTCCCCCCCAACACTGGCTTGTTAACTAGGTATTTCAGGGCTGAGTGACCTGTAAACATATTAAAGTGTTTTCCCAATACGTAATCTCTATATTTCTATAGTGCATAAACCATAGCTAAGCCTTCTCTTTCCATCATGTTATAATTATGTTCTGAGTCTGATAATATCCTTCTTGCGAACGCTATCGGGTGATCCAAGTCTCCTGCTCCTGGTTGCGCTAAAATAGCTCCAAGTGCTATTGTTGATGCATCCACATGTACATGGAATGTCTTCTCCTAGTCTGGAAATACCAATATTGGTGTGGTGACCATCTTTTCCTTCAAGGTATTCAGACCATGTTGGCACTCGTCATTCCATTGATACTTGGTATCCTTCCTTAACAGTTTTTCCATAGGCGTTGTAATTTGCGCGTAGACTTTGATGAATTTCCTGTAGTATCCTGTATGTCCTAATGTTGCTCTTAGTGAGCGAACTGTTTTTGGTGCTGGTAGGTTAAAAATGACTGCGATTTTGGTCGGATCTATTAATAAACCCTGTTTGCATACTATGTGTCCCAGTAGTATCCCAAATGGTGTTCCAAATATGCATTTCTTGATATTCAGTGATATCTGGCACTGTCTTCATCGTTCTAACATCGGGCGTAAAACTTCCACATGGTTTTTTAACAAGCTATAAACCATCAAATCATCCAGGTAGACTTCGAGAAATTGGTGGATTAATTCCTTAAATGTTGCGATGACCACTCTGGAGAATATTGCAGGTGCATTCTTATATCCGAACGAAATGACTGTTTACTAATAAGATACCCATTCTATCGCAAATGTGGTCTTGTTTCTATCCCCTTATGCTATCTTAATCTGATGATATCCCGAGAATCCGTCAGTGAATGAATAGGCTTCGTGTCCTCCTACGTTATTGAGTACTTCATCCGTGAATGGTGTGGGGAATGGGTCGTGTAAGCAGGCATCGTTCAACTTCCTTGGGTCAACACATATCTTGATCCCTCTTCCATGTTTCTTGTTTTTTACTACCATCAGGCTTATCCATTCTGATTCTTTGACTGGTTTGATGATGTCGGCCTCAAGCATCCTGTCGATATCGTCTTTGAATTTCTGTTTGTATATGGGGTTCAGTCTATATGGTCATTGTTTAATGGGTCTTGCATCAGGTTTGAGTGGTATCTTCATTTCTCCTAATTCTCCGGCTATTCCTTTCATCTCTGTAAAGGTTGTGGGAAAAAGTTTGTTGTATTCGTGAAACAATTATGTGATGCTTTGTAGTGTTTGTTCATCCCAATAATCTCCAATGCTGGCCATTTTGGGCTGCTCGATGGTCCCTATGTTAACCTTCTTGATCTTGATTGGCACAGATATGACCTCTAATTCTAAGGGTGGTTCTTCCACCTCTCTCTTGCCTTCGACTTCTTCAATATGAATATCGCACAGATCATCTTCATCTGGTGCTTCTTCCTGTACCTAGTAGCATGATAGTAGTTCCT
This sequence comes from Picea engelmannii, assembly GCA_009831015.1. Classification (NCBI taxonomy): domain Eukaryota; kingdom Viridiplantae; phylum Streptophyta; class Pinopsida; order Pinales; family Pinaceae; genus Picea; species Picea engelmannii. Next base: position 602,923 of record ML782398.1, read on the forward strand.
TGACTGTCTGCTTATTCCGTTGTTGTACCTCTGTGATAACTTCCACTTTGGATTCTGTAATGAATATGACATCTCTGATCCATTTCAGGGCTGTGCCTATGTTGGGGTTCTCATGCTCGAATGAGAAAGTGACTGTAAGGTTATGTTGGAGTGTCTCCCATGTCTTGGTTCCTTTTCGCATTTCTTGGTCTATATACCAATTCACTAGTATGCCTTCTAAAGTATGACTAAAGTGGTGAGACCATTCTTCTGGTGGTGTCATTTTCCATAGTGTTTTACACGCCTCCAAGTGCTCTATTGGCATTCCTAGTCCATCATATTTTTGTCAGTTGTTCCATATCTGTTCTACCCCAAACCTTATGTGTAGTAATCGTTTGCATTGGTACCAATATGTGATAGTCTCTTTGTGTGCACCCCACCATCTTGCAGGTGTATCCTTTAGTGATAAATCTAGTGCTAATAGTCTTTGTTTCTCTAAGACTTCATCTTCATATTGTGTCAAGAAATTTTCCAAATCATTTAGTCCGTGAAAACTGGGTGGTTCTCTAATTTCTACGCCAAGCCATCTTACTGCGCAGTCTATTCTTGCACACCTTCGTGTGGATACTTCGTGTAGTCTTTGCTGCCAGTTTTCTAACCCAGTGTCTGAGTTTGTTGTGCATGAAGTAATGCTCCGTCAACTGAGTATCTCATCTGCAGTTGGGTTTATATAGTCTACATTGCACACAGTTGTTCTGTACAACTGGTCGATTTCGTCTAGATCTGGCAAGTGGGTTCTACGAACCTCTCACCTTCTGATGAGTTGAGTGGGGCTATAACCCTGTAGTCTCCTGACTCAAATGTCATGTTTTTTGTTTTCAAGTTAATTATGGCCTGGTTGTCGAATGCCCAATCCAAAACAAGTAGCGTTGGGTAAGGTGTTGTACTATCTACTATTTCGATGACTTCAAATTCTGCCTTAGTGCACACCCCATCCAGATCTACGGTTACTCCTTTAAGTCTACCTATTGGTAGGACTCTATGTTGATTTTCTAGTTTTAATTGAACAGTTGAGTATCCCAGTGTAGGTTCTCCCATGCATTTCCATGTGGTTTTTGGTAGTACTTTCACTTCGGATCCTAGATCTAGTATAATATCTCCCATGTTGAAATCCCCAATATTAGCATTGATTCTAAATTCTCTACTTGTTCTTCTTCTTGTGTGTAGGTGGTTGACAATTTTCAGTTATGGATTTTGTTCCGTCTCACTGCTACATTTTTCTAGGATGTTTTGCAATACTTTGATAGATGAAGGATCACTTAACATTTTGATGCATGATTGCAAAAAGTCTTTGATAGTACTTACTTGTTCCTTAGGTTGTATTCTGTTGGTATGGTCCAGTGATGGTGGCATGTCATAGTCTGGAGCTTCCTTGTTTTGTTGCACTGTAAGGTAGTTAGAGAGGTAGTGGGGGGGGGCAGAGGGCCCATAGTGATAATAGTGGAGGTCATTCAATGTAAGGTGGACTAGGTCCACTATATTATTAAATAAGGCCCACTATGGTAGTTAGATATAATAAATGGGTAATT
>ML782398.1:617557-628989 GCA_009831015.1 Picea engelmannii
TTATCACAGACCCAAGATAAACTTGATCTATCAAGACCGAGCCAAACCCTCAGCAACAAAGGTGTCCCTCTGAAGCCAAAAACGTGCTCTGATACCACATGTAAGTTTTAAACCTGCGAAGTAAAGCAATGCATATATATTCTCAAGCAATACAAAAATTAATCAATGGCTCATACACAGAATACACAGAGATATTTACCGGAAACCCTCAACCGGGAAAACCTTTCTTATTTCATTATCTTGAATTTCACCATTCTCCATACAATATATACAATGTTTTTAGGTATTCCGTAGATACCAAAACCCTAATCCCTTAATCCGGGATTAATTTACAAATCAGCTAAAAATAGCAAAATCCGCTAAAAATAGCAAAAACCGCTAAAAATAGAAAAAATAGCAAAAATAGCAAAAACGGACCGTCAGACGCAGTTATCTGACGCACCCACACACACACACATGCAAAGAATATAACACATACCCAACACTCCTGCTACCCCTTTCATCTATGAAACCGTGGTTGGGAAGAAGTCACTAAACTCGCGCATTAATTTAGTTATCTTTTCCATTGTCTCATTGTCCCAGTAATATCCATTGTTGGCTATATTGGGTTTCTCTTCAGTCCTAATATTAACCTTTTTTATCTTCATAGGTGTAGTAAACTCTTATAATTGTAACATCTGTCCTTCCAACCCTCTTTCTCCTTTCCCTTCTAATATATGTATGTCGTGTGGGTTTTCCTCTACTTCTTCATCCTCTGCGACCTGATAACAGTAAACTAATTGTTCAAGTGTTTATTTTATGTAATCTATGTCTACTATCATTGTATCTACCCCATACTCTTCAAACATATTCCCTTTGATCCTCTATAATGCTATATCCACCCATTTATTCTCACTTTCAAATGCAAAGGTCCTAATAAATTTATGTTGCACTGCGCCCCAACTTGCAGTTTATATTCGCAGTTCCTTCTCCTTGTACCAATTACTAGGTATTCCCTCTAATGTATGAATAAATTAATGCATCCATTCCCCTGGTGGTACCAATATCCAATTAGTAACACAATCATCTATGTGTTGTCTTGGGTTCCCTCTTCCATCATACTTCTATAAGAGTTTATCCTACTAACTCCTACCAAATCTTATACGCACCAGACGCTTACACTGATACCAGTCCTGAATTACCTTCTTATGTGCACCCCACCATCATGCAGGTGTGTACCTTTTTGCTCTATCCAATACTAATAATCCTTGACTATCCAAAACCTAAGATTCAAACTCTATTAGGAAGTTTTCTAAATTGTCATCTTTAGCAAATGTGGGAAACTGTCTTACTTATACCCCAACCCATCTTACTGCACGTGTAACTCTGGTGCACCTCCTAGTAGAGACTTCATGCAATATTTGTTGCTAGTTTTCTACTCCAGTATCAAAATCTAACATTTCAGAATTAATACTCCTCCAACTGATTACTCCATCTGCAATTGGATTCACATAGTATTCATCTTGTGAAGTAGTCCTATACAACTGGTTCACATCATCCTCTATAACACTGTCAGGCACAGGTTATACATATCTTTCACAATCTGAGGGATACAAAAGTGATACTACCCTAAATTTCCCAGCTTCAAATATCATATTTATAGTCTTTAAATTAATTATGTTCTGATTGTCAAAGGCCCAATCAATTCCCAATAGTGTTGGAAATGGTATAGACTCATCCACCATATCCATCACTTCAAATTTTGTTGTGGTGCACACACCATAGAGATCCATTGTTGTATTCTTCAATATACCTATGGGAATCAGTCTCTATTGGTTTTCCAGCTTCAATTGGATATTGGAATACCCTAGTGTAGGTTATCCCATTACTTCCCAAGTCTTCTTTGGAAAAATGTTGACATCTAATCCTAAGTCTAGGATAACATTTCCCATGTTAAAGTCTCTTATGTTTACATTCAATTTTAACTCTCTGCTAGTTCTTTTATTTCTATGGAAATGATTAATCTTCTTTGGTTCTGTTCCTACCCCTTCATCTATGCTATATTTCTCAACCATACTTTTAAACAAATCCATGGCATTCTTATCATTAAGTAATTTAAAGCAAGATTTCAGGAAATCCTTTAAGTTACTTAATTTCTCTGTTTTCTTTCCTTTGTAAGTATGATCCATAGACTGAGGAATATAAAAAATAGGAGTATCTTACCTCAGTGCAGTATTCGATGTGAAGGTTGCATTCTCCTCCAGGAACTCCTTCTTTTCTTCTTTGAAAGTTTCCTTCTCCTTCTTTGCATCAAATTTTTGTTGTGGTTGAGTGTTCTTCTAAATCCAGCACTAAGATTCCTTCTTATGATCATGTTCATCTTCTCCTATCTTCACTCCTCCTCTAGTTACTATATTGATGATCCTCACGATATCCCTTATTTCTGCAACAATCCACTGAACATTATGGTTATTTAGATTCATCTTCTCCTGTATCTTCGTCATTAACTTCGGGAAATATTTTGTCGCGTGATATATTGCGCGAAAGTACATACATGTTGTTGGTTGAGGAACATCTCTACCATAGTTTCCTTGCTACCGAAAATTACGGAAGATAATAGGCCCTCTGCCTCTCCCCATTCCTCCTCTTCCTATACCTTTGAATCCTCCTTTTTCCCATGCGGATCCATTTTCTGTTTATAATATTGTGGTGCTTGATTATACTATGGGGGTTGTTGAAACTAGGGAACTGCTTGAAATTGTTGTGCATTGCCAAATTGTGGTGTAGTATGTCCTTCCATAACCTCAACCTGCATCATGTATGCATCTGAGGTTATTTCCTTAATTAACTCCACATTTCTACAACTTTTTTCTTCATGTCCCACTGAATTACAAAAGTTACAGAAAGTACTCTTCAGTTATGTCTTGTATTTTTGCATCATGGGGCAGTGATAAGGATCATGCCCATGTGTCTTTCAAATTTCACACCAAGGCCCTCCTATAGGAAATGGATTTGGTATCCCTAATCCCAGGTACTGCACAAATGTTGGACACTCATTCTTGTGATGTCCCTCTGATCTACACAGGGTACACCACATTGCTTCTCTTTTCTCCCTACTTTTATTCTGGTTTAATTGCACTGCCAAGTTCTTCAGGTCTTCCTTCAGCTCCTCTATAGTTGTATCTGTCTGATTATATTGATTCTCCTCTAACTGCATCGTTGCTTGTAGTGACTCTACCTGGGTTTGAAATTTTTGTTGTCTCAATGGATATTTGAAATGTGGTAATAGATAATTTATAAACAATTGTATGTGTTGCATGTTAGAAATGGGATACTTCAATTTACCTTTCAATGTCTTGAACTTCTAATCGATGTCCCATACGGATTCTCCTAGTTTCTGTCTAACCTCAATCATCTCATTCATAAATTGATCCTTTGATTCTGGCCTCTGAAAATCAGTGATCAGTGCCTTCTTTATCTCTTCTACTGTTCCCAACACACCCTGTGTATTGTTTACTACTAGATTCATGTACCAATCTAGCGTGCAGTTTATGAACGTTATTTCTAGTTGCGCTACTTTTGTTGCCTCATTAGTGACTCTTTTCACTTCCCATATTCTCTCACACACAAGTAGGTGATTCTCTAGGTATTTTGATCCATATCCATGGAACTATGGTAATATTATCATTGGATCTACACCTGCCATTGTAGAATGTGTTGTACCTTCTCTGCATGGTACTACTATCTGTGTACTGTTGTTTGGATTTGTACTCCCATTGGTATTGCTACTGGTACTTCCACTTGTACTAATACCTACATTATTTTTGGTACTTCCACTTTTACCCTCACTTATATTATGATATCCTATATTCCCTTGACCATCAGTCATTGATTCTCTAAACAACTCTTTCTTTGCTAACGTGTTCATCATACATGGGGTTGTAGGTTCTACACTGATTCGGATCTGGACAGGAGTACTTTCTTCCTTATTAGATCTCGCTCTTATATTCTTTCTTTGATATGTGGCATGCAATATTTATTCAATGTGATCCACAACATGGAGATCCTCTACCTCTTCCTCATCACTCTCCAATCCTTCCCTCTCAACTACTTCTCTTTTCTTCCTGTTGAGCTTATATTGGTCGGGTCTTCCACTATGTGTCATTCCTACCTTCTGCAGAATTTCCTAGATATCCTCTTTCTCCATCATGATGGTATATTCTCTTTACTGCACTCTCCTCTATCTATTCCCCCCTCCATATCATACCTTCCTCAGTGTTTCCCCTAACTCCCCCATGCATGCAGGGTATTTTAGTTGTTTGATTCCATGGTTAATATCCCTTTATCATGCAATAATCTCTTGATTGAAGTGTACAATGACCTAATGTACCTTCCCCTTGGGCCCTTAATAAAATCATTCTCTGGTACACTATAATACTTCTATGTATCTACTGCAAACTCAATGATATACCCCACTACAATGTTGTCTAGCCAGAAATCTAATGCGTGCGTGAATTTTTTCTTCACCCTCTTCAACTGTAAAATATTCTCTTATGTCCACTCCATTGATATAACTATATTTTTCATATGGGTATCTTTCAACCATGCTATCCACTCCTGCAATAGCATGGTAATATCACTAAAGAAACTATCGTGTATTTCATTGAATATGTATCTCTCCAAGTATTGTCTTGTCTTAAACCTAGGTCTTCTATTATCTTTGTGGGAAAACTCTAGTTCCTGAATTGTTAACCATCTTTCATTCTCCTCTTTTGTGGGATTCCAACCTAAAACCATCCCCTTTATTAAACCCTCGCGCTATATTGTATGATACATACATCCCTATTTAATCTTTTGAGTTCCAACCGGCAACAAAACCATTGTTGGGTTCCTATGGGATGACTCGGTTTCTAACTATAGGATTACTAACTTCCCTTCAACCATTGGCCCTTCTGGATACTAGAAGGAAACATAGTGCACAGAGTGCATTGCATTGTCTCACCCGATATGGGTTCAATGGGTAGTCGCGGGAATCAGGTGTCTGCAACCATGGGATGGGATGTGCTTCTCTCTCAGGGGAATTATATCTACTCAACTGCTCGCCCTCAAATACTCATTTATTATGCTAACCCTATTTGGATCTTAGTTATAACCATTGACACAACTATTCCAATAGAACTTCATTAACCATTATAATATCATATAACAAATGACATACATTCATTCACTACAACACAAGATTTAGATCTGAATACTAACTATGGCATTCATCCATTTAGTGTTATTCTACAGATTTTAGCAGTTTATACTTAGTGCACAGTATTATTTCCTTTATCATTTTAACATGTTCATCATAAAACTCATTAAAGCAAATATAATCACAAGTACTGCAAACATTCACACATAACCCAGATATATCGTGGTTCACCCCCTCCTAGGGCTACGTCCACAAGGATGAGTCTCTTCAACTCTTTATTAATCTTCACGCAAACTCCAATGTTGCGCACTGTATAATCCCTCCTCCATTACAATCGATCTCCATAGATCACAATAGACTTCACCAAACTTAGACTACCAACCAACCTACGAACGAACTAACTCCTTCCATAGTCCAATACATTCTACTTATACAAAAAATGGGACAAGCCCTTACAAAAACCATAACCCTAAGTGGATTAGGTTTTTCCACTTTCCAACTGACTCAATCTTGGCTGGTCCACAATCCAACCATTCTCCAAGTCAGTGCTTGTCCACTTTCCAACTGCTCCGCAGCAGTTTTTCCACTTTGTAACTGCTTTTCCCCAGCGTTGGTTTTCCTCTGTTTCCGGTGCGCTCCCCATTTTCTGGTGTTTCCTTATCTTTTCTGATTTTTCCCTTGATTCCTTCAAAACTTCCTTGATTTTCTCCCAAAATTGACCTGTGACAACAACTAACCACTAAAAAACCAATGAATAAATTCTTCCAAGGCTATCCTACCATCTCCATCAACCATAACCAAGACATATCCATAAAAAAAAATACAAGAGAGAGAACTAGCCAAAGATAGCGAAAATTTCAATCCAAGAGCCTCTCACAATGGAGAGTTATGATATGAAAATGAGATCTTATGATTTATATTTATAAAAAATGTAACTAACATAGTTTGTCCACACAATATTAGGGAAAAAACAAGATTAGGGGTCAACATCCCTAATATTTCCATTTTACAAAGATAATATTTAAAAATTCTCTTTAATTTCACTTTTGCACAAAGAAAACCATAAAACAAAGGTGACGTCATCCCTTGAAGGAGGACATTTTGGAAAATTGAGCAAGTCGTTGGAGCTAGGATGCAAAGTAGGGCATCCAAATGCCATGTGGAAATCATATGGAGCCTCTCCACCTAAAAATTTCATGTGTCATGCTTTGATTCATCATCAACCACCATATGCCCCTCAAATGTGACATCAAGCCCCTAGGGAGTGATGTTTTTCCCCTTCTAGGCAAGTTGTTTGGCATGCAAAGGGTGGGCTATGTCTATCCAGCTATCTCCTAGGCCTCTGAAATAATCTTTCTATCATCCGGCATGTGGGCCTATGTTATCCATCATGTGGGTTGCTTGCCCTCATTGAAGCCCAAGCTAGGATTGTTCTTCCAAAATTGTCCACTAACCTATACTTGCAATACAAATGGATACACCCTCTAGATCTCAAGTCAAATCATCATGATGAGTGAATCAAGTCAATAAAATAGCCATTAAAGAATGTATACTAGGACTACATCATACAAACATGTGCTTAAGAAACTAGATGTTTTTCCAAGTTTGGTTGTGGGTAGGTTGTCATGGTACTTCTTTTCAATGGATCAAACACCCTAAGTCTAGGAAAAACCCTATCTCAGTCATGTGAAGGAAATGAAATAGATGGGGAAAGTACTCAATGGGCATGGGTTTCATGATATGCAAGGGTCCATAGTATCTCATTTATGGTTTCCTTTGTGGAGGGTGTGTCACACCTTCGTACATAATGCATTTTTTCCAAGCCCATCAATTTCCTTTTATCTTTCTTTCTTTGTATTTTCTTTCAATATAGCATAGGGAGAGTGCCCTGGTGTGGTGACCAGATATCGACATTGTCACCCACAAGTATTTTCATGAAAATGAGAAGGTTGGCTCATGATGAGACCCCCTTTCCCTCGGTCATGCAACTGAGAGCTATTACACTAGTGTGATGGTTAGAAATGGTAATTTCATATCGTTAGATACCCATGGACGTGATATGTTGTCTCATGATGATACCCCCTATCCTCAACTGATCCTTTAATCATTTTTATTTATTCTTTTCATGGGGTCCTTATTTTCTTGCGAAGAAGCTTTTCATTTCTTTCTCGAGATCCCCTTAGCAAAGCATATGGAAGGTTCTTTCATTAGGATTTTATCATTTTCCAACTAAATCCCCTCTAATCCTTCAGTCCCTTCTTCCCATGAAATGAGGAATGATCCCTTCTAGGGTCAGTCTACCCCAAAATCCCAAGAGATGATGTCATGAGGGGAAATAATGATGGAAAGTGGTAAGTATGGTCGGGAGTGGCATGATGACTCATCAAAGGAAGCTCCCATAAATACCCCATCCTAAGGGTGGCCATCTACTTGAGTGCCCCAAGCCAACCACCAACATTTAAACAATGTAAAAGACATAGCTTCCAAAGCAAATGTCTCATAATAAAAAATAACCTCTCATACACAATCTAGAATGCCTCAAATATCAAAATGATACCCACCATCATACCTAAATTGTACCGCATGGAGACAGACCTAATTGACCTGTGGTGGAAAGTTGTTGTGGACTATGACCATGTGCTGGATCATTATGGTGTCAATGTGGGTCTGTGACAGTGTAAAAGGGATATTGTTGGTCAAGTGGCCTCTTGAAACTCCATATCTACAACCTGAGGGACTCGAGACGTAATATCCTTAGTTATCCACAAAATGGGGATAACAGCCCCAGTTTCCAGAATGGAAGCAATCAGACTAATAATATTTTATGCATGCTTCAAGAATGTTAAATTGTATCATATGGACATGAAATCAGCATTCCTAAAGGAAAATATCTAAAAGAAGAAGTCTACATTGAGCAGCCAGAAGGATTTCAATTATCAGAAAAGGAAAGTTATGTTTACAGATTGAAGAAGGATTTATATGGTCTCAAACAAGCCCCTAGAGCATGATATTCGAGACTGGACAAATATTTACATTGTTAGGACCACACAATGTACCTTTTTGCCTATACTTTTTGCCACTATTATACTCTTGATCACCTATATTTAGACTCATACTATCACTTTATCTAATCATCCCAAAGGTATACAACGTCCCTTCTCATTACTATACGTTTAATCTGTTTTGCATAATATTTTACATCACTCTCGTACTTGACCATTGATTAGAAATGCATAAGTGTTCAAAACTGCAGATTAGCATTTGAGGCCTATTGCTAAAACACAGAACTATCCAAGGTCACTATTGCTGAAACACGGAGCTGCTATACAGTCCGAGGTCGCAGATGCTGAAACACGGAGCTACTATACAATCCGAGGTCGCAGATGCTGAAACACAGAGCTGCTATATAGTCCGAGGTCGCAGATGCTGAAACACGGAGCTGTTACAACAGTCCAGAGTTGCAGATGTTGAAACACAGAGGAACCACCAGGACCGATGATGCTGAAACACAAAGGGAGCCATTAAGTCAGCGGTCAACAAAGCTCTAATCGTCGCTCCTACACAAGAATGCCGACACAGTCAGAGCGCAATTCACGTGGCTGTTACACAACCCGCGAATTGCGATGCTGAAATAGCATCAGCAGCAACGAAAAGAAATTGTTACACCAGCCGTAACAACAATACCTCATTCAGCTCCTGTAATAGCATCTTGTTGCGTAAGACTAGGACATCCTATGTTGGTTTAGAAAGTAGATCCAACTAAAGCTAGGACTCAGATACACATTGTAAATTATTGTATCGAAGGGATTCCCTCTTTTAAATAAGAGGAAATCATCATTCGAGGCATCCAAGTTTTTATGTATTGAAAAGCTTCAGAGAGAGGGATGTACTTCATTTTCTCAGACTATAATACGATATTCTCACAGGGGAATCTTGTGAGAAGGGAGGGCCCACCTTCATTACAAGATTCACCTGTTAGTTTTAGGAGTGTGTTAGTTCGATCTCTGTTTACGATTTGATTAACTTTTGTTTGTTGAAACACTACTTTTAATGAATTTCGCTTTGCTGAAACACTACTGAACTCTGTCTTAGTTTATTGAATGAAATTCGTAATTCTTTTTATTAGCAATCTTGTGTGATGATTGTATGGTGCTAGCCAGAGATTGGGTCAAGGGTTCCTGCTCAGAAAGGAAGGGATCAGAACGTCCAGTTCTCTGTAGATTTCTATTCCTTTTGCAAGTGTGCTAGCCAGAAATTGGGTTAAGGGTTCCTTCTCAGAAAGGAAGGGATCAGAACGTCCAGTTCTATGTAGATTTCGATTCCTTTTGCAAGTGTGCTAGCCAGAGATTGGGTTAAGGTTCCTGCTCAGAAAGGAAGGAATCATAACATCCTATTATCTGTAGAATTCCATCATTTCTGCAAGTGTGCTAGCCAGAAACTAGGTTAAAGGTTCCTGCTTAGAAAGGAAGGAATCAGAACATCCTGTTCTCTGTAGAATTCCATTACCTCTGCAAGTGTGCTAGCCAGAAACTGGGTTAAGGGTTCCTGCTCAGAAAGGAAGGGATCAGAACATCCTGTTCTCTGTAGATTTCATTCACTTCTGCAAGTGTGCTAATCAGAAACAGGGCTAAAAGTTCCTTCTTAGAAATGAAGGAATTAGATGGCCTTGTTCTCTGCTAGATAGAGTTACTTTTCTCCGCATTACTGTTTTCATGAAAGAGTGTTAATCAGAAACAAGCATCGAAGTCTCTGTTTGAGGATAAGGGTCCTATTCTCTGGTTGTAGAATAGTTGGTCTTTCCTGTTGCAAGTATTATTTTTAAATGTAATCCAGGATTCTTTAGATTGATCTTTAAAATCTGCAATAGGTAGGTGGCTTTCTTGTGATTTAAATCAGAACTTCAGTTCATGCAAGGCAAGTGTGATTAGTATAGTTTATTTTACTACAACTGTAAGTTTCTTTTGGAATTGATCATATATAGTGCGTGGTTATCTTTGAAATAACAAGACTTCCCTGGGTTGATAATTTATGTATCACTTGGTTGTTTGAGTCAATTAAGCAATTATAGTGACCAACATTTTGGCGCCATTGTCGGGGAAGATAGCTATAGATTTCAAAAGCACTTATGATTTCTTTTCTTTATATAAAAAGATTGCATGAAAAACCCCAAGGAAACTAACCCTACAGGTGGCAAGGGAAAAGGCAAAGGAGGAAGAAAAACTTACATTGACGAGATTTTATCAAAGTCGAAATCTGTTTCTCAACGACCAAACTTTCAAAAACAGAACTCCCAGCCTTCATATCGAGCAATTTTTTGAATAGGGAAAGAAGTTTGGAGTCCTAAGACAGTCCAGAAGCCAGTAGGAGACATTGAGGACAGAGAAAGTGCAGCAGGGGAGCAGACAGTGGAGAACATGGATGAGTACAATGAAGAATTGCATCACGAAGAACAGGCAGGTCTTGAAGGAGAGGTAAAAGATGAAAACTCTTTCTCTACACTAGGATTCCCTATTGGCGATCTCCCTAGAGGGGCAGCCCCCATGAAAAACATTCCACTCTCAGCATTGCCTAATTTTCATGGTTTATCTTCAGAGGATCCTGATGAATTTTTGTTTGAGTTTGATATATTATGTAGAAGTTATGATTACGTTTCTAATGCTCAAAAACTGAAGTTATTTCCAGCAACACTAAAAGGGAATGCACTAGGATGGTTTACAAGTCTTGGAGGCCATGTAATCACAACATGGGACCAAATGAAACAGAAATTCCTGAACAAATACTAGGACTACTGCCGAACAAGAGAAAAGAGGGAGGATCTATTCAAGATGATGCAGAAAGAAGACGAGAATCTGGAGGACTTTGTAGAAAGGCTACAATAAAATCTACAAAGATCCAGTCATCCCAATGTGAGTAAGGATATTCTCAAAACTATTTTATTAAAAGGGGTAAGGGATGACTCTCTGGATATGCTGAATATGCTTGGGAAAGGGGACATATCCAAGGAATCATACGATGAAATTGTCAATTTATGCAAAAGATGTTCAAGGGGAGCTTCAAGAAACAGATTAAACAGCAGGGACACCACATTCTTTAGAGTCCAAAAATCAGCCAACGGGGGAGCAACAAGAGCCGAGATAGGTAATTTACTTGAAGATTTTAAAACTGAAATGTTAAGCTCTTTTGCCTCACAAATGGATACCCTGCAGATTAAGAAAAAGCAAGCAGAAGCAAAAGCAGCCTTGTCCATATTTTGTTC
>ML782398.1:638962-656211 GCA_009831015.1 Picea engelmannii
GTTTAATCTGTTTTGCATAATATTTTACATCACTCTCGTACTTGACCATTGATTAGAAATGCATAAGTGTTCAAAACTGCAGATTAGCATTTGAGGCCTATTGCTGAAACACAGAACTGTCCAAGGTCGCTATTGCTGAAACACGAAGCTGCTATACAGTCCGAGGTCGCAGATGCTGAAACACGGAGCTGCTATACAGTCTGAGGTTGCAGATGATGAAACACAGAGCTGCTATACAGTCCGAGGTCACAGATGCTGAAACACGGAGCTGTTACAACAGTCCAGAGTTGTAGATGCTGAAACACAGAGGAACCACCAGGACCGACGATGCTGAAACACAAAGGGAGCCATTAAGTCAGCGGTCAACAAAGCTCTAATCGTCGCTCCTACACAAGAATACCAACACAGTCAGAGCGCAATTCACATGGCTGTTACACAGCCCGCGAATTGCAATGTTGAAACAGCATCAGCAACAACGAAAAGAAACTGTTACACCAGCCGTAATAGCAATACCTCATTCAGCTCCTATAATAGCATCCTGTTGCGTAAGACTAGGACATCCTATGCTGGTTTAGAAAGTAGATCCAACTAAAGATAGGACTCAGATACACATTGTAAATTATTGTATCGAAGGGATTCCCTCTTTTAAATAAGAGGAAATCATCATTCGAGGCATCCAAGTTTTTATGTATTGAAAAGCTTCAGAGAGAGAGACGTGCTTCATTTTCTCAGACTGTAATATGATATTTTGACATATGAATAAAAGACTGCTTTGAGTATCCTTCTCTAGATTTTTCGTTCCAGGGGAATCTTGTGAGAAGGGAGGGCCCACCTTCATCACAAGATTCACCCGTTAGTTTTAGAAGTGTATTAGTTCAATCTCTGTTTACGATTTGATTAACTTTTGTTTGCTGAAACACTACTTTTAATGAATTCTGCTTTGTTGAAACACTACTAAACTCTGTCTTAGGTTATTGAATGAAATTCGTAATTCTTTTTATTATCAATCTTGTGTGATGATTGTATGGTGCTAGCCAGAGATTGGGTCAAGGGTTCCTGCTCAGAAAGGAAAGGATCAGAACGTCCAGTTCTCTGTAGATTTCGATTCCTTTTGCAAGTGTGCTAGCCAGAAATTGGGTTAAGGGTTCCTGCTCAGAAAGGAAGGGATCAGAACATCCAGTTCTCTGTAGATTTTGATTCCTTTTGCAAGTGTGCTAGCCAGAGATTGGGTTAAGGGTTCCTGCTCATAAAGGAAGGAATCAGAACATCCTGTTCTCTATAGATTTCCATCATTTCTGCAAGTGTGCTAGACAGAAACTGGGTTAAAGGTTCCTACTCAGAAAGGAAGGAATCAGAACATCCTGTTCTCTGTAGAATTCCATTACCTCTGCAAGTGTGCTAGCCAGAAACTGGGTTAAGGGTTCCTGCTCAGAAAGGAATGGATCAGAACATCCTGTTCTCTGTAGATTTCATTCACTTCTGCAAGTGTGATAATCAGAAACAGGGCTAAAAGTTCCTGCTTAGAAAGGAAGGAATTAGATGGCCTTGTTCTCTGCTAGATAGAGTTACTTTTCTCCGCATTACTGTTTTCATGAAAGAGTGTTAATTAGAAACAAGCACTGAAGTCTCTATTTGAGGATAAGGGTCTTGTTCTCTGGTTGCAGAATAGTTGTTCTTTCCTGTTGCAAGTATTATTTTTAAATGTAATCCAGGATTCTTTAGATTGATCTTTAAAATCTGCAATAGGTAGGTGGCTTTCTTGTGATTTAAATCAAAACTTCAGTTCATGCAAGGCAAGTGTGATTAGTATAGTTTCTTTTACTACAACTGTAAGTTTCTTTTGGAATTGAGCATATATAGTGCGTGGTTATCTTTGAAATAACAAGACTTCCTTGGGTTGATAATTTATGTATCACTTGGTTGTTTGAGTCAATTAAGCAATTATAGTGACCAACATCCATCAACAAGGGTTAAGGAAAGGAAACGTAGACAACAATCTCCCCATAATTGGATTGAGTTAGTATATTGATTATTGAAGTTTATGTAGATGGCATTATCTTCAAAAGTGGCGTTGACAGGATGAGTACGAAGTTTTCCAAAGACATGTAGCAGGAGTTTGATATGTCCTTTCTTGGTGAGTTAATATTATTTTTGGGACTACAGATATGTCATAGAAACAAAGTTATCTTCATCTCTCTAGAAAATTATATCATAAAAATGTTGAAGAAGTTTGGAATGACATATTGCAAACCAGTCAGTACTCCTATGCATAAAAGTTGCAAGTTAAGTAAGGATGATGATTCCAAGGATGCATATCAGAGACAATATATATCAATTATTGGTAGCTTACTTTATGTAAAAGCTTCTAGATATACAAGCAGTTGGATAGGTTTCAAGGTTTCAAGAAGCACCAATGGAATCACATGTTATGTTCATGAAGAGGATATTCAAATACCTCAAAGATACAGAAGAATTTGGATTATGGTATCCAAAAGGGAAGGATATATCTCTTGTTGCCTACACAGATGTAGATTGGGTAGGTTGTATTGATGATAGAAGAAGTAAAAGTGGGGCATATTTCTACTTGGGTGAGTGTCTGGTATCATGGTTAAGAAAGAAAATGTCATTGGTATATTTGTCCACAGCAGAGGCAGAATACATTGCAGTAGCATCTTGTTGTACTCTGGTTCTTTGGATAAAGAATACATTGCAGGATATGCAAGTAAAGTATGATGAGCCTATTTCAATACTTCGTGACAACACCAGTGCCATTAGTATTTCAAAGAATCTAGTGATGAAATCCAACATGAAGCACATTCTGATCAAGTATCACTTCTTACGGAAACAGGCTACAGAGAAGAACATCAAGCTAGAGTATGTCAGGACAAAGGAGTATATTGCAGATATCTTCACCAAACTGCTTGCAATGGAACCTTTCAAGTATCTGTGACATAAACTTGGAGTAGTTTCTACCCCACACTTATCCTCTCAACATCAAGCTTAACTAGATAGAGGAAGAAAAGAAGAATTCTTGAAGGTGTTTAAGAAATGAAAATTTTGAATTTTTTCATATATACATCAAGGAATTAAACGAGGAAGCACCATGAAGAGAAAATTATATAGAATTAGCAGAGGCTTGTAGATAGGGGGAATAACCATAGATGAGGAGTACCCTTTTCCACTGATGTCAAAGGGGGAGATATAAAGAGTAAGGCATGTATAGACAGAGACATGCAATCAAGGGGTGCATGAGCATAATTATTATCATGCCTAAGTGTTGCCATCAATGTCAAAGGGGGATATTGTTGAACAGTTGGTTGTCATTGATGTTAATGAATATTGGATTGATGTCAAATGATGTGATGGGTGTATTTGGAGAAGTCTCCAAATTGTTTCCCTTATGGGGTTTCTCTAAGCATGGCCCTCATAGGAAGACGCTTTAAATAATTCTACAAGAAACCCTTAAGAATGGTTAAGGATCCCCTAGTTGAATGCGAAATTAAGTCATGAAGGATGGAGTAAATGAAAGTAACTCACTCAAGTTTGGATGGTACTCATCATGTCGTTTACGGTGATATGCAATGTCTTCTTCATACAAAGAACCGAAGTACAAATTTTTTTTGATGCAATGTATTATGCCTCTGTTGTGGACAAAGATATCGATGATTGTTTCTTGCTTAACCATGATACCAGACACTCACCCAAGTAGAAATTTCCTCCACTTTTACTTCTTCTATCATCAATGCAACCTGCCCAATCTGCATCTGTGTAGGCAAAAAGATATAGATCCTTCCCTTTTGGATACCATAATCCAAATTCTTTTGTACCTTTGAGGTATCTGAATATCCTCTTCATGCCCATAACATGTGATTCATTTGGTGTTGCTTGAAACCTTGCAACCTGTCCAGTTTCCTGAATCATGATAGGTCTAGAGGATTTTACATAAAGTAAGATACCAATCATCGATCTATATTTTCTATGATCTGCATCCTTTGAATCATCATCCTTACTTAACTTGCAACTTGTCTGCATAGGAGTACAGACTGATTTGCAATCTGTCATTCCAAACTTCTTCATCATTTCTCTGGTATACTTTTCCTGATAGATGAAGATACCTTTGTTTATCTGACATATTTGTGGTCCCAAAAATAAGTTAACTCACCAAGGAAGTACATCTCAAACTTGTGTTTCATGTCTTTGGAAAAATTATGACTCGTCATGTCATCGTCACTTTCGAAGATAATGTCATCTACATAAACTTCAATAATCAATAAACTATCTCAGATGTGATGGGTGTATTTGGATAATTCTCCAAAGTGGTCGTGTCGATAAGGATATATCTCATGTTGCCTACATATATGCCTACACATAATTTGGATTATGGTATCCAAAAGGGAAGGATCTATCTTTTGTTTCCTACACAGATGCAGATCGGGCAGGTTGCATTGATGATAGAAGAAGTACAAGTGGAGTCTCTTTCTACTTGGGTGAGTGTCTAGTATCATGGTTAAGAAAGAAACATTCATCATTATCTTTGTCCAGAGGAGAGGCAGAATACATTGCAGCAACAACTTGTTGTACTCAGGTTCTTTGGATGAAGCACAGATTGGAGGATATGAAAGTAAAGTATGATGAGCTTATTTCAATACTTTGTGAAAACACCAATGCCATTCGTATTTCAAAGAATCTAGTGATTCACTCCAAGAAAAAGCACATTATGATCAAGTATCACTTCTTTCGGGAACATGCTACAGAGAATAACATCAAGCTAGAGTATGTCGGTACAAAGGAGCAGCTTGCAGATATCTTCACCAAATCTCTTGCAAGGGAAGCTTTCGAGTATCTGCAACAAAAACTTGGATTATTTTATGCCCCGCACCGGTCCACTCAGCATCAAAATTAACTGGATAGGTGAAGACAAACATAAGTTTTGAATATGTTCAAGTAACAAAACTTTTGAATTATTTTCATATATACATCAAGGAATTACACAAGGAAGAACCATGAAGAGAAAAGTCTGCAGAATTAGTAGAGGCTTGTATATAGGGGGAGCATACATGGATGAGGAGTAACATTTTCCATTGATTTCAAAGGGGGAGAAATAAAGAGTAAGGCATGGAGAGATAGACGTATGCAGTCAGGGGTAGAATGAGGATAAGTATTATCATGCCTAAGTGTTTTCATCAATGCCAAAGGGGGGGATTGTTGGACAGTTGATTGTTGTTGATGTCAACGAATATTGGATTGATGTCAACTAATGTGATGCACGTATTTGGAAAATTATCCAAAGTGGTCCCCTTATGGTGTAGCTCTAAGCATTTCCCTCACAAGAAGATGCTTTGAATATTCTATAAGAAACCCTTAAGAATATTTAAGGATTCCCTAGTTGAATGATAAATTAAGTCATGAAGGATGGATTAAATGAATGTAACTCACCCATGTTTGGATGGTAGTCGTCATACCATTTTCAATGATATGAAATGTATTCTTCATCCAAATAACCTAAGTACAACATGTTTTTGTTACAATGTATTCTACCTCTAATGTGGAAAAATATATTGATGATTGTTTCTTTCTTAACCATGATACAAGACACTCACCCAAGTAGAATGCTACTCCACTTGTACTTCTTCAATAATCAATGCTACATTCCCAATCTGCATCTGTGTAGGCAATGTTGGTCCTACGGTTTGCACCTGACTGCTAAAGGGAAAATCCATGCCACCTATCAGTTTTGGAATGATTATTCTTTAATAAGTCTTTTTTGTTGGTCAGCTTGAGGATAGGTTTTCAAGGATGGTACTCTGGTTGGACAGGCCACTCAGTATAAAAGTAGGTTCTCCTTTGATAATGGTATGGTTGTTAATAGATAGTTGGGGATATGAAAAGACAAACACAAGAAACAATAACAAGAAATGAAATGAATCACTTTTTGTGTGAAAACTAAGACTTAAAATAATATCTCAATACTTAGACAAATATCTAGATGCAAATCATCTGACAGGTTGTGAAATAGTGGATCTTTCACTGAACAATAGTTGTATAATAGGTTGCATAATGAGCAAAATATAAACTAAAACAATAGTTGAAAGAATAAGGAAATGTACATTGCACACATCACAAAATCTGCCTTCGAGATAAGAATCAACACATAAAGATTTGATTAAGAGAACACAAGTGTCATCAACATTTATTCACTAGGTATAAAACTTTACAATTAACTGAACAGGTCCAACCCTTATACTTCTTTTTCTTCCTTCCAAAAACTCCCATCCCTTAAAACATACAAAGAATGCATATTTAACAGAGTTGCGGAGGTTCTTGTCCATCTGGGACTGAGACCTAACTCTAGATAACTGATTGTAGAACAAATTATCAATTAAACTAAAACATTGCATGGAGTACAAGAATATGCGCTTCATACTTAATTTAACCAAGAGAGTGGTTCTTATCACACATAGAAGACCACTTATTAATTTAATCTAAAATAATTATGGAATTGATTAACTAAAAATTGCTATTGTCTTTGAGACTGAACTAATGCATGCACTGGATGAACTGTGATTGGAAGAAAAACTAAGAGTGACGAAACAGAGTTCTGTATTGAGCCCTAGCATTCTTGTGAGTTGTTTGATTCTTCTGGAGGGTAACTGGCTATATGGGAAGATCTTCTGCTTATTCACTGAATTTCTGGATCAATCTGTAACTGAGACCAAGACATAACCCTTTGTCTGCAACAAAGCTCTCAGTCGTTAAGTGCACTTCATTTCAACTCGTCAGCTACCATCAGTACTTTTGAAAATCTTTGCTGGAAATCTCATCGGCCCAACGGTCGTGGAAGGAGACATGGAGTCAAGTTTCCAATAGGGGGTGATATCAGAGGATGTGGATTACATGGAGGTGATAGGTGGTATGGAGAGTAGTTGGGGGAACAGGTGGTGAAAATTGAGTGGTAGCGGGAGTGTGAGTGGAGTTGAGTGGAGGTGATGCGGTGACTTGATGTCATATAAGCACGTGATTACGGAGGTTGTCGAGGGTGTTTTGGGTACACACCACTTATACCTCCACAATCCCCCATGAGATGCCACATACCTTTCCAAAATTACCATGGTTTTGATTGTGGGACCGCTCAAGGATGTTAAGGTTCGAGCATTTCCGGTCCCCACAATGAAGTGTGGTCGTCGATCTTGTCACAATCTATGATCTGCATGGCCCTACTACTTTAGCACCCCTACTAGAGTTTTATCCATCCACCATATTAGAACTCCCTTATTTGATTTAGCGATGGTGTCAATTTAGATGCAAAGTTTGTATAACTCTCGAAGTAGTACGAGCCCGGAGTGATGTGGCAGTTTCTCGGTACTTTGGTTGATATCCCTTTATTACCTACCACAAAGATCAACGGTCCGCAATTATCCTTTTCAATGCATATTTCTTACAATCCTCTGGAGTGTCGTATTTTCGAAGTGAGAGATATACCTCCACATGGCCTCTGGATTTGGATGGCCAAGATTCACTTCAGGAGTTCGGGCTTCGAGAGTTTTCTTCTCCTTTCTCGCGCAATCCTCTAAAGTGTCTTATATTTGAAGTGGGAGATCTGCCACTGCGTTTCCTCATTGATGGATGGTCAAGATTCACTTTGGGACTTCGGTTTATTCTTTCTCTAGTGCTTCACAAACCTTCCAGAGTGTTAATTCTTCAAAGGAAAGATCTTCCTCCACGTGTCCTCGTTGATGGGTGGTCTGTAATTACTTTGGGAGTTCGGACTTCGGCAGTCTTCTACTCACTCAGATTATGCTTGTTTCCTCCCGAAGTATGATATCACCTGAAACATGTCCCTTGCTTGAATATCAACGACCACGAGTGATTGAGGAGACTCAACTCACTCATTCTTTAATTTCCTTCACGATCCCCACAATGACTCCCCACCGTTGATCTCTCTCTAATGAAATATGATGGTCGTGACTTAATATTTTCTTAATATGATGGATGAAAATTGAACCCATTTGTTTTCTTGTATTCCATGCTTGACATGGCCTGCTCTAATTAATTGTCAACTCTCCGGAAGCTTATTGAGCTTTCAAAATATTTTTCGAACCTGGTCATCTCTTCCACACACACAAAGACTTGGAGGATGTTGTCCCTTTACCAATATTTTGAGAACCTTGGTCGTGTTTGACCATTTTTGGGACTTTGACAGGCAGGTCAAAGATGGAGCACGCAGGCGAAGTGGAGACGGCGGGATATCGCCCCTTTTTTGCGGGATTTTTGAGTTTAGGGTTTATGTAACGGCTATGGGATGTCGGCAATGGGTCTTACCCATGTTTAGGAACCTTTTGTAATGTATAAATAATTATCTAGTCGATGTAAGAAGAATTCGTTTGTAATTCGTTGAGCTAAGTGCGATTAGTTTTAAAGGCTTTGTGCATATTGTGTGTTGAGAACTTGCAGAGATAAGTGCAAGTGATTGTAAGAAGGATCTGTGTTGTGCCAAGCTCAGGGAAGGAGGATTTGGTGAGGTGCACGCAAATCTCATGTCCTATGTGGAGTTGGTTTTGTGGATCTATGCATATAAGAAGATTGAAAGAAGATAATAAAGAAGAATAAGAGTTGGTGGACGTAGCTCCACGCTAGGGGTGAACCACGTATATCCTGTGTTGTGATTTCTTATTTCTATTGATGTGATTTATGCTTAGTGTTGATTCTTTATGTATGTTAGAGGAATCTGATGAAGTATCTTAGTGCTTAGTGATATGAATGAATGCTAGATCTGATCTTTTTCTATGTTCTAAGTGCTTGGATTTGTTAGATCTTGTTGAATACTGCGTTGTTCTGTAATTGGTATTTGAATCTACGATGTGAATAAGGGTAAAATCCAATGAATGTTAACTGCTAAGTTCTCTATTAAGTATTGTGATCACAAATCCATGTCCCAGCTAGGTTGTAGACACTTGAGTCCTACAACCCCCCTGTCTCTCCTCAGGTGAGACTTCATATACTTCGCAGGTGTTGCCGAAAGGGCTGGTAGTTAGGGATTTGTTGGTGCATTGTTGAAGCGTTGAACCCTGGGTCTGCTCTTATGCCAACAAATGGTTCTATTGCCAAGACCTGAAACTGTGATTGCTGGGAACTGAGGAAAAGAGAAATCTGTGTGCATAGATATGTTACTCTAGTGCACAGTACTCTACTTGACTTTTGAAGATTCATGCCAAGAAGAGAAGCCTGATCTGAAGAAAAGAGGTAAGATCTTAAAGATTTGTTCTCTGATAAAGGTAAGATAAGTGGAAATTTTTGTTTCAAAAGAATGGATCTAGGTATATTTGATAGATTTTGTCCTAGTATGGAAACTAGGACACAACTAGAAGAAATAATATGTGATATGAATAGATCTGATAGAAATAGTGGCAGATGTGTTATTCCTATGCATAGAAATAATTTTTGGACTAACAAGTGGATGCAAGATCCTAGAAAGAATTTTTTGCAGGTCTATCACTATGATCCCAGTGCCCAGTATAGGAAAGGTTGGGGATTGTTTAAGAGAAAGAGAGAATTGACATTATGTTATAGTTGCAGAAGACCGAGACATATTGCTAAGGAATGCCCTGGTAGAGGTCCTATTTTCCTTTGTTGTAAATCTATTGGACATGAAGTTTTAGATTTCCCTATAATGATTGCTAAAGTTGAAAAGATGAACATGAGACAAGAAAACCATGAAGAAGGTCAAGAAACTAAGGCTATACTAAGGAACAAGAAATAATTTGAGGCTATATTAATGCAGATGAAAGAAAATTTGAATGATCACAGAGACATCAGCTTATCAGTGGATTTAAAAGAGAAAGAGTGCATAGAAACAAGAATAGGAGACTTTGACATAGACCGTGTATTGGACGTAGAAACACATGTGAACATTATGCCAGAAAGTACTTGGGAAATTTTGGGAAAGCCTGCTATGATTCCTTCATTGGGAGGAATAGGATTGCTTAAAGGAAATATGATAACCCTATGTGGAAGAATTACTCATGTACCTATGAGTGCTCATGGAACATCGACAGAAGAAGAATTTGAGTTCATTAAGTTTCTTGAGAACAACACCCCTTTTGCAATGTTGTTAATAAAGACTTGGATTGAGAGAGATCAGATCCAAAGGAGAGAAGAAGAGGAAGCTATAGAATATAAAAGGAAAGAATTAAGAGATTTCATGGCTAAGAGAACAACATGCTTAATAGAAGAATAGGAGGACAAGTTGAAGCAACTAAGGGCCAGAGACTTAGCTGTCGAAGTGGAAAGAACACAAGAAGGCTTAAAGAACTTATCCATGCAGGAGAGTAGAGCACCTACTCCAAAAACAATAAGAGAAGAAGTATTATCCTCGAACCTTGTGAAAGATCCTCAATAATAATAAGTTAGTATGCTAAGAAAATATAATAACAAGAATGGAAAGAGGAATCCAAAGACATAGATCACAGGAAAGAAAGCAAGAAAGATCAGTAAGAATAAAGAAAATCTACAGAAATTGCATAAGGTTCCAAAGAGGACTTTGCAGAAGGAAATTTTGCAGAAACTGAACCTTGCCGGAATAGAAGAACAACATCGAATATCACTTCGCCACGGCGAATCAATATTACCATTGGAGGCATCCCAACCATTAGAACGACACTCTAGAACGTCTAGATATACAGTTATTGCCAAAAAGATCGCCATTGGACCATTGGAACCACACCATAATGGATGGAATTTTATTGATTGAGGCATTCCTTCCCATTGGAGGAGTTTGTTACGACGTTGTCTATTTATCCCATTGAGTGTTGCACCAAGGACACTTTCACGAATTTTTATTATCCAAGCCCATAGAGAACTGATTTCTTTCATGCAGTGCTTATTGAAACCTCACCACCTATTCTTCTTACCTTGAGCATTTGTCCACCTATCCGAGACATTTTCTCATGAGTGTGCATGTCAAGCAACCTTAGTGCAATAGAGAAATCCATTGAAGAGATCCTAATAGATCTCATGGCTGAGAAGGTCTTGTCCATAGGAGTATAGGCCTCCTTGATGAGAGGAGTGCAAGCATCCTCGTCGACTGCACGTCGATATGGGCCATCCCAAACTATGGCAGAGAAATAGAGAAAGAATCGCAATGACTTGGAAAACACGAAGCTCATCCCATCAATCATGCCTAACTATATCCCACCTTTGGTTGGCGCAGTTAGTCATGATAGCATCCCTAGGGACTTTGACTATACATTGATCACTGCATACCTACCAAAGGGGATATGCGTAGTTAGACTGCAATTAGGACAGATTATGATGCTAAAGATCAGTGACTTCAACTTAGGATACCGCAAGAACTATGGCATGCTCGCACCACACAAGTACTTGACCAAGAAAATGGGGAATAAGTCAAAGATAATTCCCCAGTCGTGGACCATGGACATCGCGAGATCAACCATCCTTAATGTGATGAATATACCACACTTCGGAAGACATCAAGAGGTTAACGCATGCGTTAAACTCCTCCTATCATGCTACCATGGTGGTTACCTGTGGTTAGATCGGTGCATCACTGTAGATCCAGCGTTGATCCATCAGATCACTGGATTGAGCATGCAAGGACTCGACCCTCAAGATTTCTACCCAGGGAAGGTTGCAGATCGTGCCCTGACACAGCGCATAAAATAAACTTACGGTGATGTAGAGAAGGGGAAGTGAGGCTACAAGGTAGCCTCCATCCAAAATGGCACAATGTGCCTAGCTTGCCAATTTATCACTGGTAATCTCATCAGGAAGAATAGACCAGCGCAGGTCACGGGGTTTGTTGTCGACCTCGCAGGCAAATGCGTCGAAGGGATGAAAATGAACTGGGTGAGCTACCTCGTCAACCAGTTGGAGAAATATTGTCGCGAAGCATAGTACAAAGGCTACAAGTTTCATTTTAGATGGTTATTGATTCTCATTGCCTTCATCACTTTGGAAATGTTGGAAGGAGTGACCTTCCCTAAAATTGAGCCATCCGAACCGCTGGTCATGAATTTCACTACACTCTGGTATTCGAGCGACATATAAAAACAATGGCAATCCAATGCGGTGTTCGACACATATTATTTACAGTTGAATAGGGACATTGAATATTTCCCTCGCATGACGTTGAATAATATACACAGGTTTATGCCACTTGGGAAGTTCTGTGCAGATAGGCATTTTATTTACATCATTCTGCGTGGGGACGAACACAAGGAAGAGATCCATTCCTATTACAAACTCATAGAGGAGGATATGGAAGAAACAACCAAGGAATGGTCTACATATTTCCTTGTACCAGTCGAACAGACAAAACTCTTTGACCCCGACCTCATCGTAAGTCCTGTAGTCACTCGAGAAGAGTATGATGGACCCAACAACAGCATAAGGAAGAAGAAGGAAAAAGTATAGGAAATGAACAGCACATGAAAGGAAACTACACCAGATTCACCAGGAGGAGGAGGCGATGATGAAGTAGACCAGGAAGAGAATGAAGGGGAAGAAAACAAACAGGAACATGGTGAAGTGACACCACCTAAGGATCCCATCACGGAGGCTGAGACATCCAAGAAAAGAAAGGTTTCCCCGAAGAAACCATCAACACAGAATAAATCACAAGAAAATAAGCCTCAATTATAGATCGTGCTCATGGTGGATGATATTGATCTCATCATCATCATTGTATCAAATACCTTAGAGGAAATTTTACAGTGAAGCAAAGCCAAACATGAGACAATGTTCGATAGGATCGAGGTGGAGCTCAAAGGGGTACATCAGGATCTTTATTCGAGTTGCGTAGTGTCTACTGCGTTGTTGTCATCAGGGGAATAGAAGTAGGAGATGAGTTTGCCCAGCTATGCAGATTAGCATATTCGATCAAGGCTCACCTTTGTTGGGTCCAAGAGGAAAAGGAACAGGCCACATAGGCATTAAAGTAAGGAAAGGAGGAATCCTTAGAGAAACGTTAGGCTGTGAAGCAAGAGAAAGATGACCTCCAGGTGAATTTTGCAGATGATAAAGCGCAGACCCAGAAGGAAAAATAACAGTTGCTCACAAAGTAGATGGGATTCAAGGAGGCAATCACTAGAGCATTTCGCTCTGTGCCAGGCCTCGCACAGATAGAATAATACACAGTGGATAATCAAGTGGAGAAGCTCATTGAATCTATTCAGTAGCTTCAAGAAAGAGTGGTAGAACTGGAACTGTAAGCAGAGCCAAGCACTCTGCAAGAAGTGCAATACCAAAGAGAAGAAACTACCCAGAGAGCAGTAGAACAAATCAAGGTGTTGGCCTCATAATTTAAGCTAATCAGCAACCGCAGTGCGTAGACCTATGAGTGCCTTGCAAAGGATCCAGAACTAAGGACATTGGAGTCACAGCTCCAGGAAGCAAAGCAACAAGCAGTGACAATGAAATCACAGTTGAAGGTACTGTCAGTAGTTGAGAAGATGAAAAGGTCACAGGAATAGTGTGCAGTTCAACAGCAAGTCCATGCCATCCAGAGTAAATTCATGGAAGTGACCCAAAGACTTCAGTCGATACAGGACGAAGCCTGCACACTTTTTGAGGAGATCAAAGGACAAGGCACACAACTAGAACAAATGGTCACCATAGTGGAACAACACTTGGAAGGACCTGTCATCAAGACAGTCATTCAGGAATTCACTGAGAAGGAGGCTCTGGCATAGTAGCAAGTCAAGGCAGCTCGAGGCCTTCAAAGCAGAGTTTCCCAGATCAGAGTGACTCAGGACAAGTCACAGGTGAGTGTTGGGGGCCTTTTGGCCCTCAACCAAGATTTGGAGAACCTTGTTAATGTTTGACCATTTTTAGTACTTCGACAGGCAGGTCGAAGACGGAGCGCTCAGGCGAAGTGGAGATTGCGGGATCTCGCCCCCTTTTGCGGGATTTTTGGGTTTAGGGTTTATGTAACGGGTATGGGATGTCGGCCCATGAGTCTTACCCATGTTTAGGCCCCTTTTGTATTGTATAAATAAGTATCTAGGTGATGTAAGAAGGAGTCAGTTGTAAGCCATTGAGATAAGTGTGATTAGTTGTAAAGGCTTTGTGCATACTGTGTGTTGAGAACTTATAGAGCTAAGTTCAAGTGATTGTAAGAAGGCTCTATGTTATGCCAAGTTCGGGGAAGGAGGATCTGGCGAGGTGCGTGTAGATCTCCTGTCCTATGTGGAGTTGGTTTTGTGGCTCTGTGCATGTAATAATATTGAAAGAAGATAATAAAGAAGAAGAAGATTTGGTGGACGTAGCCCCACGTTGGGGGTGAACCATGTATATCATGTGTTGTGATTGCTTTGTGATATTGATGTGATTTATGCTTAGTTTTAAGTCTTTATGTATGTTATAGGCATTTGATGAAGTAGCTTAGTTCTTAGTGATATGAATGAATGCTAGATATGATCTATTTCTATGTGCTCAGTGCTTGGATGTGTTAGATCTTGTTGAATACTGTGTTGTTCTATAATTGGTATTTGAATCTGCGATGTGAATAAGGGTAAAATATAATAAATGTTAACTGCTAAGTTATCTGTTAAGTATTGTGATCATAGATCCGTGTCCCATTTAGGTTGTAGACACTTGAGTCCTACAAACCCCCCTTCCTCTACCTCGGGTGAGACTTCATCTGCTTCGCAGGTGTTGCCGAAAGGGCCAGTAGTTAGGGTTTTGTTGGTGCACTGCTGAAGCATTGAACTCTAGGTCTTCCCCTGTGCAAACATAGGACCTGCATCTTTCCATTAGTGGAAAAATATGACACGCATTTGAAACCCAAACCAGAACATGTGATCCTTTTTTTCAATAAAGCAAACAAAATGGTGCAAAGTAGGCAATGACAGATAGGGTCATGATGTTGAATGAATAAAAAATGGAGGATAACCTAAGAAAACAACCAAAATATTCCAAATTGATGGATGGATAGGGTAAAGGTAGGAAAAAGGGCATGGTTACAGACCTAGGTTACAAAAATGGCTCGAACTAGGGACAACTCATCCTTGTGAGGTGCTGAGAATTGTATATCAGTGCCTTAGGATCAAATAATTTTCTCTTACCTTTCATCACTTACCTCTGTTTATGTCTACCAGCCCTGTGTATCTGCTTGAACTGAAAACTACAACTACACCCGAGTGCCTTTTTTGGGCTATGGAGTCTTTATTCACACACAAATAAGTAATCAAATGAAAAAATAAAAGGAAAGAATCTATGATACAAGAGGTACTTTCCCTCACCCTTAAACAAAATAGTGTTTCAGGAAGCACCCATTTACTAGGCCTCTGAAGATCTTCGTATCATATAGATTGTGTAGGATAAATGTGTGGTTGTCCAGGACTTCAACCACCTTAAAAGGGCCAAACCATAGGTTTTCAGACATATCGTGCTTGGACTTGTCATCCCTTATGGCATCCCACCTCAAGACCAGGTCACCCTTTTGAAAGATGTCCTTCTTGTTTTTCTTATCAAAAGTTGATTTGATCTTGTTTGAGTATGTTTTTTTCCTTTGATCCAAGGATTCTCTCTTTTATTTAAATTATATAATCTGGAAGATTCTCCTTTGGATGTCATTTGGCTCCTCAATCTCTTCCTGTAAGAATTTTAGGACTGGTATACCAAGATGAGTGGGAAAAACAGTGTCTATGCCATAAACAAGATGAAATGGCGAGGTTCCCAAAGACTTCTTGGTGTTGATTCGGTCATCCCACAAATCATACTTGAGTTTAGAGTTCCGTGATTTCATGTTTTTAGTCAACAACTTCTTGATAATCCTGATGAGAGTTTTATTTGATGATTATGCCAGGCCATTTACCTAAGGGTAATAGGGTGTGGAATGTGTCAAATAGATGTTATGACTGCCACAGAAATCAATCATGGCTTTGGACTTGAATTCTTGGGCATTTTGTGTTACTAGCTTACTGGGGCAACCAAATCTGGCAAAAATATTAGTTTCCAAGAAAATCATGATCACCTTATCAGTGGCATTATTGGTGGGCATGGCCTCAATCCACTTGATGAAGTAGTCGGTGGCAGTGAGGATCCACTTGTGTTTTCCACTGGAGGGTGGATTTATCTCTCCTATGAAGTCTAATCCCCATTTCCGAAATGGACAACTGGAAGTGATAGGTTTTAGGGGTAGTGATAGTAACTTTTGTTTTCTTGCAAATATTTGGCACTCATTGTAGGCCCTAATAGTAGAAAATACATCAGAGAAAAGGGTGGGCCAGTAGTACCCTACCCTTAGGATCTTGAGAGTTGTGGCCTTCCAATGATGGTGCCCTCCACATACTCCTATGTGCATCTCTGTTGTGACTTGTTTGGATTCATTTTCATCAAGGCATTTTAACAAGATGCCAGTAGGATCCCTCCAATACAATCTCTGGTTTGAATTGCAGAATTTGCTAGCCTTAAAATTGAGAGACCTAGCCTTTTCCTTCATGACATCTGGTGGACATTCCAAATTCTGTAGAAAATAAATTATGTTTTTATACCAAGGTGAAGAGGAGTAGTTTTCAAATACCTGTAAGTTGTTTTGTCCAGGTTGTATGAGGGGTGTATCTGATTGGGTGAATATTCGATGCAATTCCATCACCTTATAGTTTGATTCTGATAACAACTTGGCAAGTCCTTGCCTTTAATTAGCTTGGTGGGATTTATGTGTAGTTCATACTCCAATATTTTGACAACCCACTTCCCTCTTTTTCCCTCACTGTCTGGCTGGACCAGAATCTCTTGGACACTGCTGCTAGGAACAAAGGTGTTTATGATAGACTGTAACACATAAACCCTGAAGGCTTTGAGTACTTTCACCAGTTGTTGAGCCCCAACAACTCCCCCTAAATGTTTTACAAAATTTAAAGGGCCCCCATTAGAATCTTGATAATTATAGTGAGCTACAGAATCAACCTTTTCAAATAGTTCCATACCTTGGCTTGCTTTGAGACAAACTTAAGACATTCACTATAGTATGATATATTCATTACAAGATTATATGTCAAAAGTTAGAAACAAGCATAAAAATCTCAATTTAAACAAAAACATTATTTTTTATCAAATATTTACTTTCGTTTAAATTATGATTATGTTTTCTTTATTTTGTTCATTAGCAAGTTTGACTATTTTGAATAATGGGTTCAATACTTCATCAAATAATATCTTGGTTGGTTTCTCATTTTCATGAAATCATTTGGTGATATTAATTAATTAAATTCTTTTTTCATTTTGCATCT